>JARQSV010000810.1:97421-130823 GCA_030142285.1 Calameuta idolon | reverse complement strand
TCGCGTGGCTCGCGTGGCTCACATGACTCGGCAAACGAGTGGCGTCTTTGCGAAGGACGATACCAACGGCGAGGAAGGGACGACGGGGTTGACTTATGTGCGGAGAGAGAAAGGAGAAAAGGAGAAAAGGAGACAAGAGCAAAGAGCAAAGAGCAAAGTCCAATCGCAAGAGAATTTTCTCCCCGAAGCATAAAAGCTTGTAGCTGTGCCAGGACCTGCGAGTCCCTCGGAACTTCATGCGGCATTGCCAGAAAAGCTTTTCAATTTGTGGACTGGTTAGCTATTCGATTAGTTCATAAATCGAAAAGTCGCGAGTCTTCCGTCGCGCTTCAAGCTCTCCGCCTTCGAGATTGGATTGGCAAAATTCTCGAATAATTTAAATCTCGCGAAGAGCTGCGCCTGGTCCTCCACTCACCGTCAGCCGTAGTCGTACACGTACTTTCGTCGCACTCTGCAAGAGATTGAGTAGCGCATCCTTTCTCCATTTCTCCAAGGGATTTCTCCTGAAAATCCTGAGACACGTCATCGCTATAGGGCGAAGGAAGATGCTTTCCTGGAAATTGGCTGATTAACGTGGCAAAAGCGGGATCACCGGCTAGGCCAGCCCTGTAGCTGGGCCCAGTGGCCGCCCTCCTCGTCGACCCTGTGCTCTCCCACCAGTAGCCTAGGCGAGCTCGCCTAATCAAAGAAAAATGATGACTAGTCGGAGGGGCGAATGGCCGCCGCCGCCGCCGCCGCCGTCGTCGCGTGCATCGCTGCTGCATCAGTACGCACAATCATTCTCTGATCTATTAATTGCGTGATTTCTAAGCAACCCGAAGAAAAACAACATTTTTCAGCGTTGCTCGAATTTTTGTTTGCCTGAGAAAGTTCGATCATTCTTAATACGAACATGTCGATCGATCTGCTTTTTAAATTCCCTGTAGGTACTTTGAGAATCAGTCGATACTTGCGCTTCATCTTCGCAGCATCTATTGTAGCAGGACGATGGACCATTTCCTCGCAGAGTGTTTGGCTGAGCCGTTACTTGCAAGAGGGTGGGACAGACGTTTATGCTGCAATCCTGCTGGTCCTCGCTGCTTCTCTCAGCTTATGGCGGCGCGTTCGAAGATGCTTTGCCCGTTATTTTTATTATTATTTCCCTTTGTATCAGGAGTCCTCAGCTCCCCCCTCCAATTCTTCATCGCGCTGCATCCCGTGGCGGCTCTTTTCGAGCGTTTCTCTACTCTCTGGCCAGGAAGATGCTGCTGGAGCTCTGGGTCTATTCTCAATAGCGAGAAAGGCGATGACGCGGAGAGCCGTTGTCGCCTGATGATTATTCAGAGTGATCGAGGGCGTTCCCAAAGCAGTACAAATTCAACCGTAAGAGATTGCTCGCTCACCCCGCTTCCACGTGCCACGTTCGTCCATAACATCTTCCAGCCACGCATCGTTCCGAGCGTGTGTCTGTCCTTGTCCATCCATCAGTCAGTCATTCCGTCCGTTTCTGCCTCACCATCCCCATCCCCGAACGCGTTGGAGTTCCAGTATTAAAAGCACGTCTCATTTATTCGAGCGATCCTGCATAATCATTTTTGGTAAGATTAAGCCGCGTCTCTCGACTCCTAACCCCCTCCTCCTCCTCCTCCTCCTCCTCCTCCTCCTCATCCATCTTAGTATGCAGACTCCCCGGGTCCCTGAATCTGGCATCCTATCTCGTTGCTTCGCTTATCTCGTTGGCCCTTGGTCTCCCACCTTCCCCTCTCCGCCGTCGCGACGTCCTCCTGTGACGTTTCCCGTCGCTTCGCGCGAGTACGCGTCTACTCGAGCGAATCGCACAATCAGACTACGCAGAACTAGCAAAACCGAGGAAAATTGGGAGGAGAAGGCGAGCGGCAAAGCGCTCGGCGATGGTCGCCGTTAACCTCAAAGCGGATGACCTATGACACCTGGTGCTGTGCTGCCAAAGAAGACGGCAGATTCTCATTCGGTCGTTCACTCGAGAACGAATAAAGTTATTCGCTCGATGCTCTTCGAACGCTGACCTACCCCGCTCTTGTCACTGTGACTCAAATGCTTCCGTTGCACCTACACCCTGCAAAGTGGGGCGAATTAACTGATAGTGTGCGGTGCCCATATTATGCAAATCACGACACTGCTACTTATCCTTCACTTAACGAATGAAAATTGAAGAAATTATTTTCTAGAACATAAACAGTTTCACTATCGGGAAACAGTGTGCTGTCCAAAGGAGAATCGTTGGTTCCGATGCGAGCGACGATTAACAGCCGCGCTCCTGATAGTACAAGCTATAGCTTAATAAGCACTCGGGGAAGATTGGAGCCTTGATCCTTAAAGCTCGCGGTCCGTGTGCGTTCGCGTGAGTTCGTATGAATTCGTATGAATTCGTATGAATTCGTATGAGTTCGTATGAGCTACGTCAAAATTTTAAAGAAAAAGATTTCTCTTCCCGGACTGCCGGATATCTTGCTTGCCAACAATCATTTCTAGGAGCGTATCCGCTTTACAAAGTGTCTCTACAGACGCGACGCCGCTTCTTGTCTGAGAATGAGCTCGACCCTGGGCCTCCGCCGCTCCCAAGGCTACTATTTTCTCTTGCGCTTTGTGCCTTGCTTCTTGTCTGACTCTGCCGTAGCTCATCTCCTGGGTAATACCGTTCACTTCGGGTCGACATGTAGAACCCATGAGATAACGAGGCAGATGAATTTTAGTGCAACGGATAATTACGGTCCCCGGGAATGGGCCCGGGGGACTTTGTGGCCCAGGGCCTCACCAGTCAAATTCGGGCCTGTTATTGCTAACGTAAGCAACGTCATTATCGTCTTACGGAATGGACTTTCGAAAACTATTAATATTTATACCAAGTGAAGCGGGTGCGTGTGTAAGTACGTGAGATGCTTGCGAGACGCTTGCGAGACGCTTGCGAGACGCTTGCGAGACGCTCCAGACTACTCAAAAGGGCCACAAAGTAAAAATAAATAAATACAGACGCGTACCTTAAAGATTACAAGTGTCCCGGCAACTATCGCCTATAATCTCGTGCAAGGGTTTCATCTTCAAGGACCTTCAGCGAAGGTCTAAATTCCAGGCCACCATCGAATAGTTGGTCGAATATCGAATAGCGTGGTAAAACAAA
Source organism: Calameuta idolon (assembly GCA_030142285.1). Lineage (NCBI taxonomy): Eukaryota > Metazoa > Arthropoda > Insecta > Hymenoptera > Cephidae > Calameuta > Calameuta idolon. The sequence goes on along the minus strand of JARQSV010000810.1, from coordinate 127,687 downwards.
TATTTGAAAAATAAAAAAGACCCAACGGGACGTCGTATATGTCGGTTGCCGTAGGAAAGTTTCCATTACGCTCCGGCACGCTTTCCCTTTAATTATATTTAATAACGTCGCTATCCGGCGCTCCGTCGAACCCGCGCAAAAATACCGCTATTCGGGATGCCGTGACGTTAGCAGCCTGACGCGCAGACCGCGGCTGGCATGCAGCATCCGTAGCCGGCAAGTGAACATTCGAAAAATATTGGATAATTCCGCTGCGAATTTTTTCCCGGTAGCTGCGGTTTCTGGGCCGCATGGCCAGCCGGTAAACAAGCATCCTCATTAATCGGATTTTAATGACGAACAGCGCGCGTTTTCTTGGAAGACGCGTGTTAAGGGTCGTGGAGCATCGCGAGTCTCTTAACGAGCCCTGACGGCCGCGCGAGCAGAGTGACTGGGTAGTGATGGGGCTCTCTCTCTCTCTCTTTCTCTCTCTCTCTCTGTTCACTCCCATTGACGCTCTCGTCCTCGTCAAGGAGTCTAACCAGGTGTTTTGTGAAGCTGCTGCCTTGCGGAATGCAGGAATACAAGGTGGCAGCCCAGCAAGTGGAAGGTGATTCCTTCCTGCGCCAGGAGGATCCTCCCTGCCACCATCTCAGGCGCCTTTTCAACGCGTTAATTGTACATTCTATGTGGGATGATTAACAAGTCTCGGTCGGTAGTACCTCCTAAGATCTTCATTACCGGAAGTGTTATCCTCCAGAGAGAATTTCTATTTCGCAATCGCTTCATGTATCGGTATCCATCAATTTTTGTTGACAAATTTATTTGTCATTTGAAAACTAAAAGAAACGCAAGGGGCAGTTTTGCCTCCATGCGGTGGAACGATCCACATTCGAGGCAGAGAGACGGAGCCACGAGATGCCCTTCTTGAGCGAAAGGCCGCACTCGATCGGACCGATTCTTCTACGGTGCCTCCTCGATTCGCCCTGGTGTGAAAAGACAAGCTACCTTTGAGTGTCGAGGAGTGAACCGGTTCCCGGAGTTGAAAGCCCGAGGGATAGAATCTCTTTCTCTCCCTCTCTCTCTCTCTCTCTCTCTCTCTCTCCGGCTCTCTACTCTTTACCTTAGTCGTTCACTTCTTGGCCGAACTTCGAGCCCCTGTCGATTTCCTTGGCTCCTTAAGCAATTCGATCATTGGCGACCTGCACGCTTTTCAAGTGACTACCATATCGTCGAGTGAAATTTGGACCCTGCTCTTAGGTACGCAAAAGCAGTACGCATTTCGAAGTGATGGCAAGACGGACATGCCTACTTCTTGGCATCAGAACTTATTTATCGTCTCGACGCTTTTTCCTTTTTTCTAAATATCACGTCCTTTAAGAATAGGACGTTCTTCAATTCTTAAACTCAGGACTTTCTTTTGGCTTTACTCTCCTCTCTCTCCTTCCTTCCTGACAGCGCTTCGTTCTTTCTAAAGGCAGCAAACTTTTCTTTATACATTCCTGTTGCATTACTCCCGGATACAAATTTTTTAATCAACGAAAGATCATCAAATAACAAGTCCCGTTGTCTTCCAAAAAATGTTCTCCAGCTATCTCGGCAATGTTCATCTTCTTAGACCCGAGAGTAACGCCGATCCTTTGAATCGTCATCTCAGTCAAGTGACTCAGTTAGGTCCTCTCAGGCAGCCGAAATATACGAACTTGGTCGTGATCGCGGGCGCGGACTAAAATGACGTCACAAGAAATCAAAGGATGTGGACTACACAGATTCTAGAGAGCAGGAACAGAGTCGGAGACACGATTTGAATTCCACATCGTGCGTCTTCCCGAATCTCTCAAAGACTTTTTAACGGGGGTCTCCCTCTCCTCGTTTCTTCCAGATAAATATGGAGGCTGTCACTTCCACGGATTACGACTCGACCAATCTCAGCCGTAACTTCAATCAGGTGGGCTTCAACACGTACAATTATTCGCAGTTCGAAGAGAAGTACAAGCCCCGGCAGTTCTTCAAGTATGGAGACGAGTACCTCGAGTACGGACGCAACTCGGTTCGCCTGGGATCGGATTCACGTGTCACGATGAAGCATGCGGGTCAAGATGCCTCGGGGAAGCTCAGTCAGAGATACTCGCGCAGTCATTCCCAGCCGGAACGACGGCACAACTCCCAGAACGAAACGCGCTCAAAGTCCCAGAATTCCCAAGAACTCACGATATATCAGATCGATCCGCCAATAAAACACGAGAATCATTACGGCAAGTTCAATCGTTCCAGTACTGATAAAGTGACCTGCTGTAAGAAAGAGTTGACCTTCTATGAGATCAACGGTCCACCGGGTGCTCAAGAACAACAGGACAAAATCAAGGAGTCCATGTACATTCAGCATGACAAGAGCGATAAGCGTGACAAAAGCAGTCTGATACCAAAGTACTTTAGTCAGAACAAGTCCTCCCAGCAGCAGCAGCAGCAGCAACAACCCGATCAAAAGTACGTACCCCCCAGCTACCAGCTGAACAGATCGCAGTCCGATCTAACGGAATGCCAATTACCGAACTACGGCCACGGACATCATCAGCGCAACCCTTACATCGATCCACCCAAGTATCGTCAATTCGAGAGACCGCCGCGATACCAGGAGACGCCGCCAAAGTCCGAGCCACCGCCAAAATACACCGAAGTGACCAGACGTCAGGAAGATCTCAAACGACTCCAGGTAAGTTCACGTTCCATCGGATAATATACATATATTGCGGGATGGTACGATATTAACGTTTGAATTGAGAACCTTTGTCTAGGAGAGATTATAGGGGAGATGACTATAAGGATTAGGAAATAAATGGGAGTTCAAGGGATATTCAGATTCAGAAATCGGTAGTGAGAAATGAGGAGTATGTATAAGGAATAAGAATAGACCGCATGGTGGCTTATCATTGGCAGGAGGAGAGAGGGCGCCGTCAGAGTAGTAGAGGAGTGGCGCTCGGCACCGAGGCACCCGCTAATCTGGCCAGTATCACGCCGAACGCGCGAGAAGCAGTACGCGTCCCGACGCGCCAGCGTCCGACGCACAAGCCCACCGACGTGCGTGTCAAGTCGAGCGACGCGGATCATCAGCACGAATCAATCCAGTACGAGAGCAGCGATGACTCTGATATCGATTCGAAACTCGAGATGTTGAAGGTCAACCAACCTAACGGTAGCGCACCCGGTCTCGGTGGTTGCGCTTCCGGTCCTAATCAGCTGACTGTCGACGCTAGTGCTACTGTGAGTGGTGGTTGTGGTGGTGGTGGTGGTGGTGCGGGTGCTGGTGCTGGTGGTCCTGGTGGTGTTGGTGGTGGTGCTAGTGCTGGTGCTGGTGCTAGTGCTAGTGTAATAATATCAGGAAGTGCGTCGCCTGATGGGAAGGAAAAACTTAAAGGCACAGTAGACTCTCTGTTAAAAGCTAGTGAGGCTGTTCAGGGCAGAATAAACGAAAAATCAATGCTCAAAATTGAAAAGACCAGGGGCCTGCAGGAGACCGCAAAAAGTCACACAGAGAAGACCAAGTCGTTACATCAGGATCAGATGACCAGGAGTAGACCTTTGGCCTACGATTCAACTGGCTACAAGGTTGAAAACATCAAGTACTATGGCGAACTCAAAGGGTACGACTTCAAGTCGTACGGGACCATAGACAAACCGACCACGGGCAACGCGCACGAGAAATTCCATCAACATTCTGAGAAGTCTTGCCATCAAAGTTCCCACGAGAAGAGCAACGCGAAGATCAATCAGTGTTACGGCACGCAAGGCAAGCTCAGTGTTCAGACAATCGAGGGTTTCGCCAAGCCCAATGGTTCCAGTGACAAGTATCCGGATCATTACTATCACAGATCGGCGCATTCAAGATCCAACGCCTCCCATGTCTATCAGGAAAGCAAGTACTCGTACAACGTGAGTGGCATACCTGGATCTCCGGCGCAAGCCAGCGCAGCCGCAGCGTTCTTCGCAAGGTAGGATGATTTCCTCACAATTAGTCGCTCATTCCACTCGATTCATTCATCCATTCCCTCCATTCCCTCCATTCACTCAATCATCCATCCAGTCTCGTCGCGTTGTTATCCATTGTCCTTAATAGTTTTTTTTAATTATCGCCCAACAGATCAAGTAGCATCTTATTGGAATAGTTTAAGTACGTCCGATCCACGTTCTGTGAATTGTGGTGGTCTACGCCTACGTCTGAAAGATTTATCGAGTGGAAGCGTAAACGTTTGATTTTTATTGAGCTCACAACCCCCGTGGGAATTTATGATCCTGCGCGACCACCAAGGGGATTACTGCTCCCTCAGTTTATCCAGCGTCGAACTAGCTGGGATGCTTCCTTTTGACGCTTGAATCTTGACTTTTTTATTCGAATCCTTTTTCCGGATCCTACCAAGATTGTTACTCCAGATGTAGCAGCAAGCAGGACATTAGACTGATGTTTAATTGAAGAAATACCTGACCTGTGACCCTGTAGGCTTCCCCTCGAATTATACATCTCTGTGCCCTCCCCTTCGCGCTCCAATTCATAATGGAATTTTATGGAACAAATACTTTGGTCTTCTACCCATTGAATATAAGCGCACGCTAAAAGTACGGCGCAGGAAATCTCGCAGAGATCCACCATAGGCGAAGCAGCAGCATCTCTTTGCCGGAAGAGAGACAGAACTCAAAGAAAACTTGCTTGAAATCTCGGAGACTCACGGAGCACAATGAAATTCGCAATCCGTCCTTTGACGCGGTTCTCACTACTTCGTGTGAGGATGATCAATAGTTTCGTCTTACGACCTTTCCATCGCACTGCTTACTTATATCTTCTCCTTGGTGCTTTCGTCTGATATATCGTAAGAAAATTTGTGTCACGTTTCGAGATCCCTTTTTTTCGACCGCAAGTCTTCTCTTCTCGCAAGCGATATATGTATATACATATGTATATACACAATATATAACGTTCGTATTTTCCTGTAGTACTCTTGATCCTCGTTAACGAATGAAAAAAAAGCAGCTCCTTGAAATTTCATTCCACGAGACCTGTAGGCAGGATACTCTCCGGGAATACACAGGTCTTTCTGGCTGGAAATTGAAATCCTTCTATCATGCTTTTTTGAGCTAGAATAAGTAAATCGACTGGGTTCGTTTGGATGATTCGCAAGGATGAGCTGATTGGTTGGTTGACTGGCAGTCTGGCAGACTTTAGGCACTCCTGACTTCTCCTAGCAGGAACTTGAGTTGCTCGTCGAGATTTTATTCCTGGTTGCACCTTTGTACTGGCTGCCCTTCTTTCTTCATTTACGTAGGTTCGCCTGGCAGCTCCTCTTCGCGATAAAAATGCGAGCAAACGACTCTCGTCTGGTTACTAGAATGCGCAAGAGAGACAGATTGACGCAGATACAGTGCTACTTCAGCAAGAGCGGGGCCAATGCTTTCGCATTACGGGTAATTCGAGCTCGATTCGAAAGAGAGCCTCTGTGCGCCGCGAGATCCCAGACTACCAGGCTACTAACAGGACATCGATGAACTTGCTGCAAGAATATTAAAAGCGGCCGTTTCATCATCGATCCGACACGAAAACACGGAACGTGCGAGAATTCGAGCGCGACTTTCTTTGGCTCTCGCCATGAATTTATCATTATTGATGGCGACGTCGCCCAAGACGCGCTTGGGAATGCATTTCTGTTTCCGATAGTGTCTATCGCCAGAGATGCAGCAGGTCTAGAGATCTCTGAATAATGTCGAAGGGAGCGCACTGCAACCAGGCTCCATCAACTGCCAATACAATAATTTCTATATGTTGATAAGCTAACTGGTAAGAATCAGTTCAGTTATTTGACATTGGTTCCCCTTGATTTTCCAATGCAGTCTATGCTCTATACGTATATCTAGTACATACTTGGACAAATTTATGCATGACGCGTATACATGTGCACGTATACGTGTTTGAAACGTCCAAAGCGTCCAAAGCGTCCAAAGCGTCCAAAGCGTCCAAAGCGTCCTAAGCGTCCAAAGCGGTGCCATCGCTCGCATTACTCCTTCGTAAATCCTATTAGCATCTGATTGACGTGAACTTTGCCGTCAATCAGACACTACGAAAACAGGACACGAAGAGACGCGCATCGGCTGTCGATCGGGCCGCGACTCCCTATTAATCCGACGTGTCCAATGGGTCCAATGCATGTCTTTAGGAAGGAGGAGGAGGAGGAGGAGGAGGTGCCTCAGTAACGGTAGACGCAAAAGGAGGAGGACCGGAGCCGACTCGAAGCTTCGTGGAAGCCGCAGCATCGCCACAGGTTGCTCAGAGGTTGCTTCTACGTAGTTTGAGAACGAGAGTGAGAGACCAGTTGCTGCTTTGAGTTCAGAGCGATCGAAGATAAATTGAAGACCCGGTAAGCGCAACTCCGTCGCTAGAAAAGTCCAACTTGACTGTTTCCGGAAGTGTCACGCGCAGGAGGTTCATCACTGGTCGGCGTCAATCCTGAATCCTCTAGGTCACTGGAGTTCCAATCCACCGTTCAACAGGTAGCGCTCGTAGCCGAGTCCGCGAGGCAGCCCTCTCCATTATATTCATATCATGTAAATGCGGGCAGCCACCCTATACCAGGCTCCAGCAGCTCTCTCACTCCATTTCCCAAGCGCGCTCACAGCTAGCGTGCCTACTCCACTGCCTCCACCCTCTCCACTCTCTCTCTCTCTCTCTCTCCCCCTGCAGCGCGCACAGTACGGCACACAGAAGTCCACTGAATTTCGCAGAGTAGCGGACTATGTGCGACCTAGGACTCTGCTGCTGCATTTATTATCGTTGGATTTAATAGTCAGTGACTTCCCGGAGCGACCTTGGTGACTCGAGGTCTCCTGGTTTTCGGGGGTCGTCCGTATGTGCCGTACTCGAGTAATTCCTAGGAGAGACGTAATACGGCACAAGAGTAGGAGCGGGAAAATCGTCAACAGAGAAAGAGAGAGAGAGAGAGAGGAGAGAGAGAGGGAGCAGGTGCAGGATGCTCCTAGTGACGCGGCCTCAAGTTTGAGCCTTTACGATCAGTAAGACCGTGCAACGCGCCGGAATCTTAACGAGTTTTACGAGAGCGATTATTAAGAGCCGATATAGAATGCAGCTACTCTGAACGGAGCTGTGCGCGAGGTCGCTCGTGAAAAAGGCCGTAATCGGCTTCCTGACCGCACCTCTGGAGCCACTACGTGATCCAATGTTCCTCTCATTATGTCACTTAGACCGATGCGTTTTACTTTTCAATCTATTCCCGCGTTCACTTGCAACCCGGTTTTCGCCCCTTCGCACTCTTTCTTTCTCTTATCTCCTTTCTTCCTTCTCCGTCTCTTCATTCGCTCGCATCGTCCATCCTGGAGAGTCGCGGCCAACTACGTTCGTTGGCATCCTCGGGACCGATTTGCCAGAATCCGCACCTCTTATACGATTAACCGGTTGGCAGGACTCCGCTTAAGAAATTAAATTCTTACGAGCAACCCCGAGCTAATTGCTCCGCGTGAAGCGCGCCTTCCCCTCCCCTCTCGCTCTGACGTACGTCGCACCACGGAGGAGCGGAGCTTGCGAAAGGACTCGCGAGTGGCTGCTGTTCCTCCTTGCCGAATCGGGCACGCGAGTCTCCGATTCGTTCTGTGTGCCAAGCATATCGGCTCGGCCGATCATTAATTATCCGGCATTACGTTGTAGCGGAACGATTCGAATCAATTTGGCCGGTGACCCCGGGGAGTCGGCAAAGTTCATATATCACTGAGAAACCGGCCAATCAAGAAAGAATAGGGGAGAGACTCCTTTGGCTTTCTTTTCGGCTCCTCGTATCGCTGAGGAACGTGGGGGGGGATTCCTGTCACGTTAGTGTCTCTTAAGAAAGGGATGAGTCTAGATTCGCTTTCCTTTCTTGACTCTCTTTCCTCTACTTCCGTTTCCTTTGTTCCTTTTGCCAGCTGAGGCTTGAATTCCGGACGTTCCTGTCGACAGGTCACAGACTGCGATAGTGCGCTGGTGTATGGATGACGTAGGGTCCATTCGGTTCTTGTGGGCATTCCTGCCGAAATCCTGGTTTCTTAAATCCCTCCGAACGGAAATCGATTGGAGTTACGAACTGTCCTTGCAGGTCCGTGGTTGCTTCCATACCTACGCAATTGCGAACCTCGATTCACTGTATCTTATGTACATGTCACGCATGACGCATAGCCGAGCGTTTTTAATTTGTAAAAAGCAGCCCAGGCATTTGGAAGCGCCGCGACGCATACTGAATTTCATTGCAGCCAATCGCTTGGTTATTCTCGTAGCGATGCAGAGAGCGAGTAGGCATGTCTATAGGTATAGGAGCGACTCTCAGGCCGCCGCTGGAATAGTCCATGAATTCTTCTCAAAGCGATCTCTCTCCTTTTTTTTCTACTCCAACTCTCTCTTTCTCTCTCTCTCTCTCTGTATGGCCTCTGACCTAAGATAGAACTTTTGACCTACGATATGGCCTCCGACCTAAGGTATGGCCCCCAACCTGAGATACAGCCTCTGACCTAAGATCTCTCTCTGTATGTTTGAGTGCTGTGCACAACGCGTCTCTCCGACTAAAACGCACCAGTCTAATTGTAAGTTTGTCAGCTGTACGAAGCGATGGCACCTACTAGGCCACCTAACGATGAGTCGATTCCTCGAAGGATGCTGGGAGCTCGTTCTTCGGAGTCGCCAAAGGGTCTCTTAGGTTTTGGCCTCATACCTGTCCGATGCTGAATTGGCTATTCTCTTTGAGATTACGTAGTAAACATTTCCGTGAGATTCTTCCTGAGTCAACGGAGCACTTTGCCTACACATAGTATATAGGACGCATGCTGCACAACCCGTCGGCCATTATCTTTATTACCGTTCGTAGTTGACGATTCTAGATTCAATTATAGATTCCGGCAGGTGCCCACTCGGATAAGATAACTAGGCGTCTACTCAAAATATCCCTAGAGTCTCAAAGCGTTGGGCCTTTCCAGCCACGTGGGCGTCTCGCAGTCTATTCCAATTTGGTCGGCTCAATTAAACTATTTCCAAGCGATGTTTCCTCGCCATATCACAAATTTCAGATTGAATTATAGATCCTCCAACCTTGAATAGCGTAGCCTACAATAGGTATAGGTACCGGCAGACGATAATCAAATAGTGCCAATAACAAGCATTATAGGAATATCAATATACAGTAGAATCGCTCGAGGAACGAGAGGGACGCAGAAGAGAACGGATAGAAGAAGGAGAACGAACGGAGAGTAGTCGCGGACTAGTCAGCTAAAACGTCGACGTCGCCCATAAGCACTCTTGTTTACGGCGATATTAATCCTCTGGCAAAATATTATCTGCGAACGGAATTACGATGAAGCCTCTACCCGTTAAGCCACGTTGCTTATAACATTATAACTTATGCCTGGCTTTCCTCTTTCTCTCTCTCTCTCTCTCTCTCTGCCTCTGCGACTCCCTCCGTCGCAGCTCCTCTCCCACTCCATTCCACGTGTTCCTATCCCTCTTATTTTACGAATAATTCGCAATTCGCCAGCTGCGCGCCACGTCCTGAATAAAGGCCCCATAATCCCTTACCAAATAAAACGGCGGATTGGTGATCATCTGCAGCATCTCTATGGACGCGATACCCGATACATCATCCGTACCGGCCACTCGATCAGCCGCTCTCGCACACCTTGTGCACTGTGCGAATGATACGCGAGCAGCCCGCAACGAAATTAATGGGAGTGGATCATGATACGAATTCGCGAAAAGAGAAGAAAGGGAGATTGGGGGTAGAAGAGGAAAGAGGAATTACGTGGGAGGGACGCGAAATGCAGGGACGACCATCTTGACTTTTGGGAGTTTCCAAAAGCGCGAAGACGTGAAAATTCTTTCCAGTGGATTCGGCCTCCTCGCCGCGGCCAAACCGCTCGGCTTACATATTCTCCTCCTTTCCCCTCTCGGGGACAAGAATGGGGGCTGCAGCCATCCAGATAAGAGATGTAGATACTCCTTGAAGAATTCCTCTGACATTCAGGAAGTCTCGCTCGACCTGAAGAAGCTGCTCGGCAGCTGGCATTGCTGGTTCTCTGATTGGCCATCCTCAAACTGGCTTCATTTTCTCGACTTTTCAACTTCTCTCTTGGCCAAGGACCGCAGCGCCTCGGGCTCCGCATTAAGATGACGCTCAGGTAGAGATTTCACGAGACGGAGGAAATAGCCGATTGGCCATCGGCCAGACGAATTAAGATCGTTATCGGGCGTTGCTTGATGGATCGGTCCTCGGAACGGCAAATCTGATGACGAGGTGGGACCATTGCAAAAGGAAACTAATTTGTCTGTCCCGTTGACAAGGGTCCTCTATTTAGAAACGTTTTTCGTTCTGGGTCTCGGAGAGTCCACATCCCAAAGTAGATCATCGCGTTCCCGTTCGCCAGGCTAGTGCCCAGAATTTATGAGGTGTATGACCACGAGCCCATTTCTGCCTGGAGTTTGAACTATCCTGCGATGGGTGAGTGCGTGAGTGCGTGAGCGCCCGAGTGCCCGAGTGCGTGAGTGCGTGAGTGCGTGAGTGCGTGAGTGCGTGTTCCCATTTCGGCGCTGGAGCGGGATGTCCTCTTGATGTATTCTCCTGTGAAACGAGCATCGAGATGGGAATATGAATGCGAATCCTCGACGTGTCCTGCATTCCGACATCGAACCCGGAAGCAGAGACCGCCGAGTCCTGGCGACGCGACGCAGTCTTCGAATGCGACTTCGCACAAAGGGACCTAGGTAGGCAGCTACCAGAACGAATTCATGAGGTTGCGCGACTGCATTGTCCAGCCGCATGACGTTACGCGCTTATCGCTAACTTTTAGAGCTGCGCTCTGATGACATTTATTGATGCATGATAAATTGATAAGATCAAGTCCCTTTGCGAAGGACCTCAGTCGAGCAAAAGCGGATCATGTTCAGTGCAAACGTGGGCATTCATTAATGACGAGGGCCACCGTGGCTGTGGCAAACGCTATAGCCTTTCCGTTATCAATCGCGTTATTATCTAAGCAATTCCTAGGATTATTTTTCCAATTGATCAAAGACGGCGGCAGTCATTCTGCGCATCAATCCATTTCCATGTGGCTTCTGCTGCGATCGCTGCTGCGATTCTGTATATAGGGCTTTACGCTTCCAGTAGACTCCATTGTTTATGGCTGGAATAACATTTAATACTTGACTGATCGCATCGCACGATAACGTCCCAAAAGCCGAATGATAAGAGGCACGCGAGACCGCGAAATATACTGGCTTGAGACATGTAGGCGCGCGCGCGCGTGCATGTGTATCAGCCCGCTCGAGCGTCACTATAGAAAAATGAGAACTACCCTTGGCAGGGCGAGATTCCATCGACTGGACTCGCCTATATCTGGAAACCCGAAAACCCGAAAACCCGAAAACCCGAGAACCCGAAAACCCGGGAGCACGAGAGAAATGATCTTTTGTTTTCCACCAATGCAGATATTTCATATTTCATATGTTCTAGTTTCTTGTAATTTCTTTCTACGAGAAGAAGGTTGTCCAGCGGTGAACGAGGAGAAGCGACAAATTGTGGGAGAGTCCAGGTTGCGTTAACCGGGTCAGCTGATCGCAGTGATCGGACAGACGGTGGAGATGTTGGCTCACCGCTGTGTACACAGTCAGCGAGATATAAATGAATAAATTGAATGACTTTATGGGGGAAATTAATTATGGAGAGCAGCGGAGCATGAGAGAGAGAGAGAGAGAGAGCGAGAGAGAGGGTGGGATTGTGGTGCAGCGTGGTGGGATGACGTTATCGCCCCGCCATGTAATATTGTAATTATATTGCTGCGTGGCACGAACCCCATGAGCCAGAAAAAATGTAACCCTCGTCCATGATGACCACCCAGTGAAAACGGCTGGCCCGATTAACGTGACGCCTGCGTCGGACAGTCCATGCGTTATGTCCGACTCCCTCTTTGTGGCCGGGATATCTGCTGCTGTGCATTTTCATACCGACGGCAATTGAGAGTTGATTCCAGCCTCTTCGCACGCGGCCTGAGTAGATCTTTTGAAAATGACACTCTCTTACTGGGTACAGAGGCCACCGATCTGCCAGCCAATTATAAGGCCGAGTGACTAAAGACACGGCGTACCTGAAAACCTGTGACGATAACCGCACAGCCATATCGATGTGTCCGCACGTCGCAGCAATTTAGATTTTTCGAAAGTTGTTGCGGCGGATTCCTTGACTACGGTGAAACTGTCATCACGCACGCGTCCTGGCCTGCAGCACGTCAGCACGCACATTTTACGCAATACACGAAACGTAACTATACGACTGCGTTAGGTTAGATATCCGCATCGTCGATAGGAAATGGAAGAAACGAGGCGCGCGAACGGAAACCACGCAGCCTGCGTTCCCGCACGCCACCGGGAATACATAATTCCGCGTCTAGTTATGCGCCGAGTAATTACCACGAAAGCCCCGTAGGCATATTTGCATCTGGCCCTTACGGCACGTCGGATATCTCGAGGGCCGATCGATCGGTCGCCGCGCAAAGCCTTCGAAGCCAGCGCGAGTCCTTCGAAGAAGACGCTTTCAAAGCGCTTCTCCGCTGCTGCTCCCTCCTGGCTGAGAGACTTTGGGGTGCAGAGTTCTCATGTCTCTCGGCATTCTCAGCTCTGCAATTTCTCAATGGTGAGTAATCTCGATGACATTAAACACTGGCTGAAAGTAGGGACATAACAATCAACGAGAGAGAGAAAGAGAGAAACAATGCATAAAGTGATGTAACGTGGGTTCTTTTCCATCTATTCTGCCTCCCAGAGCTCTCCGTGGCATTAGACGAATGTTAGCGCCGTCCCTTATCTTCGATGGAGATTGGCCCCAGCGAACCGTGTGTCCGGTTGACAATGTTATGGATCACCGTGGTGCGTGCGTGCTCAGCTCAGCCCAGTGGCCAACCATACTAGCTGCTGCCTACATGTCTACCGGCTCACGTATCAACCGATGCCCAACCGATCCACCCAGATCCACCTGAGAGTGCCGGAGCACCTCGACCATGGAAGCGGGACTACTCGCCTGCTCGGGATTCGGGGAGCTGGAGAAGGGGTGCGCGCGCGCGCGCGCGGGACGGGGGGAGCCTACCTGCCCGCCCGCCCGCGTCCAGGTTGGCATTCTTTCCCAGAGACGGGTACAGCACCCTCTCGAGGACGATGCCTTGCCTTGCGTCCATTAGCCGAGGATCTCGGGTGTGCGTGCGTCTCCGCGCACTACACCGGCGTCCCCTCGAAGGGTGGAAGAGGGTCAGTCCACGAGACATAGTCGTGGATCGTGAATCGTGGATCGTGGATCGTGGATCGTGGATCGTGGATCGTGGATCGTCGCATAGGCTCCTCGTGTGTGGCCAGTGACGTCCGCGACTTACCGACATAACGCGAGCGTACACCATTGTTATATTGCTTGCTAACACGACATTAATACATCGTAAAAGAATTATGATCTCGCGACACGCCACCCGCTTCCACTTTGAAAAATCGTCCAGCGACCCGCTAAAAGCTCCAGATAAAATTAAATCGTCCCCAACGATGCGACAACGATTTCGGCTTCTCCTTCAATGTGAACTCACGTTGCGATAACGCAAATCACGTAAAATCTTCAATTCATTATTTATTTCGGCTCGTGAATCCTTCGCGTAACTCGCACGACACGATAATTGGCACGATTTCGCGTTATGCCCACGTAACCGACCGGAGCAGCTCGCTGCCTCGCTAATCAATTTATATCTTGCTGCTGTACCTACGAGCGACAGAGCCGCTGCAACGAGCGCCGCCCGTGACGCTGCTGGCGATTTCATCTGGTTGCATCGCGCAGTCTCGCGTCAAGTCATGATGCAGCAGCAGCAGCGATGCATCCTAAGTAGTGCAGCCGCTTTATCAGTCGGGCGTTGCAGGTCCCTGCAAATTCATCGATCCCTGCCTTGACGCGACCTCTCTCGCAGCATCCCCGCTCTTCTCCGGTGACCTTCCAGATGGCGCCAGTTGCATTCGAAACTACTCGGCCTCCGCGGACCCGCCGCTACCTCCATGCATCTTCACCGGTGCAAGTTTCAACCGACCACGTGTGTCCTTTTAATTTCCATTTTCGCATTGACTTCAACAACTTTTTAATTGTAACTTTCCTAATTGCACGTTGCTTCGCGATTTCTCCTAACTCGTGACGTCAATCGAAATGACGGTATTTTAAAAATTTCTGGAGGTTTTCCCTCTTGGAGATATTCGAGGGGTTCTTTCTGCGTGGATGATCCGACTGGGGTAGTCCTATTAAAGAAAGTTAAACATCGATCGAACGAAGTGATAATGTCCGTGTACCCTCGAGCTCTCTGACGTTTCCATAATTGGCAACCGCACCCTTACCCTCACCCTCACCCTCACCCTCACCCTCATCCTCATCCTCATCTCTTTACCCTCGTAACCTGCCGGGAATCGTCGAGGCTCTATTATCCCACACGAAGCCGCGAGAGAAAAGACGGAGTGTGGGTGCCCACCGCGAATAAGAAATCGAAAGATCCTTGGGCCGAACTAATCCTCAAATAATCCTCAGACGAAAACGAATTAAAGATGATAATGCCTGGATAATGAGCTTTTGAGTATCGGCTGGCGCGAAAGATGAAATGGCAGCGAAGAGGCAATTTCGGTTTTTCGATTCTCGACGCGTCGACCCTGGTAGTAGTAGTAGTAGTAGTAGTAGTAGTAGTAGTAGTCGACATCGTCGTCATCGTTCGATCCGGAGGGACGATCGGCAGAGGAAATTCGGGAGAAGATCCCAAGATTAGATCCCCTGCTCCGCGGAGACAAATATTGTGAGTAGACGTTTAAGTCTTAAGAGGAAAGATTCGTCTACACCCAGAGTTCTTGAAAATTCTTAGGAACCGCACTCGCGAGGTAGACAGGAGGCCGAGTTGGTCGAGCGCGTTGCGTTATCGACGTAACGGCGCGTTTCCATGAGTTCCACTGACAGTAGCTGACACGCGATCATCTCATTCGAACGACGATGAACGCAGCCTGGTAGCACGTCACCATACGGCATAGACTGTTCGAGCCGTCACCCGGACAATCTACATGCATATACATATGTATAACTCTTTCTTCCCTGAACTCTTCCACTTCGTTCGGCAAGCTTTCTACATCCAGCCTAACCTATCCTTGAACTTTCTCCGATTGTGAGTATACACGTAGAGTCAGCTAGAACGGAATGGCATTCCTGGGTTTGCTGCGCTGCTTGGCAGGTTGGCTGACCCGCGACTGGTCGGATGGTCGGATGGTCGGATGGTTGGATGGCTGGATGGTTGGCTGGTTGGCTGGTTGGCTGGTTGGCTGGTTGGCTGGCACGCATTAGCATTGTGTGGCATTTAGTACCAAAAATATCTCAACTATTTCCTCCCATTAGTGGCGCAGACAATCAGTGCAATGCTCTCGCGAAACTGGCACCCCTTTCGCCACTTGCTCTGGCAGGGTGAAACCCACCCTTCCTGTAGTCTCACCTCCAACCTCGACATATCTCTCTCTCTCTCTCTGCCTCATCTCACCGATTCTCTTTTCTGCTAAGGGGAGTTCAGGCCAACCAACCCCCTTGAGGAATTGTGTTAATCCCAGGGTAATATTAATAAAGGGTCTTCCACGTGTGTTTGGGTTCGTGCCAGTTCTCGGAAGCTTAAGCCAGTGGAGCAGTGCGGGGTTCGGGGTGAGTTCAGTTCTGCCACCGCCATCCCCAGAGGCCGTTGGTGGCTCCAAACACGTGGGGTCCGATCTCCTGGTGAAGACGTCCGATCAAATTCCCGAGGAAGTCAATCGGCCGGCTGAATGTATTTCGATGCAGCCTTTAATGTTCTTCGCCGTATTTTCGCGATCCTGCGTTAAGGGATCCCTCGGTAGAATCGAAAATAATAAAATAAAGGATGAATGGAGCTACTCGTAAAAATTGTCACGAGGGAAGGACAGGTTGACAGACTGCGGCACGTGCATATGGTAACCGTTTGAGCGCGATATTTCAGCCAGACCGGTTTTTACGTGGCATATCGAGTCCCGCTTGTTTGGCAGGTTTTCCTCGCAAATTATATATTTGGAGGATTACATCAGCAATCCCCTGGATCAGGACCTTAAAGGGGCGCTGGGCGTGCTAATTATTTTCCAGCGGCACCCGCAGATTGAATTTCATCCGACCTAGCCGAGCGGGATTCCTCCTCACTTCGGCGGACCTTTGGAAATTGGTTTTGGACCTCGTCGAATTAATGTACACTGCCTCTACCACACTAGCAGTGGCAGTAGATGTGACGGCAGGAGAGCACGCGCATACGTACGTTCGAAGATTCTCTCTCTCTCTCTCTCTCTCTCTCTACCACTTTTTCGCTCCCTCTTCATGGACTTTACATTTGATCTCCTCTCAAGGATCACGCACTTAGCGAAGGAGCAAACTAGCTGCTTGAGATCTCAAGAGTTAGGAAAACCCAGAACCTGCATGTAAGAGGAAGGGTCGATCCTCTGGTCCTGCGTCTTTAGTTCTTGGCTCCTTGTTTCTGACATGCCTGGAGTCAGAAGAAGTCTCACTTATGAAATTCGGAGAACTTCTGCTGTCGACTCCTCATCTCTGAAGAACTTCGGCAAGTCGCTGGCTTACCGGCAAACGATAGCAGAATTATGGACTTAAAGGAAGAATCGAGGATTCAAAGAATCGCAAACTAGAAAACTCGGTCGATGTGCTCCAGAGGGAAAAGCGTGAGAGACGGGGGGAGGGAGAGAGAGAGAGAGAGAGAGCCCATGTGGAAGAGACTAGGAAGCTAAGTAACGCTGCAAAGGTGCAGAGATGAGGGGGGGGGGGGGGGTTCAAGGCTCTGGCTGTCGCCTTCGATATTTCAATCATTTCGCAGCGCATTAATATTACGAGTAGGCAAGCTGCTCGTCCTATTGTAGCAGCTAATCGTTTAACTAAAAATATCAGCAGGTAATGTGGAAGGGACGGATTTTCCAAGGAATTGCCGAGGAATTGCCAAGGCGGTTAGCAAAAGAATTTGAAACTGCGGTAGGAAAAAAGATGACCTCGGCAGTTTTCCTTCCAGGCTTTAGAATCCTTTGAAATCGGGACATTTGAAGATTTCCCATTCAGATCCCGTTATAGGAGGGCGCACGCATTTCAACCTCTGAAAAAGGGAGTAAAGTACCCAGCCAAAACTCGAG
Source organism: Calameuta idolon (assembly GCA_030142285.1). Lineage (NCBI taxonomy): Eukaryota > Metazoa > Arthropoda > Insecta > Hymenoptera > Cephidae > Calameuta > Calameuta idolon. Next base: position 110,475 of record JARQSV010000810.1, on the reverse strand, counting down.
GGTCTGTTATCGCTGTTATTCCAGGACTCTGGTGTACGCTCATAGCGCGATCGCAGGATCCTCCCTGAAAATACATGCGAGTCCTTGGCTTCCTCCCACTCCGCTTCTTGCCGGCCGATGTGGACCAATTGTCATCGCTACATTTATATTCCACGCAAGTTTGTTTATTCCTAGAAAATCCCTGCATGTTGCGACCTCCGCGCCCCGCGCCCCGTGCGCCGACACCCGAGCAGCCTAGACCAGGCAAGGCAGCCTGGAGGCCGCGGGACGCGAGCTGCTGCGAGCGACGCTGCACCCGAGAGAAAGTTGAAAGGGGAAGGCGATCCACGCAAGACGTGTGCTCGGAGCCGCATCGGCTCAAGATGTGGAGACGGAAACGGGCAGGAAACAATATGTAAAGCGAGCACGTAGTTGCGTATTCGCCGCACGAGAACTCGATACGCCTTCTGCAGACCGAATAAGAATTATAGGCCCGGAGGGTTGGCTTCGCGGTTCCAAGGGTGCCGGTTTCCGGGAATCCTCCCAGCAGCCGCGCACGGGATTTAATGATCGTCCCATCCCGCTCCCCGTCACGTTCCGCGTCCTCTCCTCCATTCTATCTTATTTCTTTCTATTTCGCTTTCCGTGCCAGCTTCTGCCCCATCCGAATCCAGTTTTCTTCTGCCGTTCCTGGAAGGTGCTCCGTCACCTCCCCGCGAGAAAGAATTTTCCTAGTAGTCGATGTACATACATACAAGATGCAGCTATGGACCTCCGAGGCACGCGACGATGTAGCCGAGTACTCCTCGAAAATACATACGTATAACGATATGACAGTGATATTTTAGAGGTTCACGTAACAGTTCGACCAATAGTAACTTCCGAGCATTCTCTGGAGTTGGAGTCTAGATCTTGAGCCTCGCTACTGCAATATATGTATACATGCGTACGTTCTAGAGGGAGCCAGTGCAACCCCGGTGGCTCATCTTCGTGACTGATTAAGTCACTACCTATGAATTTGCATCCGAGTGTCTTGTCACGTCGAGGAAGAAACTCGTCTTCTCGGCTTTTACGAGATGCCGCCGCGTTTCTCTAGGATCCTTTCTACTCGCTCTCGTCTCTTTCTGGCCGAACTTGAGTAGTCCCAGCAATCGTACTTGCGATTAATTCGCTTAGCCGACATCCGGGGATCCGTTGGTTCCGCAAGTTACCCGTCGTTACAGCTCGCGTCGACGCTGAAGGAAAAACAAGGGGAAGTGGCTTTCTAAATTCTCTTTTGAATTTATTAAGACAAGACTGAATGACGCGTGCAGCATGGGCGACGACAATGGAAGCACTTGGGCGTGTAAAAGCGCGTATGTGCGTAGGTTAAGCCACAGCCGTCACGGACACCGCCTATTCTCGTGCCGTAGACAATGGCCGAGGGTATCATGGAATCGCGTCCTGGCACTCATTGTGCGGACCCTAACGACGACGGGCGATTACTACCCAACACGCTTCACTCGCCGAGTCGCTGGGGTCGACGCTAACTCTCTACGCTTAGGTCATCAGCCCATCACCGTCGACGTCACGTGCTTCTCTGATCTCCCGAATTAAGCGATGATCCGGCCGTATTTCGAGAGGACTCCCTATCTCCTGGTGCAAACGGCACTCGGATCGGTCAAACTTTTATTTAGCCGTGAACCGCCATGTTCCTGCCCGAAGCTGGTAAGAAAAGAGGGCTTTTCCTCCTGCCCTTTGCGAAGCCGGCTGCTGCCTATCACGTGACAAAGAATACAGTTTTTCATAGGGTTCGTTTTCCTCGGCGAATCCTCGCGACAGGATCCTTTCGAAATAAATTTTGAGAATGGTTTTGATCCTTTCATGCAAACGTTGAAAATGGATAACCTCACCAGGACACCACTCAAGTCCGAGAGTCGGAGGCCCCGCGTCCTGCGTCGCCTGAGTTAGGTCTGCGCAGAAGCATTCATTGCGGTGCGGCCGTGCGGCGGTGCGGCTGTGCGGCGATCCTGCGATGCTGCCTGACCTGAAAATCCTGATTCATGCTCGATAGACGATTTATGATCGTGTCCAGGATAAGTTATACTTGTCTTCCCGTCTACTCTCGGACTTCTCTCGAGGACTCCAATGGGATATTTATAGGAGATCTACAGTCATCGAAGACCTGACCGAGAAGAAGAGGATGAAGGGCGGGGGGCATGATGGACTTGGTACCGATATCTGGTTGCGTAGAGATTTTTTCGTAGGAACGGCTCTCTCCACCGCAAATCCCATAATTTTAAAACTATCCCCGCAATTCTAAGGGACATAACTCCAGCCCCTGACCCCAGCAGATAGGGCCATAGGGCAGCCCGTGGCTTACTGTTCTGGGGACGGTCCTGGGGTCGCGCTTGATCCTTCGGGGATCATTTCCCTCGTACTGCCCAATTCCGTCCAGACTCCATATTCGACTTCCTTCCTTCCACGCCTCGACTCATCCGCACCCTGTTCTACAAGGATCGCTAGATTATTATAAAATTATAATACACGACGCTGTGAAAGTCGTCCGGAATATTCTTAGGAATGCGGAATTGATACTCCAAAAACAATAAAAATTGCTTTCGTTTTCTATTCACGTATCAACCGCTAATGTTACATGAATTTTCACAAGACGACAAAGCTTCATCTCGCTGCAATTGAATCTCCACAGTAGCAGGTAGGAGGGGAGAAATAACGTAAAATATGCTAATGAAAAAGACAAAGAGAGACAGTCGGAAAGTGAATCTCATTCACTGCGTTCTAAAGATGCAGCCGAAGTTTTGATGAATATGCACCGCATGGTAGTTCGTCTGCGCGAGGCCACTTGGACCGCAAACACCTGAGGCGGCGCATCGTGCAGATTGAAGCTGCCGCGTCTTCTGGACGGGAAGCGAAGCGCGGAGAATTCTGCCGTTCGGCGTTTCGACTGCCGAAAGTAGACAGGGAGGACTGATAGTTGCAACGCGTCTCCCAGGATCTTCCTCGAGAATTCTCATTTCCTATGCGCCACGTGCACTTGGCGTTCCTACGAAAGGCGCACTGACTTCAGCTGGCCGACTTAAGTCTTATCAATATATTGTCAGCCGTTCGTTAATTGCAAACTAAAACGTCCGCACAAGAATTATTCTCAATGGACGCGTTTATTAATCAAACGTGCCCGTCTTACTGCAATCCATCCACATGCACCTGCATACTCGTCCTGCTGCTTTACGATTCTGATTAACCGACGTCCTGCTTTTTAAATGCCAGTAAACGCGTCGTCATTCGCTCGATTCGCTCGACTCGACACACGTTAGCGTATGCTGATTCTGGATCGAACGGTCGTTCGACGTGCATCCAGACGTTTTCCCACAGTTTTGCCAGGAAAGGCCGGTGAGTGTCGCCTCGGGATCGATCGGGGCTGCACTCCTACACAGAGAACAACGTCCCAACTCCACACGTCCCCTTGGCGTCCCTTGGCGTCCCTTGGCGTCCCTTGGCGTCCCGACGGACAGCAGCAACGGTATAATTTTACGCGTACGTCGCGATGCAGTTACGACGCGACGTCGACAGCAGTAAACCGGAGGCTGGCCCGTAATTTCGCAGGATGAAAGGGAGTTTAGGCTCCATATGCGTCAGCCGCAGTCGTTATCATTTTACTAGCCTCAAACGCGCGTCTCGCAGCGAATAAGCGACGATCAGCGTCCCTCTTTGCTCCTCTTTGCCTCGACGGAGGAGGGTCCCCCCTCCGTGCCTTCTTCGCCCAGTGCATCCCGAAGACTTAAAGATCCCCGTAGCTTCGGCTCTTCACGATTCTAACGCGCTTATTGTAAATAGCAAGAAACACGTCGTCTTTTTACTTCTGTCCTCCACTTGGACGCAACGAAAGATTGGCAATGCGCCTCCGAGGACGTGGTAGCTGCTTCCACGAGAAAGTTCGCACTCCTAAGAGAAGAAGGAGGCAAGCAGAAGAGCCAGTAAGTAGGACGTTCGTCGGGACGCTCGTCGGGACGCTCGTCGGGACGCACGCAGTGCAGACATAATCGTCAGACATGAAGTTATAAGAGAAGTTAGCTGTGGATTTGTGGGAGCCGTGCGAGGCGCGAAAACGTTGGAAGTAGTTTGGCTGGAGTGGAGGCAGGCCGGGTCGGCCCCATTTCCCGGGTACCCAATGCCCTCGGAATAGCCGCTTACTATGATATACGTATCACTTACGTTGCGTGATAATGAAAAGATTTGCCGACTTTACGAGCCACGCACTCGCAGTTCGCTTTACCTTTTGCCACATATTCCCAGCTCAATCGGGGAAACACGAACTCTCGGAGACTCGGAGATTTATTACTTTATTGGCCTTATTTTGCCCTGTTTATTAACTTATCAATCAATCAGTGAATCGCGACTGGAACAGATTTGATCTTCCTTAAGAAGATCAGTCGTGGGCAGCAGTGACTTGACATCGACAATTGGCATCATCTGTGCGTGCACTCGCGTTCCGTTGCCGACCTAGAATTCTGAGGGAATCCTAAATGCCGAGTAGCAAGAACGTCGCAGCCTGCGCGAGCATTCGCGCTCGGAGTCTGGAAAGGGAGTCGCGCGCGCGATGCTTCCATGCAAAGGGGCCACTTACTCACATTTTATTTCCGTATAGTTGGTAAATCATGCGATGGCGTCGACGCTCGCAGTTTCCCAGCGAGTGGGAAGCCGCCGCAATTAGAACGTATCGTTCGCCTGACACGCCGTAGACTTGACGAAAGGGATTGCGGACTCAAGGGAAGGGACGGAGAAGAAGAGCCGCGGGACACAGAGAAGGTGCGAAAAAGAGGGCACGACTGCAAAGTTGTCAAGCGCTAAGAGGCTCAGCTAATATCTATCTCATCGCCCGGGACGAGTCAGCGGGACATTTTTCTCCGGCCAATTTAAATGCCGCCATCGCGCGGACAAGAACAGAGGAATGGAGGCCTCCGCGAGTACCTACGGAGCTACGGGCGCGCTTACACGCGGACTACACGCTCGGCCGCAAACGGCCACTATTTATTTTCACGCCTCGCGAATTCGAGCGCTCGGGAAATAAATTTACACCGTGTCGCAGGGCTGAAAGCCTCGACCGAAATAAAAGAAAAAAGAAAATAAAACAGGACTCGCAGCAGTGCTTTCGCGCTCGGTGCCCTCGAGTCCTCGTCTTGCTTGCTCCTCTCCTTCCGGTCATGACTTCAAATCGAGCGGCAAAAGTCGCGCAAACGACGCCGCCTTGTGGCTGGCATGGTCGAGTGCATCATAGACCATGCCAACGCGACCTTGACCTGTCGCCCTGGACGTTTCCAATAAATCGTTAAACATGATCCGAGGAACGTTGCCCGCCACGCTGCGAACGAAGACATCACGCTCCATGGAACGGTCGAGCCTGGAACAAAGAAATTACGTGCTGCGAGGGAATAGTTGACGCATGCTCGTCCAGGGCCCAACGAGTGCAACGGGCCCCTTACGTTTCTGAGGCTTTCAAAATTATACGACACATCTCAGGAAATATAATAAAGCAACCGTCCCGGTGTTGCCCGAGGAGTCCCGAGTCTTCTCCGATCGTTGGCACTGGCAACGATCCTGGCAACGATCCTGGCAACGATCCTGGCAACGTGCTCTGCTCTTGACGCCTGCAGACTTCATCGCCGCCGAGTCAGTCCTAGGAGGTGCCACGTAGCACGCCTAAGCCAGCCAGCATGCTTGACGAATGTACCTTGAGAGATTCCGAGCCCTGATTTTTCCGTGATCCATCGCCTTCCGGGAGGGATTTCCCCCGCAGCCCCCGGACGCTTGGTGGACTGGCTCGAGGGCCATATAGAGTTCGCTGTGAAGCAGCCGCCCCGCAGCCACCCCGCAGCCACCCCGCAGCCACCCGGCAGGGGCTGCGCACGACCACTTAACCGAAGCGATATATCGCGAACGTGCTGACTGCCTAGGTATATTATATTACGTCCGTTATCCAGGAACATGCATTCCTACCGGAAGAGGAAGCATTGCGCAATGCCCCAATGCACACCGGCTAAGCGATTCCTCGTGTCTGATTATTTTGCCAATTAATCCTCAGCCCATTAACTATAATATGTATTATTTGCAAGATGGAAAAAGAACCGTAAATTCTTGTCGTACGTGCGATTGCGGACCAGCATCCTTCAGCTCGGCTGTGCTTCTCTTCCTGTTTTACTTTTTTTTTTTTTTTTTTTTTTACAATAAACCAGCACAGGACACGGCAACTCGGAAAGCAGAACTGCAGAACTGCCCCTCGCGGCTGCACGGACATGTCCTGGTGCAACGGAGCAACTTCCTCCGTGCTCCGCGTTTTCCTGCTAATGGCACAAAGTGCAGGCGACTCGCAAGCGAGCGATTCTGGCTCTTGGCCGATGCGACGACACTCGCAGCGCCTAGAACGAGTTTGATCTGCAGCGACGTCTTTCATTATTCCCACGACGCAGAACAAAGGAGCACCGCGACGCTCTCTATATGGGCTCCAGAAAGAAGTAACGAGCAGCACGTGTGCACGTGTGCACGTGTACGACGTATGTAGTTGTGGAGGTAGGAGGAAGGAGAACGGCCGGGAAAAGCGATAAAGATGTAGAAGAAGAGGAAGAGGGAGACGAAGCGAAAGAAGCGCGAATCCCTCCCGACCCAGCGAAACATCATCCTCTAGGAGTGGAACTTGATCAACGCTCGCAGACTCATCCTCAGTCTCCCTCGGGCCGTCGTTACTCGGCCGACTCAGTCGTCACTCGGCGCTCGACACTTGGGACTCGATGCTCACCAGAGGCACCCTCCCTCTCCACTCGCTCGCCAATTAGAACCTAATTCATTTTAAGTGCAAATCTATGAGCCGCGTGCTCTCCAGACGAGAGACCGAAGATTGTACACTTGCGTGACTGCGGTCCATCGCCACGCTGATTGTGAGATGGATGCTGGCTGCCAGAACAGACCTTTCCACTAAAGGACAGTTGTTACCGATAAATTTACGAGCGTCGACGTGGCAGCATCTCTTTCGGTCCTTCGTCTTCCATCGCCCCCGCCACGTCAATGAGTCTCAAATCTCAATTGCCTTGGACCATCTGTCTTATCCAAACGATACTATAGCTACACCGTTGAACCGCTCCATTCGGATGCTCTCACTGCTCACTCGCTACTTACGTACCTTTGCATTTTCTCGTCGATTCGAATTCGACATGAGCGAAGAACATTCCGGTACGTCCGTGCTACGTTGCGAGGTACTTTGGTCTCCTGATACTTATGCTCCTGACGGGTCTGATGAGTAGGATCCGAAACATCAGCCTTCGAGAGAAGATCGGCCGACGACTCCTTCTCCCATGGCCATGCAATCCCGAAAAGACTCTTTGTAAAGAGAATGCTTCCTGAAAACGATGGTCTTACCGAGACGTCCCTGAAGAGAATCTTCTGAACTCTAGACGCTTTCGAAGTAATTACAAGGAACGAGCATAGTTTGTTCTTCACTGGCAGCAGTAACGTCAGATTCCGTCGGCTCGCTAGTCGGTAAATTATGTCTCTCAAGTTGGCGAAGACTCAAGGTCGACGATACAAGGCGTGCGACATCGGTTTATCCAAATTGAAAAAATGAAAGAGCTCGTAAAGCGTCTCGTCGACGCGAAAGCCAAGATATCTACTCGAAGCTTCGCGAAGATTGGTCCGCTTACGTGGATTCAGTCAGAGTCGGCTTCTTCTTGGATTGCAGCCAGATAGGCCACAGAATATCTATACAGACGTACTGCCCGAGCAACGCAATGTTAAATCCTTTATTTACAAGTGCATACATACGTATATGTTTATAAGTATTGCATTAGCACGTCACAGTTTCTTCCCGACATTCGTCGGATTCAAAATGACGTGCACCTGGCGAATAGTCTCGTTATCCATTGAACGCCTTATCCTATATGTATACATATATATATAGTCGCAACTTGTAATTTCGAAAAACAAGAGAAAGAGACATCATTGGTTCTCGGTACTTAACAAGATGCACTTTTCCTTCTGTGTATACATATATTCACCATAATTATCGCATGCATTGCGAGGGGCTGGAGAGGGGCTCCTCCACTAACGAGGACACCGAGAGTTTTATGTCAAGTTGAATTTATTACCTGATGAACTAATTACATCTTACATTAACCTAATCGCGCGTCTTATCCTAGGTTTGGGCTGAGGATGTGTGTGTGGGGCTGAGGGAGCTGTCAGTCAGTCTGTCGCGTCGTGCCGACGTGTCTCATTTCGGCCGTATAAAGACGATACGTATGTACAGACATACTTGTGACTCCTGTCTGTAGCTTCTCTCTATTCCTCTCCGTCCAGCCTCAGTTTCCTTAGTTCCCCGTCCGCATTTTTCAGTTTCCTCGTCCTTTCCTTTCTTTTCTGTTTTTTTCTGGTCTTTGCCTTCTCTCGTCCACACGCTATTCTACTCGGGTTCGTATGGACACTCTCCGGTCTCAGGCCGCTCGTGTACCTCCGTCACCATTCGGCGAGGTTCGGAAGGTCTCGCGGTGGCTCGGGCCCTCTCGGCCGTGTCAGGTTGTGGCGAGGTGGGCGTCTCTCGTTACAACATGTAGCATTAGATATTTCAGCAGTTATGCCTCAACGTGGGACGCTGTCTTTTTCACTATAATTGATAATATTTCATCCAAGAGTATTGGCTCCCGGCAGTCGTATCAGGGAGTTGGCCCAAGTATTCCAAGAAAAGACGAAGAGCGACGGTAGTTACCCTGGCGCCAAGTATGATAGTCATTTACAAAGTAAGTACAAAACTCGAGAAGTGCCTGTTGCGACGTCCGACGACCCTTCTGCCGTCGACGGGGTCCTCAAGATTACTTACATTTACAATTAGTAACGATAGTAAAGCGCTGACCGTTAAAGCTTGACAGCATCGCTGGCCTCCTCAGGACTTGTCAGAACTCGTCCCAGCCACACATCCTACCACATACTTTGTACGTGTTTGCATAGTTGCCCGTCGGGTCGTCAGAGCCCGGGGGAAGGTCCTTTGTTCGGTTGATTATCCGAAACTCAGAGGACTGCTGCTGTTTGGCTTGGCAAATAAGACAGATCCCAGCTACAGTTTTACGGAGATCCTGAAAGAGAGCACGAAATTCTTCAAAGCCCGCATCGACCTTTCTTCTTGATATTCTAGATACCGCGATGATCCCAACGTCCAAGGACGAAGAGCGGATGGTGGATCCTTCGAGAGGAAAATATTCCCAGGGAATTTTCAAGCGCGTGTGTCCGAGGAAGAGTGATGCGTGTAGGTGGTGTAGGTGGAGTAGATGGCGCAGGTCTAGGCCATCGGCGCCGTAATGCAACGTCGTGGATGAGCTGGGAAATCGCATTAATCGACACAAATAGGATTTCAACGATGAAACGTTATCAGAATAAATTAAATTCGTCTTTTGGGCTGCTGCTGAATCATCAAATCGGCATGAAGCTCGCTAATGTGTTTCAGGAGTCTGAGAGAGAAAGGGACGCTCTAAAAGCGTCGCCATAGGTCAAACGACGCTTAGTGCGGATCGGTGTGGCTACGTGGTTGCCGAGTTCAGATCGAGGCGTCTAAAACCGTCGACGTGAGGTCAAACGACGCTTAGTATCTCGATAGCGTGTGCGAGCGGAACGTCAGTCGCTCACTCGCTAAACGGGCGCCATTAGGGCTGCAAAATAAATGAGGAAAACGCGTCCGATTCGCCAGATCATTCATCAGACGCTTCTCGCGTATATTTAGATGTGCTGCTCGCCGCACCGCGTGGCTTCGCGCGCTACAATTTAAACGCGACACGAGGCTGGCTGGTTCCTAGTAATCCTAGTAGGCGAACGGCAAAAGGAGAAGTGCAAGGAACCGACGGCAGACTGTGGGACAAAACCATTTGACCCCAGTCAAAGTGTGGAAATTCCTTCTTAGCCAGTTGATCCCTACTCGACTGCAGCGATCGTCATGCGATGATCTTGGATGATCGTCAACTTCATGCTGATTTTTCTTTATTTCTTTCTTTCCTGTAGTAATAATGACGATACTTCTTCTATGAACCTTGAACCAATGAACCTTGGAGACCGAGCTTCCGGCCGTGCGCCCGGTCGAACCGCAAGAGGCGCTGCGATGCTCATGGAGAGAGACTCGATAGATCGAGGAATCTCTTGTTTATCGTCGATTAACTTGAATTTACGAGGATATCCCACGAGGCAGGAGGATTCCTCGAAAGAGTGCTCTCCGACTGCTCGTTTCTTCCCTGTCTCTCTCTCTCTCTCTCTCTCTTTCGTCGAGCTGCTCAACGGTATATTGATAAGGCTAATGGGCCGGAGATTGCTCGGAATAATCGACGATGCCCCCATCAACTTACTAGATATGGAGAATCAAGAGCGAGGTTAGGTTAGGTTGGATTAGGGGTTCAGTGGGCCATCGTTCAGTTGCCATCGCCCGTTTCACTTTTATACGGTCACCCGCACGATACTTTCTTTCTCCCTATGATGACTCCTGCGTCGAAATGCGGCAATGGGGAAGAAGTATGGTGCGCGCAGCAGCCCTGGAATGGGATTGTTTCTCACGTTTCTCACGTGCGACACGTGCGACATGTGCGACACGTGTGTCTCTCCTTGACGACCCGAACACCTTCTGCTGCTAATTCGAGTAAATATGAAGATTGGAGCCGTACGCACGCACTGCCTGAGGTTGCGCCTAGGAGTATTAGGAGTGTCAGGAGTGTCAGGAGTGTCAGGAGAGCATTCCTCTGGCACAGTGCGTCAAAGAGAGATCGATCACGGACACGTCAATTGCGCAATTGGCTAACGAGGGTGAGGAGGAGAGCGATGCTCGGAGCCAGTCGATAAATCTTTTAAGTCGAGAGTTTCTAACAGATGTGTGTCTCTCGACGCGTGGCTGCTAACGACAAAAGGAGGATAATGGGGGAAGGGATGACGGAAGTTTCGTCGAAACGCGCCGGTTTCATGGGAGTCAAAACATTTACCAACGCAGCGGCGTCGTTTGAACGCGGTTCAACGGTTGAACGGTTGAACAGTTGAACGGGACCTCCATGAGTTCCCATAGATTTATATAGTTTCTCGGGCACCATAAATACAGCAGCACCGTAGCGTCTCGCTACTTAATCCGTAAGGCTAGATCTAGGGCTGTTCGCTGCCGCTTGCGTCCAACGATTTATTGAAACTCCACTCCCATATCCCATCTGCTTTGTGGGCGCAGTAGGAGGCTTGGGGTTTCGCGCATGCGCATTGCGCGCATACCTGTACCGATTAAATTCGTTTAAGGGCTGAAAGGGCACAAGGGTTGAATAACCTGCTCGTATGTGTATGTTCCTGCCGCGTCAATCGGCAACTCATCGGACCCAGCGTCCCAGCCAATCGTACGGAGATGCGCCTTTCCTTGCTTCTCAGCCGCAGCGAGAATCGATGCAGATTGAGGATGCAGGTTTTCCCCAAGAATCGATACTAGCATTCGGTATCTTGCGATTTAAGGATTGAAGAAGAGATATGTATAAGGCCAAGTTCCAAGGTACGAAGTTACGTCGGAAAAGTGCGAGTAAAAAATTCTCGAGGAAGATCAGCAAGATTTTTGGTGCAGCTTCGTAGGGAGAGTAAAAGGAAGTATTGAGAGGAAGAGGGACAGTTTGGCGATATCTTCAGCTGCACCACGGTGCTGCGGAGTTTATAAGACGGTGGGAGCTTGAATATTCGTCGAAATCGGAAATCCGGACCGAGTCGTTCTGCCACAGGATTTGCCAAGTACAATGTCATGTTCAAAGTCCTTTACGGGGAGTCGCTTCCCAAAATCCTGCGATGCAAATTCTACGGGGTTGAAGAAGGCGAGGCGGACTTTTAAAGAACTGCGATGCGATTTATATTCTCTCTCTCTCTCTCTCTCTCTCTCTCTATTTATATATATTTTCGAAATCCTTGACGCATGAACGTTTCTCGTGTGCTTCCAGCTAAAGACTTTGCTCTAAACTCTGGGCACGGCGAAAAGACGCAACCGCGTACATTCTGAGAATCCTGCAGCTTCGATGGGTTGACGTCCTGGCCAGTTAATTCTCTGAAACTCCTTAAGAAGGAATCGCAACTTCCCAATCTCCCTCGTCTCCCTCGTCTCCCTCGTCCTGGTGTCCGCGGACCACGCAGGAGAGACTAAGGGAGGACGACCTCCGCGTCCTTCATCGAAACTCTTTCTGCTGTTCTCCTAGGACCCAGTGAAGACTTTCCAGTTCGATCTTCATTGCGTCACATGTCAGTGTGTCCGTGTAGATCCTCCCTTAGGATACGCGCTGTGGCAGGGAATTCCTATCCCTCCGTTCAGGAGGAAGGAAGAAGGCAGAATGAAAATAAAGAAGAGAGGCCCAGCTTCATTTTTCTCGGACCACATCATTTTTTCCACGTGGCAAAGAGCCCACCCTATAAGTTATCCTCCGTCCTTCTCACTGCCTCCTCTTAATTGGGCCACGTATTAATCCCCATCCCGGATCGTGCCCAGGGGGATTTATTTCCAGATCGCCGCGAGAGAGTCGACGAAACCCGAAAGCAGGACACGAGGGATTACGAGGATTTAACAAACGGAGGAGCTCTTCGCCCTCCCTCCATTGTCCCGGCTAAAATTTTGACGTTCTATCATTTATCCCAAGGATCACACGATATCCTCCCGAGTTTGACGACGCCGACGGTCGTCGCTGGTTGGACTCGCCGGTGGACGCGTCGTCGTCTTCATCCTAAATTGGGATTCCAAGTCCTCTGCGCGATCCGCGCCGACGAAAACGTCCTGATAGATCTCTTACAATTAGTCTTTTTCTGGAAACAAAGAAGGACTGCACTGGCGCAGCTGCGCTGCGAATCGCTGGTGACAAGAGGAAAGTCGAATCAGCGGAGGAAGGAGGAGATTATAGATTGGGGATAGTGTAGGTCATCGGGATCGTCGAGGTCGTCGAGGTCGTCGAGGTCGTCGAGGTCGTCGAGATTGTGTGACTGGGTTGCATGCTCACGCAGGTGCGAGTGTCATTGTGGAAGTATAACCGGAGCATGGCTGCTGAGTGTGTGGGAGTGTGTGGGAGTG
>JARQSV010000810.1:56530-97321 GCA_030142285.1 Calameuta idolon | reverse complement strand
GAGTGTGTGGGAGTGTGTGGGAGTGCGTGCGTCAGTGGGTGGCAAGAGGTGACACGTCGCGCGCACCCTTAACGCAGTTTCTTTATGCGCCACCGCCTGGCCCAGCAGATTTACAATGGGCCAACATGCCATTAGATAAAGCATTACTTAGTGTCGGCGATCTGGAATAAATAAAAGCGATTCCTGCCGAGTGTCTGTTGGCTTTCGCTCTTTACTACGAACAGTCATGCCAGTCTTACGGTCGGATTTTCAAGCAGCACATTACGCTATGCGAGGAACGCGGCGTAGAATTAAGCATCGACGGGCTCGTAAACCAATCGGGCGCCGCCTACTGCGTTCGAACACGAGAAGCGAGCTTTGTGCATTTATTGCTAGTCGGAGAAGACTCTCCGACTCGAATTAACGGGGGATTCCTTGCGATGCGCACGCGACTTCTTCGCTTTCTTATTTTCAATGGAAACGCGCCGTGTGTCTCTCTGAGTGCCAGTAGGTGACGGTACGTAGTCACTGGCTACGTGCACACGTCCTCAGGGACGTGGACAACCTGGGGAAAGTCAAGGAAGGAAATAAACGAGCTGAAACCAGACACGGAGAAAACCCGCTGCGTTCGGAAAAGTCAAACAGAAAAGGGGAAGAAGAATCGGTAGCTCGAGACTCGTGATTCGTGATTCGGGATTCGGCGCCGAGTGCGCCGAGTGCGCCGAGTGCGCCGAGTGCGGGGGGGGCTGGGGGGGCCGGAGGTTTGGGGTCTTTTGATATACGGTTGTCTCGCGCGGTTTTGGGGTGCGATCCGTGCGGGACTCTTAATTTCACAGCGCAATCCGTAAATAAGTCTCCGTCAACCGGATTCCGGGTGAGCAGCCCTTCGTTGACTTTCCCGAGTTTTTCTAACGGAGCGAAAGGGAGAGAGAGGAGGAGAGGCCGACCGGACGGTCGGGTGTGTGCACGTACGTACAGGGAGGCTGCCGGAAGGGGGGGAGCGGCGAGGGAGGAGCGAATAAGGCGAAGGAGAACGAGAACGGGAGCTAATTGAATTATAGGAATTGGAGCGAGCCGCTGATTCGCGCCGTGGGACTAACTCGAAGATTAATGAAACGCCTGGTAGATCGAATTTATTCGACTAGCGACAGCCTTAAGCGAGATTCCTAGAAAGTTAAAAGTTCGCCACAGGATTTACTGGGTGCGTATCGCACTCTGCGATCCGAGGCGATAAACAAACGATGCCCGGCCGCCGCGATAGACCTGCGATAATTAATAAACAAACTCATAGATATGCGATAGTGGCGCGTGCACTTGAAACGAGTAGCCTCTAGGATCGCGTGAGATTTACACAGGAGAGCCTGTAGCTTATCGCCGATTATAAGCAGGAACCCGGCCGCTGCTACTTCCCTTCCGTCGGCCGCCCCTCCTGCTTTACCGGATCCCTCTCGTCCTCTTCTCTGTTTGCTTCTTTCTTTCCTTTTCTTCTGCTGTTGTTGCCGTTCTGGCAACACGACTGCCTTCGCGATACGCGCCGCGCTGCGCTTTCTTCTTACCGTTCTAGTGTCACTGGGATGCTTCTTGCTTCATCACTAATCGGAATCACTGATTAGCGTGCTTCGATTTACGATATCTCGCTCCGTCTTTTCCGTGTTTATTTTTTCACGTATTACATTAAATTCACTTTCCTCCTGCCTAAGCGGCTGCCGATCGGTGTCTCTTCCTTCTCTCGTACATTGTCCACCTCCGTCTGTTTGCAGGCTGGAAAAATCAGAGTGAGTTACGTGGCCCGGAGTTGCACCCTGGAAGGATAATTCGGGCGATACATTTGAATTTCCCGACATTAACAGTCCCTTCCGCCTCCCGGCCACCACGGATTTCCATTAGCTAATTACCGCACCGTCCGAGCGGCTGTCGGCTCCTTTTTGTTCTCGGAACGCGAACCATTTCCGCCGGCTGATTTTTCTCTCTCTCCGGCAGCAACGTTGCTGCTGACTCGATCCCTCTGCCCTTTGACCTCGTGTGCGATCTGTAACCAAAAAATCCAAAGACTCGACGGACAGTCGCCTCCCCGCCCGCCGCCGCCGCCGCCGCCGCCGCCGCCGCCACCACCAACACACAAAGGCACATTCTACTTCACCACGAACCAAAGAAGAAAAAGACGATGCGGCCGTCACGACAAAAGAATATTAGTGCTACTTCTCGGGGGACGTTTTGACTTTCGACTTGCTATATGTACACATATGCGTGCACACGTGCTTCGGCGTCCGCCTCACGTGTGCGTATCTGTATCTGAGTGTAAGAAATTAATAATTATTTTTCAGCCGGTATAATTATTTAAAGTGTGAGTGAATCGCATGTGGTTCCGGAGGGCCTAACGAGCGTTGTAACACGATTCCAGGAGCCATTATGTAATTTCCATTTCTTATCGAAACGGGGAACCATAAGTGAATGTGTCCGTGTATCCGTATGATACGTTACGATCCCGTCGTAGATGCGTGTCAGGTTATTTCGCTGAATGTCCTCGGAGCGTTACAAGGAGGGAGGACGAGGGGGGGAATCTTCCAAATCAGGCACCGCGGAAAACAAAGGAATGCTAATCGCCTAATCGCAATACTATATCCTAACCGTCGTTGTTAACGGCACGAGAGGATTCGTCATTAGTGCCATTAATTTCGTTATTTCCCTTCCCATCTGTCGTTTTACGCGATATGTATGCGTATTACGTATCATGGGCGACCGCTGAAGGTTACCTGCAAATTTGGAATTGATATTCGAGAATTTAGGAAACGGACATGACGAGGTGGCGCCGTAGTTGCAGAGATGCGCGCGCAGACGTTGCGCCCTGGAGAAAATAAGCGATACCCAAAAGACGGATGATGCATTGTTAGTTAAAGTGGAACTTTTTCCTTCTCCGAGTTACAGGTCAGTTAGAAAAAAGACGCTCTCAGAAGTTGAGGCGGACAACCCAATTACGTGAACGTTATATGCCGCTCTCTTTCGGTTTACTACTCTACTTGAGACCCTATTGAGACTTTCACTTTCACTTACGTCCCCGTGGAATCCTGTGCTTTTAATTGCAAAGATTAACACCCCAGAGCCACTTGAAATATAATTGGTCGATAATCAAGTTTAGTATTGATGAAGTATCGAATGCAGACGAGCACCGCGCCTTTTCAAACGTTTGAATCGCAGGAATGACTGTGGAGGAGAGGAAGAGAGGAAGAGAGGAAGAGAGAAAGGGCCAGCTTTTTGAAAGTGTCGTTTCGGAAATGAAAATGACTGAGGCTCGCTGCATGTGTTTGTCGGAACGAAGATGAAGATGCAAGAAAAATAAAGTGAAAAGCGCCGATGACGGCTGAGATAAACTGGCTCCTCATTGAAAAGTCATTTCTCCTGCCGTCGCGAGAAGAAGCCCTCGCGAGAGCCGTTCAAGGAGAAGTGCCAGGCGATGACGCGTCGCGTCGCGTGCTGACGTCTAGGTTGTCGTCGACCCCCGTCAGAGGCGCTGCGATCGGATCCTCGAACGTCGTGACCCTCCGAGGAATCCTCGATCGCGTCTAGAATCCACAAGGCAGAATGAAAAATCGATCATCTTGGATGTCGAGTCGTCTTGCCGGCTTGAATTTCCGATCGTCATTGACAAGGGCGGAGCTCACTCGAGAACACTTCATAAACGACTTATCGAGTTGGAACCTACTCAAGGACCTGAGAATAACGAAGGGACGCGCACTGGCTTCTTTGAATTCTCAAAGGGCCCTGACAATCTCTCTCTCTCTCTCTCTCTCTCTCTCTCGTTGAACGGGATGCTGGAACTTCGTGAAGCCAAAGTCCCATCGAGGGCAACTCGTAAAGACTCGATCCTGCGAAGGCCGATCGATAAGACTTTTCAGGAGTTTCCAACGCGCAGCCAGTGCTCGTAGCTCGCTTAACGAGACACCTTTTAAAGCCGCGTTTCCAAGTACTACGGGAACTTCTTCGGCTTAGTATCCGATCCCGGTTTGAGCTCGAATCGTCTCAGAAACAAGGAGCTAAGGGTGTCTCGAAGGACCTCGCAAGGGAGCGTCTTATCTCAAGCGGCCATCTCACTTTGGAAATCGTTTAGTGATCAAAGTTGGCCAGTGCAGCCAGATTTTTCACAAACGCCTTTCTATTGACTTCACTTGCCGGAAAAGCGCTAACTCCGCTAAGAAGCGTCAGGGGATGCAAGAGACGCGAGCTACGCCGCGACATTTCCGTCAGCCGGATCGCTTTGCACTTTCAGGCCCACCGGAGGATCGGCTCGGACGCACGAAGACGGTTTCGCGGAACTTTCTCGTAACCGCGGCGGGACACGACTTTATCCTCGGGGTAAGAGCTGAGATAAGCCTAAAGACAATGGCGAAGGGTGTGCAGCCCGGTCTCGCTATAGGAAATGACAGTAGAGGGATTCGAGAGTTCAGATCTAACCCAGATTAAGGGCTGCTGCTCCCGGGGACTTTCCTCTTCCCTTGGCCCTTCTCTATCGTCGTCCCCTCTGGACCTGCTCATCGCGCCCGCGTTATTTTATAAAGTTGAAGAAGCTCGGAGGGCGGAGGGCGAAGGGCGGAGGCTCGAGTGCCTGCCTACTGTTTTCCCATGGAATTCCCTGCAGCCCTTCGCGTCCTCCTGCTACTTCAGATCCCAGTCCTTTTCCACCCTTGCAAGTACCTACTACGTCATTCGAGGGGCACTCCCGATGCCCACCACGGGGCGATCGATCGCAGCCCGATACTTCCTGTGCGATCGTCGGCGCAGGAATCGATGATGTCGCAAGAGGATGGACGGAGACGTAAAGGCGAAAGTGAAATATGGTAATTTCATCGGTAGGCTGACAACGAAGGCCGCGAAGAAAGTTACGGGGGGCTTTCTTCTAGAGACGGAAGCCCCAGCTCGCTCCCGCCCGAAGCGCGAATGGGATGCTGCTCGGATCTCTCCTGCTCTTAATCATTGACCGACGACGCATTAGTCCCTTCGGACAAGGCCAATCTGCGATCTATGCAAATACTGTTTCAGCTGCGACTGCTGGTCCAGGGTTTCCCCGACTCCCGCAGATTTGTCGGGAGAGTTGCCACCGACGCCCACGTCGGACGTTCTTATCAGCTCGTTCCTCAGACTATCCTGCAAACGAGCCAGGATCATCCTAGGGCTATGTTAATGTAATGGGGAGCCTTATCCCCTCGGATTAGCCATTCGGCTCTCGTTTTTTATTCGTTTCCGCGTCAAAGCTAAAGAGGATCGATCGCTTCTTCAGCGGCAATTCGTTTAACCGAGATTTATCCGGCATTCGAAGATCCTCGGAGCTGATGCAGTCTTCGACACCCTCCGTCCCTCACACACACACTCACACACACACACATGCACACACAGACGCCCGTACGCACTTTCTCCTTCCGTTCCGCGGATGTAGGTAAAGGATTCGATGTATAGTAGAACCTTTAAACGTGTCGCCATCGTCGTGAAAACAAAGGATGTGACGTCAGACAGCTCAAATAGAAAGGGGAACAACATCCAGAAGAATCGAGTGTGCCTGGATGCGAAGACATCGAAGAGGGAGCATCCATCGTCTCTTCGGCTCGGAGGAAGTTTCAGGATCTTCGACGATCTTGTAGAGGATGGAGGTGCGGCGGCACGATGAATACGACGTATAAGGCTAACAGGGGAGGCGATAAGGCCATAACCATCCGGGAGAATGTGGCCAGTAGGAAAGTTGGCCGATATAGTCAAAGAATTTCATCGCTGACATTGCGACGTGAAACGACGGCGGAACAAAGTCTGTGGGAATGTCGGGTACGAAGAATGGAATGTGTAGTTTGGATATATTTCATAATCTGTAAAAGGAGTAGAGGCCAAAGGTCAGGCCGCGTCTCGACGGAATGCCTGTTCCAGAGGTTCGAAATTAGATACTCGAGAATTTCGCAGCGAAAGTATGTAAAAGAAGCAGATTGAATTTACGGCAAATGATCCGATCAAGTTCATTGGAAAAAACGGAATGCGCTTGTCGAGATTAGGAGGAAGACTCAAGACTCATAGGGGAGGTTTGTTCAATGGAAAAGTCTCCAGGCAAAGTCTCCCTTCTCTTTGAAGGGAACTTATCGTTCTCATCGTCCTCGTCAAGCAGAGGAAAAAGAGAAAGAAGACGAAGAAGAAGAGGAAGAAGGAATACAGAGTGCTCTCCGAGATCCTTCTTCGACCGGGAGAGACTCGATGAAACGATTAAAGCAACTGGAGAACTGGAGAAAGGGAAGAAAGGGAGGAAAGGGAAGAAAGGGTTCGGATGGAAAGCGCCGCTGGAATGCGAGTGTACGTGTATCTCTGTATTCTCTTGTGCGAGAGCCGGAAAAATGAATTCCCCGGGAAGAGGCTGCGTCTCCCAGCCGAACCTCAAATACAAACTGGATGAAAGGTGGAAGCCGCGCAATAATTATCATCCTGACGAAGGAATCTGCATCCCGTGCGACGACTCCAGGCGACTCCGTGTCCGTTTTATTGGGAAGAGGAAACCGTAGAGAAAAGTTGCCGGTTAGTTTTTCAGGAAGCAAGGATATTTCGAAAACCAACAGCGAGAGCTACTCGGCCGCTGAATGCTGGATGCTGGGCCCTTTTCTTCCGGAAAGTAATCCTAGCTGGATTTGGAGTGGCCAGTGATCGTCAGTCACCTTTTCCTCGTGAACGTTGAGCTTGTCGCCGTTATCGCCTTCATTCGAAGGAAGCTTAATATTCGGCCGAATAAGGAGGAAAAAGGGACAGCAGGAGTCAGACACGGGGATGGATGCACCGCCAGCTGCATCATGTTCCCACATAGCCAACAAATGACGCAGCACTGGCGCACTCTCGATTTCGACTCCCTTCAATTGTATTTCGCTAGTAGCCTCATCCCCACCCTTCAGGGGGGAAGCCAATTCTTTTTTTCTGCACACAAATATCCTTTAATGCCTCCTCGATGCTTTTTTGATCGCTCTTACGGGTTCTGACGGAACGACTGACGATTGGCACGCGAGTCTCCTTATTTGACTATCCTTCTATCGTGCAGGATTCAATAGGATTAACCAATCATTCGCTACATCTGAGAAAAGAACATTCGCGCATCCGCGAAACGTATAAGTCACTGACAAATTCGTCGCTACCGTCGACGACGAAAGATCTTAAGCTCGCGAGTCTCGGGAACATTCGCTACGTTTCGAAATTCCCTTTTGCCTTGAAATTGCCTTTGAATTCAATTCCACTTGGGCCCGGAACTCTCCCCGGAACACTAGACTCTCAAATCACGATTAAAAAAAGAAGAGATAAGAACGTCGAAGAAAGTCGAACACAATAGTGCACAGGTTCACCGTGGAAGAAGTTCACATGGAATTCTTAAGAGGAAAAGGTCGATCCTCACCGAGGGTCCTCGTTCCCACAGTGATCTCGCGGCACAGCGACCAGAGCTGGCGAATAAAGGCTGGAGTCGTCTGGCGAGGCCCGGTGGCCGATTTGGCAGTGTTGGCCGTGTTGGCCGTGTTGGCCGTGTTGGCCGTGTTGGCCGTGTTGGCCGTGTTGGCCGTGTTGGCCAAGCTAAATCACGCAATGGAGCGTTTCCATCGCCGTTAAAGTCGAGACAAGTGCGCAACGGTTTAAAGTAACCGGATGGGCAACTGCGCCGTTCCGGAGAAGGAAACTCCGCCGCGCGGTGGGGGGGGGGGGGGGCTCTTTACGAGGTCGTTCCGGAGGGCGGCAATCAGGGGTTGTCATACACTTTAGCGCTTAACTTTTTAACCAACGATGATTCACGAGATCACGAGATCACGAAATCAACCCTCCAACCAGTGCAGTTGCTCCCGTGTATTAACGTCGAGGGAGGGAAATTAGAGGGATGGCGCGGGGCCCACCTGTGCGGGGCCCACCTGCGCGGACCACTGCAGCCTCAGTTTCCTTTCATTGCACAGGGATCAGGAGATCCTGTCCTTCGCACAGTTGGGCGACGGTAGAAAACTGCTGGAAGACCGGCGTCTCGAAAGGCAAGAAAAAAAGCGAAAAAGAAAAATGAAAATCTGCGCGAAACTCGTTGGCGCTCGTAAAGAAGCGTCAGAATATTCGGAAGGGTGACGCGAGGCGGCGTTCGTCACCGAAGGACTCGAACTCGAGCTATGCGGATCGACGTGCGTTTTTACGAGCGCACTCGCGGGTCGGGAACTTTCTTAATTAATCTGAGGCCGGTGGGAGCGCTAATCTAATCTGAAAATTAATTAGGAGAAGGATCGCGAGAGGACGCGTAAAAACGGGGCAATAAACCGTAGAGTTTGGTAGGTTTGTTCTCGCAGGGTGTTTTACGAGTCCTGCGAGTCCTGCGAGTCCTGCGAGTCCTCAGCCCCGAACTCGGTCGTCCGAGCGCAAAGCAGAGTGCACCATTCTCCCTAATCCCAGCACCTCGGAGAGTTTAATTGACCCGAAAAGAGAGCACGCGGTGCATTGTACCACGAAATCTACCACCGTCATCCCCTAACCTGCGCGATGTTGTTCTTGTTGCTCTTGTTGCTCTTGTTGCTCTTGCTGCTCTTGCTGCTCTTGCTGTTCCCGCCACCTGAGGTACTTTCGCTCTACTGTGTCTACCAACGCAATCGGAATGGTTGGGAAAAAAAGCTTTGAATCGGAAGCAGATTATTCGATACGTTCTATCGACCCAGCTACTACTGGGTTGCTACTAGGATCTGTATCGATCGATCGATCACTATCGATCCACGCAATATGTATCCAAGGGATTGCCGAAGGTTCGGAATTCACGGACCACTTCAATTTAAATTCCAGCATCCCTCATTTTAATCCAACCATGCCTGCCGATGTATCCGAACGTTCTTTTTCTCCCCTCGTCTGCCGCCCCACGATCCTCTCCTCTTGCGCGCCGAACCGTCCGTGGGATTTCCTCTCGTGCGCGCGATGCTCGCCGGCCAATGGCGAATGACCGAGTGCCGGATTCCCGATTACACGCCCGGAAAACAATCTAACATGGATGCGGTCGGATTGGGGCTTGTAATATTTCGGTGACCCATTTGAGTCATTGTTCACCTCCTGTATAAACGGTTGATCCTTTCAGGGGCTCCGGGCGCAATGTGGGACAGTCGATTCCAAGCGATGCGCACGACGCGCACGACGCGCACGACGCGCACCCGGAAATCCCGGTAACGGCTCTTTCGGCTGGAAAATGCGGCACGTATGTACGATTATAATCTCGGAGGCGGCAAAGGATCCTCGAGAAATCAACAAGTGCGTGAGCCTGTACTACGTGGAGAAGTGCTTCTCATCGTTTCATTAAAAACGCTCAGCTCGTTTATGAGGAAATTCCGATCGATTCGTTGATTTCGCGGCTGCAGCTCTGACGCCTCTGGCATGAATCTTCCTGACGTATGGCGGCGGCTCCCGCAGCTCCGTCGCACCGTTATGTGCATTTACGATGCCCACTGAATTCCAGCCCCGAGTGCTTTAATCAGCTTAATGCGTGTCCCGCTGTAGTTTCCGCTAGCATTTAGAAATTCCCTTTTGCAGACAACGCGAATCTTCTTTCCTACTTTCCTTTCGCCCCTGAGCCATACAGAGACGCGCGACGTCCGCGATTGCCATTGAAAATATGTCGCGCCGTGGAGTAACAGACAGCGCAGCTACGAGAGGAAATTCGAGGCAGATTCGGGCAGCGATGGCGGCGATGGCGACTAGGTGAGCCTCGCGTTACTACGTTCTTCCGGAAGCTCGTTAACGGAAACGAAAAGCAGATAGAAGCGAGGAGGAAAATGAGTAGATAATTCGCATGAAGGTTTCCCGTAGGTTTTCTCTGGTTGCCGGAGCAGTGCGACGCATGCGCAATGTCCTGCGCCGACTGGATCGAGCTTCGCGTCCCAACGTCGAAGAGCGGGACGACGATGAGCGTCAGTAGCGCGGCGTGCGCCGTCACTCTCGCATGTGCATCTTCTCGAGACACGCAGATGGAATGCCGCGAGAGAACTCACGCACGTTCACGCACCAGCCGCGTGTTCCTCGCCGAGATAACTCGTAGCGATATCTGCGACCTGCGGCCGGGAGCGGTGTCGAGGGTGGACCTTCGCGCGCGAGTCCTGTCTACGCGAGAACTGTAAAGAAAAAGTATTAAGATAACCAATGGGGGATGCGAGAGAAACAAGAAAAAGAAGAAACGCCAAAGTCGAGCAAGCGG
Organism: Calameuta idolon; assembly: GCA_030142285.1. NCBI lineage: Eukaryota > Metazoa > Arthropoda > Insecta > Hymenoptera > Cephidae > Calameuta > Calameuta idolon. The sequence continues at coordinate 87,144 of JARQSV010000810.1, read as the reverse complement.
AGGCCAAGAATCTCGGAGACACGTTGCGGGCAACGCGACCGATTCTTTAGCAATTTGATTAACGAATGTCGCGATCCAATTACCTTTTGGAAGAACTTTATGAGGATTAACGAGAAAGACTAAGAAAGAGGCGACCGAGCACGTGACTGCGAGAGTAACGACATCTGCTGATGCACACACGTAGTGCAGACGCACTGCCGCGCACGTAAAGGTACCGGCGGGACTCCTCCCCCTTAAGAAGGTCCGGTTTCCATCGTCACGATTCACGTCCGTTGACTCGTTGTAAAACTAATATGTCCTCGGATAATTGTTACCCAGTAGATTAAATATGGACATTTGTTAACTATGCATTTACGTTCCTGTTATGCGCACGATAGATCGAAGGAATCCATCGATATGTTTTGAGAAGGAGTGCTTGTTGAACGTTTTTCCTCGTTGCTTGAAATCTATAGCATTATGATCCTCGTTTTAAAGTCGCGTTGAGCGTCGATATAAGAATAAGAAGTGCGTCAGTCCGTGTCTTCCCGCAGCTACTGCAAGTACAAGTACAAAATTGGTGAGTGCAGGAAGGTGCAGTGATATACATTAAGAAGGAGTGCAAATTTTCGGACTGCTGGGAAGTGCGAAGGACCTCGAGAGAGCCGATAGGATTGAAGGAGACGCGATGGCGACGTCGAGTGTCCAGGAAGGCAAGGAATCTCCCAGGTACGGTCTTTCTCACAATCAGATAACATTACTCGATCGACGCGTCACGACGCGTCGTACGTCCTCCGATCATCGCTTGTGCAGTCCTTATCGAATTCTGCCGGTTCGTTGCTGCGATGACTTTTTGCATAACGAATCAATTAAAATCGTTCCCATCGGAATACAACATTAGGTGCGGCCGAAACGATTGCAGCCCGGCGCGGGCAGTGGATGCGACGTCGTCGAGGTCGAGAGCTGCAGCGCGCCGCTGTGTCAGTGACGCAAGTGTCGTCGGGGAAAGATTCCTGGTGCGTAGATATATGCGATTCCCGACGCAATATCTCGCAAGTGCAACTGCGTGATTACGCGCGACGCTTCCTTTGCGCGGAAGCTTCTCCGTTGCACGTGGCTACCTACGTGCGCGACGCGACCCTTTGTGTTTGTGTGCGTGTCGAGTTGCGAGTTTTACTTTTTACGAAGCTGCTGAATTCAGGGGGACGCGCCCAGCAGCGTCGAATTCTGTATACGAAATGTATACAGAAGGCGTCGGAGCGGCACGACGGTGGCGCGTCTGGTCGGTGGACTCGAGTTCGGCGTCGATGTAGGTAAAAGGGATCGGAGGACGTGGATGTGGACGGCCGATTTCATGGCCAAACTAGAATAACTTGAAAGCCAACTAAGAGTGCGAAAGATCCAGATGATTACTGCATCTAGCGGAAAAATCTTGTAACTTTGCGGTGCATCTCTAAATGCTTTTGTCTATCAATAATTACGGAAATTCAGTCGCAACGAATTGCTGAGTCACGTTGTCTCTGAGGCTTCAAGCGTCCGATTCTTGTCGGGCGGATGCAATGCGAACTTCCACCCTTCGATTGATGCTCAAGGAATTTAATTAATCACTTACTCGTTACCGATTAAGCGCTGCGCGTCACTCGTGACTTCTTGCTGTTAATCGCTCAGTAATCCTGTACTAAAGTAAATAGATTTTTCCCAGAGTAATGTAAGAAGGAGGATGCGACGGCATAAAAGATAATATGGTACCTAAGTCTAAGGATGAAGGAAGGACTGTCGCTTCCTTTTCGCCTTTTGATCCACATCGACGCACACAGTTCTTCTCTGTACTTATGCTATTTCCTTTCAGCTCGTAGCTCGCAACGAGGCTCATAAAATGCGCTTTCGATTTCCAGAATAAATCTATAAATTTACAGTCTGGTATAGTATGTGCATTTTTGTTGGAACTGAAAAAGATAAAAAAAAAGAATCTTTGAGTGTCCGAGGAATTTGTCATTTTTCCACGTTGCCGCTGCCACCTTTCCTCCTGGGCCGAGAGGCCGGGACGAGTGCAATGAAAGTTCAAAGATCATCATTCATCGGCAGATCCAGTGACTTCGTGGTACGCAGAAATGCCGAAACGGCTCCTATCGGTCTTAGAAGTGTCGCACATGAAGTTCTAAAGCACTAAAATCATTCAGAGTCCAGGGTGTAAGTAGAATAGGATGGACATTGGACTTTCTCCCTTCGAAAGAAACAAATGGATTTTATTGACACACCCGTGGGTGCTGCGCGCGCGCGCGCGCGTGTGCGTGTGTGTGTGTGTGTGTGTGTGCAGGTTGCAGCGGATGCTTTGTACTTCAGACTCTATTTGCTTATCCCTGTCTCCAAGTGGGCCGCGAGCTTTTCTCGTGGACTCGCCATGTTTGCTTTGCCGCTGATGCTCGTCAGGTCTCCCTAGCTTCCCTCAGGATTACCTTCTCCCTCTCTCCTGGAGGAAAGAGGAAAGATCCTTCGTACACACCTCATCCGCCTTGCCACGCGAGTAGATCCCACCAGAGGAGGAGCTGCCCAGCTAGCGGCGTCTCGCTCCAGTAGATAGGATGCAGCCCTTGACTCTCTCCTCTCACGCTCTTACTTCCTTTTGGCAGAGACAGAAAAGAAAAACACCGAGAAAAACGATAAATCCAATATTACCCAAGGACCAACTTGTTATTACGGGCTTCAAAATTGCCGCGAAGATTCAAAGTCCGCACTGGGAACGAGCAAATTGTGTTCTTGCCATCCTGGCTATCTTGGCCATTCTTTCACTTATCTTTTTCTTTGAAATCCGCGCTGTCGCCACAAGAGACTCGTTAGCGGTGGGAAAGAGACTCCTCAAAATTATGGCGAATCGCAGTGGGCGGTGCACGTCCTACACGTTTGTTACGTCCTTAACTAGGAAAATTGCGAAGGTTCGAAAGAATACTTACTTATGGCGCGAACGCAATTGTAATTTGTTTTTTCCGAGGTCAAGCAGGAAAGCAGCTGCGTTGTGTGAATGTGGCGATGGGTGATGGGGGGGGGGGGGGGGGTGCTACTACAGTTCCTGTGCGGCCGCTGCGATGAATATGTGAAAACAGAAAAGGTCGGACGAAATGAACGATTGGCGCGAGTCCGAAGCGAGGAAGTGACAGTTTCCGGAGATAAATCTGCTGCAAGAGAAGCATCCAAGTGGAATGATAAGAATGAGCATTAGGGTCGGAGGGAATAAGCGATCGAAGGATAATAGCAAGATAGACAAGCGAAGGCTGCGTTAAATTTTTATAAAAATCTAATAATTTAACAGGGGACCGAAGAGTTTGGAATTCTCTTCCTCTCTCGTTCTCTCTTGCTGGTCGTTTACAGGATTCATATAAATATTATGTATATGTATACACATATTTATATATTATCTGCCAAAATTCACTTCGGATGCCTGTCGAGTCACGTGACACGTCGAGAAACTGGCTTTTACTTGTATAATAACGCGAGCGGCTGCAGACCCTGTTGACATTTTAGACTCTGGCCCTTTCCACGCCCTTCGCCCCCCGCCGCCTCTTTGCTATCCCTTTTTCCTCTCTTCGCTCTTCTCTTCATCCCTCAACCCTCTCTCTCTCTCTCTCTCTCTCCCTCCCAGGACTCTGCTTTACGTGACGAGCACACCGAACAATCCAACATCCATCGCTCGATATATGTACCCTTAGGTCCTGTTCACATTCACCCTGCACGCGCGCACTCACGCACTCAGGCACCATCGCCGCTAGCTGCTGGCTGCGTCGAATCTGCCCGCACCCGGAATCGCAGTGGCAGCGAACGTGTCGCGATATGAAAATAAAATCAATAGCATTGTTTTACGGTTCGACGCGAAATTCGAAATTGGGTCGTCGTGTCTTGGCGGCGAATTACGCGGTGCATTAAATCCCACGCATCCCGGCTGCTCGAATTCTGAACTGCGCGACGCGCGTCACGAGCCACTGGCCCCATTCATTTCCCCGGACATTTGCTGCCGATTGCGTTTAGCCCGAATCGCCGCGCGTTCCTTCCGATTCCAATATTTCCGCCAAACGATTGAAAAAGTTTTCACGCGGCTGCTTGTTTCGGGCCAATATTTTCGAAGAGATTTTCCGTTTCCGTCTCTCGACTAATTGCCCCCATTAGACACGTCCTCGTCTCCTCGAATGCGCGGACATCGCATTCCCGCAACTCGCTCTGCGATCGACTGAGAGGAGGCAAAAATGAGGCGCGACTGGGGCGGCTCCCTTTGAACCCCGAAAGAGGGGCTGTGCGTCACGTTTCGTCGAATCCGTCGAATCCGTCGAATCCGCGACGCATCCATCACGAGATGACGTCTCATCGCGAAGCATCGACGACTCTCGGGCAACGAATCTCCTCTTCCCCGGACACACACGGTACACATGGTGCGGCGACGACTCGTAGCGGGGCTTTCCTGGATTTCCAAGGTTTCCCATCTTCCCGCATGCCCTCTGGGGACAGCGAAGGGAACGTGCGTGCGCGAGACGTGACCCCAACCTGACAGCAGCGCGACCTGACACCTCCAGAAATATGCGCGCCATAGTTTTTTCCTCTTCCCATCTCGAGGACGCCGAGACAAAACAACTCTGTTGTCAGGACGCAGATACAGATACGTCGACGTGGCGAGAGGAAACGCCTACGGTCAGGGCCAGTGAGCACGGTCTGTGCTAGAGCGCCAGTGCTCCAGCGAGAGTCATCCTCATCTCCTCTCCTGTCTTTCCACATGGAATCCTCCTATTTTCATCTCTTTGAAAAATGAATTACGAGCCGCTCCAGTGGTCGCACAAACTGGCAGGACTGGCACCGCTGCGGCTGCGACTGCGGCTGCGGCTGCGGCTGCGGCTGCGGAGCACGTCGGATCGCAATTTTAATTCGAGGCTAAAGGTTTCGTCGCTCACACGTGTAATTTACGGGCAGCATCCTCATGGACCAGTTGAAAAATGTTAATTGTTTAAAATTTACTATCGCATGGCCGAGAGTCGCGACGATCGTCTCTTTGATGCCGGCACGTGTGTCTTTTTGCGAGACGATCTTTCCACGGCAAGCAGAGTGCGAGAGTCCATCGCTCGACCGTTATAGGATTTTCGGCTCTCCTGCGACAGTGTGCACACGTGTGTCTTGTCCCGCATCAGGAAATGCGCCGCGATGCGCCGGGATGCGCCGAGGAGATGTGCGATAACCGAGTCCCGTTCACACGGGTTCCATGCGGGACCCCCGATGTCCTTCGGCTAATTACTTAGTTTGGGGATGATCCTGATGAGGGCGCGCGCAGCACGCGAAATACGAAACCCTCACGAGGATGGGAGTCCGTGATCGCGTTGCCAACTGTCAACCGCCGCGGCTGTTTGGCAAAACGGCGGAAGGGAGGAGGGGAGGAGGGGAGGAAGGGAGGAAGGGAAAAAGTAGGCGCGGCGGCGTCGTCCATCTTCTAATTTGCTATCGGTTGACGTATAAAGAGACAGTTTTAGTGGGAATTAATGGTGTGTATTAGACAAATGAGAGTAAGTCTTTCCACAGACGCCCAGTCACCCTGTGACGATGGCAATAGCAATGGCGGCAACGTTTGCGTGACACATCCTACTCGCGGTTCTTCTTCTACTCGTGCCAGTGGTGTAGTGCCAAGTAGTCGAGTAGTCGAGTAGTCGAGCAGTCGAGCAGTCGAGCAGTCGAGCAGCCGAGTAGAGTCGCAATGAAAAAACACCCTTGACACATGTCGCCCTGAACGCTCGACGGGCTCTATTAAAAGCCGACCCTGGAAAAAAGTTCGAATTAAAAATAAACCGCCAAATGAGCCAGCTATATTTCATTCATTCTCACGAGGCGAGTAGCAAGAAGAAAAAGAAAAAGAAGAAGAAGAAGAAGAGAAGAAGGAGTGATTCCCTTCTCTCTCTCTCTCTCTCTCTCTGGCTTCGCTCGTGTCTCTTCTCATCTTCTTCGCCCTGCCCACCATCCTTTCTTCCCCAGAAAAGAAATAAACGAGAGACGATCGAGCGGCAAACAGGAAACGAAAGGCGAATGCTCAACGCCGAGTAATTTTCTGAAAAGCATAAACGGGAGAAGGATCGAGGGACGAGGGGGGAGGGAGACTTCCTGTACAACTTTTTCCTCATCTTCTACGTCCATTTCGTTTTTCTATCCTTTCTCTCAATCTCCCTCCACCTTCTCTTCGCACACTTCTTCTTCTTCTTCTTCTGTTGGCAGCTTCTTCTTCGTCCCTGAGTCTTTGCTTCGACACGAAATTTCCTCCCTTGCCTCTCTGCTTTGCTTCTTCCGGTCAGATTCGCAATTTCTTCGGCGTCGCGTGCACTTCGGGTTCTTCAACGCGCAGTGGAAGCACCCATAGCTAATTACCGGTCCATGTGATCTTCTTGTTTATCTTACCGGTACACTAATACCCCCTACTTCATGTTACCCCTTTGCGTGCCCCTAGATCCCTTAGACCTCCTTGACCTCCCAGATCTCTTAGATCTCTTAGATCTCTTAGACCGTTGCACCCCTTTACTATAGTTGAAGGCCGCAACGCATTTCCGAGTTTGGCGAAACTCATCGAGCATTCCGGGAAGTAGCTGGCCGAAGGGTCAGCTCGATCTCTGGTTTTATAATGCTTGATCCTCTATCACTATTCTCTTGGGAATTCCGCTCTCGAGAAAGGAGATCGAGCTGGTCTAGTTCTATGGCGAAGCCTCGATCGCCTCGCGGTTTCTATCGCAGAAATATCGATTGTGCCTCTGAAACATAAACTCCGTATACACCCCATATACTCCCTGAGTCTCGTACTGTCGGCGCAACCTGGAACCTGGAACCTGGAACCTGGAACCTGCAGCGAACCACAAGCCGGCCGCCTCCACATTATACTGTCTATCCCGGGGCTTTTGAAGTCGCATAGTTTGCTCGGGTCGCTATGCCGGCACGCAGACGTTGCGTGTCTTGCGAAACCTGCCTATAACTCCCAGCCGTGTCACAGCGAGTGCGAATAGTTTGCAAATTAAGACCGCATCGACTGGCGGTTTCGACGAAGCACGCTAAACTCCGATACATTGGTGACCTGGCGGACCTCCGACCCTCCGACCCTCCGAGCCACGTGCTTTGAGGATTAATCGCAGCTTTTCTCAACTGGCGAACATCAGATATCTTCGTACCTGCGATGCGCTGCTCGTTGTCCTTCTCGTTGGGACATCCGCATGACGTAGTGCAAAGAGCACTGGAGGCTGCAGTCAAGCGCTATACCTTATATGGCAAGCGCCGGCAGACTACGTGGCGTCGCGGAGAGTCCTTAGTCAGGATCTCCCAGGAGATGGACGGCGTCTTGGCGGGTAATTGCATGAGAGGCCACGAGGGTAGCCGTCGGGGGGAGGGGGTGGAGGAGGAGGACGGAGAGGAGGAGCAGCAGGCGAAAGAAGAAGAAGGACGAGGACCGTCGCGATGTAGCAGGCCAGAACGGAAAAGTGTATTATCTGCGGAGATATACGACGGTGAACCGGGAGTGGCCACCTCGACGTTTCACGTGAAATTGCCAGAGGAAGCGAACGCGGTGCAAAGGAAGCTCAAGAAGATGACGTCCTAGAAAACAGGGAAGATCAAGGGTGCAGCAGGCAAGATGCAATGCGGCTCCAGCCGAGTGCAACGGTCCCACGGCTTCGTTCGATCGATCCATATGGGCAGTACGCACTGATGCGACGGTTCGAATGACGCGACAAGAGAAGGTAGTTTAGCAGCAGCCGTTGCAGGAGCCATGTCCGGTTTATTAACGCGAAATAAGGGAGGTCGACGCTGAAGTTAAGTGACTCTCTGTTAAGGTGCGATTACGATACGGACCACGTAGACGCCGTACGCCACTTTCTTCGACTGCACCATGAATAAAGCATAAACCTAATATGACAATCGCCACATCTTTACTTCACCGCGCAGCCTCTTCTTCTCTTTATTACTTTCCTTTTTTCTCTCCCTCTTTTCGCCTGCGACGCCTGAGCTGCATTTTCCACAACATTCATGGCTCCGGAAACTTTATTAATCCCTTTTACCTGCTCTCCTTGCTCCACTCTATTTGTCTTTCATTTGTTCCCTCTTCTTTGAAGTCCTCTCCTGGGACGCCCTTTTGATGCTCTCTGCATCCACTACGTGCCGTCATTGATTGACAAGGTGCAGGTTGAGTGAATGCTTTATTAGAAATTCCCAAGGAGCAATGAAGTATCAATGAGCTTTACCGGAGCAGCAGCGACAGCGATAGGACTGACCACAGCGCACGCTGTTGCTGTTGTGAGAGAGAACAGCTCGGAACTTACCAGTATCGCCATCATCGTATTATTTCTTACCAATTCGGCCCTCTTTGATGTTCCCAGCATTTAATTAGTTTATTTTACGCCAAACACACCGCGGCTCCATCTCTTCTTCTTTCTCCTTGGTAAGTCCCGCGCTTGCATGGATCAATCGTTCGGTACTTGAATTAGCAGTCATATATATATTTATATACATGTATATAGAAAGAGAGGGAGAGAGAGAGAGAGAGAGAGATCAAGAGGAGACTGCAGCTGCATACGAAACACTCGACCAATCAGTGCACGAGACTCCCTTAAGAAAGGAACCAACTACCCGAGTAAGGACAAGAGAGGATTAGGTATAAAAACGCTTGAGCGAGTCTTCTTGACATTTTTAAGAAATTCCTTCATCCTCCCCTTCAGCTGACATTATGCTAACCAGGCCAACCCCCCCAGCATTTCATCCCCTGCGCGCTTTCCTTGATCTATGAGTTCCCCGTGGCCCTACCGTCACTTGTTAACACCTACGGAGGCAAAGTTGCCCCCCCCAACTCCCACCCCCGCCCCCGTCTATCCCAAAGCTCAAGAGTCCCTCCCGCGTCACCCGCGTCTCCCGCATCTAGAGCTTCTCCTTGAGGCGGCTCGCAGTTCGGCATTACACCGAGCTCCCGAACGGCGCACCCTTAAACTGTCAAAAAGTTACAACTCCCTGGAGCCAGAAGCGATCGAGCCAGAGTTATGGGCGCAGCTTTGAGTATCGCGCCCTGAGCCCGTGAAATGAAATATTCGCCGGGCCGTGAAAAGTGGCGACAGAATCCACCAAGTCGCCCACAGAAAGAACGATGGAAATGCCCGTCGTTTCCGTGACTGGAAATGAGCCTCTCGACGCTTCCTTTCGTTAGCGCGGTACGTGATTAAAAGGATTCGGCCAGCTGGCGCCACTCTCGTTCTTATATCCTGTATCGCGCATGTTCCCACGTGACCTTTTATTCGGTCCCATAAGACTCTGCTGCGGGGAGCGTAGTGTCAGGCTTAGCATTCCCGTAGCACAGAGGGTAGAGAGCTCGATAGAGCTTGAGTCGATGTTCGAAGCGGAGGGCGTACAATAGCGATAATAGTCGATGCCCGAGCGTCGAGATTCGAGCGTCGCACCAACGAATTCCACGGATCGTCTGTAGCTCCGAGTGCAAGCGGTTGTCGTGATATTCTCCCTTTCCACGATTGCTTTTTGCTGCTGGCGACGACACTTCCATAAATATGTCGCGGTTTGCTTCTTCCTTTTTCTGCATCAGCGCGCGCTAACCCTGCCTGGGTCTTCGGGGGAGGTGGGGGAGGAGGAGGGGGGTAGGATGCGCGCGGTGCGCGCACTCAGAGGTAACGCACACGTAATGCCACATTGCCAACCAGCCCACGTGAGCTCGAGAAACGTGTGACGCCGTTGATAGACGCGAGAGTTAGCAGCACATGCCACCCCCATACGTCACTCTTGGCTCATTCCATCTCTAGAGGATCTGTCTATACATACACAAATCTCAGTATCGATGTGCTGTGGGCGGGTAACGTGTCGCACAGAACGTGACGACCTTTCTCTAAAGCGGCAGTGCGCTGACCCTTTTTGCGCTTCCACCTAGTAGATTCCTTCGGTCCCCGCGGAATTAGAAGCGAATGTAGGCAGCATCCGCGATTAAAACTCTCTCTCTCTCTCTCTCTCCGTCGCGCCATACGCACCGGCCTCTGCTCTTTCATCCTAAAAGGAGGCGCGCCTGTCCAACCAGAACATCGACTCGCAGTGGTTCGATGCCCTGGGGAAGAGTTACGTACCGATTCGTTAAGGAATGCCCTCGATTTAGTTTAAAGGGAAAGGCCAATAGTTATCTTATGCTAGAGACATCATTGTTTTCGATCTGTCAAGAAGGGAACATAGATCGGCGTGGACCGACTAACCTTCGGTAATCTGGAATTAGAGTTCTAAGGTTGTCTTAGCCTGACATAACGACTACCAAGCCCATCACGGCTCAAGGCGGGGCTGACTTTATACACGTTCGAAAGATTAGCTGTGCGCGTGACGTATGGACACCATCCCCAGAAGCGCAACTTTCGAAAGGGGATGAAGAGTGCAGGGTGCTGATACGACGCACTCTTATATACGAGGAGAGTAGAAGCAATTCAATCAGAGTTGGTAGCAGCCAACAGCTGAGACCAGCTACGTCGCTACGTCTATCGTGTGGCCGCCCACCGCCTCCTCGCCTCCTCACCTCCTCACCTCCTCACCTCCCCACCTACCTTGTTCCCTTAGGGACGGCGGCAAGTTGGTTCAGGCTGCCTCAGGTATTTATGTACATACAGTGGCTCACACTCCTCTATATGTATATGATTTATTATCGCTTCGAGCATGATGGCTCACACGTTCGCAGGTAACTCTGTGCTTGAAGGCTCCATCGGCTCCATCGGCTCGACCGAACGACACTTTTGGTGCCGAGAGGACCAGGTGCCCGGCCTCCTACCTCCGTCCCTGTCCCTGTCCTAAGGCTCAAGACGAGAGAGTTCACGGAGAGAAGTGCGATGGATGGAGATTTCGGAATCTCCGTTTCAATTTATTTTTTGGCAATAATATAAAAGGAATGATAATAAGGGATGCGGGTATCGAGTGACTGTCTCTGGAGGTACAGGGAGGAGGGGGTGCTGTAGAAGGTACAGGAGGTGCGGAGGTGCGGAGGTGCGGAGGTCTTCGATGCCGTAGGGTGGGACTGCTTAATAGGTCGAGAGTGGTTTTATTTATGCGCATTTCGCTGAGCGAGAGATACGCGAGCGTCGTCCGCTAATGGCCGTGTATATCGTTTCTGACGTTTAGAGCGTTTCGCGCTATAATTTCCTTGATTAAGCGGATACGTGGCTGAGTGCCAAGAGGGCGTGTGCGTCCACCACCCGGTGCCCTGTACCAGGCGCCCCAATGTCCTCCGGGACGTAAATTATTTCGGAAATTAAGCGTGTAATTTTGTTTGAACGGTCTTCCCTCCTTCGCTTACGATTTTGCAGCAGCTCGGCAGCCTTCCACTTATAACTTTTGTATTTCATCTTCGAATCCATCATGGAGAACTGAGCGTCGCGACGCTGCTCTCGTCCCTACTGCGCTACAGTCCTTTTCGCCTTTCCGTCGACTCTTCGAGGTAGGAGCGCCTCGCGCAGGATGTCCTTCGACGATGGCTTCGCTCCTCTAGATTGACGCGTGAATTGGGCCGCACTTGACGGCACCTGCGTCTTGCTTCCTATGAGCTCCCAGCCAACGATCCAGCGCATCCTATTGGATGCCTGGCTGTCCTGTACGTCGGTGTTCCTTCAGTTTTTTTTTTTTTTTTTTTTCGAAACCCAAGAAGTCGCGCGCACTTCCTCGCCCTGGGAATGTTTCAATAATTCAAGGTATGGATTTTGAGTTAGGCGAGGTTTTTACGAAGAAACCCTCCGGCGAAGCCTCTCGGGCTCCTCGTCCACGTTCACTCATAGTGATGGATGCGTCCCTGCCTCGCGCGTCCCGTCTCCTTCGAAGGAGATCTCCTCCTCCTCCTCCTCCTGTCTTGTCTCATCTTCCTTCTTGGCTTTCTTTTCCCGATGCCGTCGCACACGTGTCCTCCTCTCTCTGTCTTCCCAGTTTTCCCTCCTTAACCCCCATGCCCCCCAGCCACCCTGCATCTTTCGCGCAGTTTCTTTCCCTCTCTACGTCCTTTCTACTCGCGTCCTCCTTCAGCGATAGAAAAATATGGCGAACGATTCTTCTTCCCTTAAGGAAAGTCGAAGCCGATCGCTCCTGGGTAAATCGAATTAAGCTATAAACATCTCGATCCACTTAGGCAGAGACAAGGGCTGCCGCGCTTCGGTCTGCCTATCGACGCGCCACTACTAAAATTGGTCGACAGCCTCTCGGCAGCCGCACAGCGCCAACCAGTTACGAATGTCCTTTGCGCCGTAGATAATTCACGCAAATCTCGTGTTTCCTTACGCGCCTGCCGGAATGGCGACGCTGCTGGAGCGGGAGCGTGACTGTTCACTGTGTGACTCAGCGGGGGAGTTACGAACGATCCGCCAGTTGTCAGTTTAATGAAATGCCGAAATGCCGAAATGCCGCGGTCGCCTCCGTTCGTTAAAGTTCCGGCTCATAAAGTTTCGTCGGGGACTAAAAACTAGAAATAACGAAACGAAGCGTAAAAGTCACGACTTGGACGGAGTAAAGCGAACGTAAAACCTAAAACTGAGAGAATCTGTAACGACATTCAGGGCGCTGCTCTCATTAAGGCGTTGGACGTAACTGCGTGCGAGCGGCCGGCCCTGAGGTCCCCGGACTTTGTAGTCTCCCTCCACCGGATGTTATTTATGATCGGCCACGTCCGAATATCGAGACCGAAGCAGAGGGCGCTAGAGTCGCGTCGCGACGTCGAGGAGGTGCCGGAACATAAAACAAGCCGCCGCGAAGAGCCCTGATAACCAGATATTTTTTATGACGCGTCTCTCTAGACTCTCGCGGCACAAGAGAGCCGCAAAAAGTAAGAGAGTCACTGCTGGGAGAGAATGGTGGGGGGCGGGTGGGGGGCGAAGAGGGCCGCCGGTATTTCCAATTTCACAGAGCGTGGGTTAACGAGGCTCCGGTTGGAGTTAGGGCCGGGGCGCCCTCCCCTCCCCTCCCCGCCCCTCCCGCCACTTGACACCGGGCCGCCCTCGGCCGTGAGCGCGAACCCCTTTAAACGGGAGTATGCAGGGTGCACGGGTTCCGGCACATTACCTACGCTGATTACCGAGCCACCCCCTGGACTATGTCACCCAGTCAACCCCGAGACAGCCTGGCGGCGTCCCGTGCAACGCCGCAACGGTGCCGCAACGGTGCCGCACGTGTTTTACGGGAGCGGAAACTTCAAGACGGACGTGGACCTCTAATCGTTCTTTAGTATTTTAAGCTCGGCGCATATGACTGATATTCCTAGTCTATTCCTAGTAACTTTTCCCTTTGTTGTCCGGGCTTCGATTAAGAGAGACTGTTTTCGTTGATGTTGCAGGGCCGCGCAGAAACTGAATCTATCCTCGAGTCCACATCGACGACGGCGATCCGGCGACGAGAACATCTCGCAGGAGGAGCAGCCTGTCTTCCCGAATGGGTACGCTGCTCTTCTTCTGAAGTCACCACCACCCGCACCACCCGCTCTTCTTCGGAGGATAGGCGTCAAGGAGCTCACCGGCGTCGGCAAGGTAAGTGAAGCCCATTTGCGCGCCCGAAGGGAAAGTGTCTTCTCGAGTAACCGAAACTTTCCATTGAGTCGGCAGTACTGAACACGTTCAGTCGCAGAGGACGACTCGGCAGACTCGGCAGACTCGGCAGGCTGCAAACGGGGCGACTACGAGCGACCACGAGCGAATAATTTCTCATGCAAATGAATCCGCCACTGGCTTCGCATCTAGGCGTTCGTATACACACATCGACCTCATCTGTTTCACGAGGCATCGTGCTCTCTTCGTTGAAAGCTCCTCGCGACGGGCACAACCGTTTACACAAATCTTTGTCTCACGATATCAGATGTGCGCATGTGGCAACATCGAATCGGCGTCGAGGCGGCGTCGTCGACGTGCCACGCGACGCTTAGGAGTCTTCGTTAGCTGCGTCTTTTGACTTCACTTTCTGAAGCTACTGTAAAGAACATTTTGATATGGAGGAAAAAGGATAGGCGGAAAGTGCGAGAGAAGAGGAAAGCACGTTACTCTTTAGTGGAATAGGAAAGTGCAGTGTGCTGGATGCTGGAGACTGAGAGTGGCAGGTGCAGCAGCCACTAACCAGGCTATTGTGAAAAATTAATTTGTTAGAAATAAGGTCCTATTGTTTACTGGCAGGTGAAGCTAATTAAAATAGAGACTCTTCCATACTACAGGGAGACGTGCAGCGGCTTCCTTCTCATTCTGAAAGACTGGAAGACGCGACCCTCGCCGCTTTCTTTTTTCGCAACACACTTTTCCTTTTTCTTTGCGTGTCAGCAGCACCCCGCGTTTCGGCCGTTCACTCGCGGCTCTTCAGCTTCAGTCCGCCTTCATCGTCGTTTCTTTGAATCGCAGCCTTCATGCACCTCCCCCCCCCCCACCCCCCCCGGACTTTCTGTTTTATTCCATGAGAAGGTGGCGCGTGCACGCGCCATAACTGGCTCTATGTGTTTTAAATACGAACAGCTCGGAACGTCGAAATTTCGTCGGTGCATCCTTCGTTTGGTCTATTTGCTTTATTTGCTTCATTTACATCTGCCCCCGTACGTTGGTTTGGAGATGAAACGGATGCAAGTCCATCGGACGAAGGAGCGGCTGCATATCTAACTGAACCGGAGTGAATATCATTCGAAATCCTCCCTCGCTATATTCGGCCTATTCAGCTCTTAATTTGACATACGGATTGTATGACGGAGATAGCGTCGTCATTCGTGCCTTTAGAGAGAAGAGAGAGACGGAAGGACCATTCATCGATAGGTAGACGAATGCACATACGTAGAATATCTATAGCAGATGCGTTTGTGCCCCGTACAGCCGCAGTATATATAGCCCTGTAGTCCTTCGTGCAGTTAATTGCATCCTCTGGGCTGGATCAATTCTGGATCAATTCTGGATCAATTGCACTGACTCCGGAAGTAGCATTAATCAGCTCGATTTGGCCAAGACTCTAAATAAGGATTTTGAGTAAAGGAAATCAAGTCGGATAAGCCCAGCCGAGATTCCTCTTGCACTCGATCTGCATCTTTCGTCGAGATTCTTCGTAGACACTTTTGCAGGATCCTCGTTTCGCAGGACAGATGAGTCCACGTGACTTTCCACCTCTCAGCTTCCCGTTCTCTCAATTCCCCGTGATATCTGGATCCATCTGTCCAAATCTCTCTGGAATCTGTACCGAAGATGCGATCCAGGAGCCATGGCCCACGACCCCAATCTGCCAAAATAGGCCGTCCAAAGGCGATATATTCACTGGCCTCGTGATTTTTATGGTCTCGCGTGAGAAGGCCTATTGCCCATTTCTCTTCTTTTCCTTCTTTTTATGGAAGTCACCCTCGGAATCAAGAAAACGATCACCCTCCTTCATGATCGATTGATCGGTGTATCAGGGCTGATTGCACCTCCAGAGATGAAGCGTGAGCTCTGCCGATACATACTGGCAATTTCCACGCGTATGATCGATGGGGACGCACCTTGCGGTCTCGTTCACAAGCAACTAAATAATAAGTACAAAAATTAGTCCTGCGGAAGTCGAGTGAAAACGGAGGGGCAATCCCAGCCTCTCTGTAGGATTTTCACAATTGTCCTTGGTCTTCGTTCCTCGTTCTTTGGAATTTTTATTTTTCTTGAAAAGTCCTTTTAGATTTTGTTCGATATTTACGCCAAGACTATCTCGAGTCCTGTTCCTTTTTCTCGACCGCGAGGATCCCGACTTGGGAATCCTTGCGGAAGTAGAAAGGCAGGTTTCCGCTCGTGCAAATTTGTCTAATGGCTTTGATCCCCGCAGGGACAAAGTGCGGCGCGGCGGCCCCATCGATCAGAGGCTGCGCGATCTGCGTCTGCGGCGAAGAATATTGCGCGATTCGTTCAGCTAAACGAATCTTGTCGGTTTCTATTCTCGACGAGTGTCCCTTCTGCCACAAGGGTTGCCGGATCAGAGGAATCCGGCCGAAGGGCTTCTGGGAGACGTCGGGCCATCCCGTAACGGGGCTATCGAGTAATCGGGTACTCGAGCAAAAGGGTCCGTGATAGATTTATAGGAAAAACTCGACGACCATGGGAGAACTCGGCTGGGAAATGATTTCGCTAATTCGGGAAATTGACGTAGTGGACGGCGAATTGGGATGCCCGTACTACCACCTAAGGAAAGTTTCTGCCGATATTCTTCCGAAGGACTAGGACGGAAGGAGGGATCCCGGACGGAGGTCAGGTTAGGTTGCTTCTCGAAGACGACCGAGACACGCGTGGCGATCGATGAGGACCCGAACAAGATTCGATTTGCGGATTTGCCAAGGCTCAGCCGAGAATCGAGCGACGATTAATCGATCGTTGTTAGGAAGGAGGCCGAGAGAGACTGGACGTGCGCAGCTTGAATCGGCTCTGGCCGTTGTGTCGCCGTGATGTGTTGCTGGTGTTGCTGGTGTTGCTGGTGCTGCTGCTGCTGATCCTGCTGACCCTGGCGGAAGCCGCTGACCGGAGAGGGTTTTCAGCTCAAGACGCTTCAGTCTGATATCTCCAGCTTTATTGAAATTTCCGGTCTTGACGGCCACGTTCCAACCAACCAGGATGTCCATGAGTGATTCTACGACCCGACTCGCTTCCCCTCCCTCCTCCCCCCTCCCCACACAACGATAGGAGAATTTCCTTGTTCCGTCGATCCAGCAGAGCTGCAGTAGGTCGATGCAGCTGCACCACGGTCCTGGCGTCGACGTCCTGGATGAAAATACCCTGAGGAAATCGGTAGGCAATCGACCGGACGAGCACCTGGATACATTATCCAATCGGATAGGTAGTCAATGCTCTCTGGATTAATTTAAGAGAATTAATTTTGATTAGCGACCAATGACACGTCGGTAATGCCAATGAAAACGAGCGAACGGCGGGAGCATTTTCATGATAACCTCTGTCCAGCGAGCCACGTGAATGGACTTTTTCGAGAGTCAAAACGAGCCGTAATCGAATTATGGGAAAATGGAATTCGAAGTGCATCGACAATCGAATTTACCTGCGATTCTCTGGCGAACTTTCAAACTTCAATGTACATAGATATAGTTGCCAGATATATGTAGATGTATATGCGCAGGAATTCGTTGATTCGCATGTGTCAATGTAGATACCATAGCAGCGTCCCTCTTCCGGTGGGCAACCGATCCTTCGCATTTCGAAAGGCAGATCTCGTGGCCGGAATATTTCTAAACGAATTCCTGTTTAATTCAAACCCCTGCTCCAAACTCATTTTCTCTCTCTGTCTGTCTATCCATCTGTTTGCCTCTGCTTCTTCCCTTCGCTCGTGTTGTCTCCGAGTCTCTCTACACGTATGTATATCCAGCTCCCCCGCGCCGGCACTTCCGCTCCCCAGAGAACCCCCGTTAAATAAACCAATTAATAATTATCACGTAGCCAGTCGTGCCGCAGACCCGAACCGCGGACTGCGCATCTATTGTCCGGAGTGTAGCGGGGTTGGCTGGGGAGCTCGGAGGGAGGGAAGGGTGAACGAAGACCAGCGGCTGACCTAGGCAAACGGTCTGTTCAATTTCTCATTTTAACCAACAAAGTTATCCGTACGGGAATAGCTGCAATTATAGCGATTCTTAATCCGCGGCGAATCGCACCTGCGGGTCGACCCTTGACAGCGTCAATATTTGTGCACCCACTGCGTGACTTCCATCTTTCAGCATACGAGAAAAGGGTCTGCGCATTAGCACTCCCGCGAGCTTATGAATTTATTAGCAAGTTAAAAAAAATAAAGAAGAAACGTGGAGCAGCGACAGTCCACGAATCCTCCCACCCTGACTCGTTGTTTGTTCTCACTCGACACAGTTGGCAGCCCTGGAATTTATTGCAGTTAGTTTTAACTATGATGATTCACGTTCCACTCGCGCGAGTTCACATACGTTGCGCTTCCGTCTCCTTCGGGAATTCCTCCGTTGCAACTTTGCATCGGTTCGTAAGACTTTACCCAAAAGGACGAACACAAGATCGGTTTTAAACAGTTCCGAAAATTCGATACTTCATAGGCTCGAGGAGAAGTGCGAGGCGGACAAATTCGTTAATTCTCGAGTATTTGAAAGTTACGTAAAATTACAGTAAAACTCGCGTGGTATTGTCGGCGTCGACGCCGGCGGGGAGAAGGGCGAGCGAGGGCTGAAGGGGGGTTAGGGGGGAAAGGGTCGGGGTTCTGGCTGGTGGAGTAGTGGCTGGGGCTGGAACTGCTATTCGGCCATTCAAAGGGGCCCGCAGGAAGATTTGTAGCGCAACCACTAGTCCTGGTGCACAGGCCATCGTGGGACAGGATGAACCCGACACAGAGGTTCCCAAAGCCAGAGGAGAATCTGCAGAAGAGACGATGAGAGATGGCAGGGGGGGGGGGGGGCAAACCGGAACCTGCAGCACGGACAGCATCGTGCCGTTCAGGATTTCAGGATTGCGTGCAAGGAGGGGGTCCGTGTTAGGGGGATCCGGTATGGACGGAGACAGTGTCGGGTGTCCTTGTCAATGGCACTCGGCGCACCGAGCGCACCGAGCGCACCGAGCGGAGCAGCGCCCTTTGGGCATCCAGCCGAGTACAGAGGCTCCAATGGCTCCAATGGCTCCAATGGCTCCAATGTCACCGGTAAATTAGATCGTCGGTTCTCATCCCGAGCATTCGGGCAACCGATTAAATTGGCCACTCGGCTTGTTTACTCGCGGCCACTATCAACTATCTTGCGAGTCAATTGGTCACTCGAGTCCACTTGAATTTCGAGTCGAGTCTCTGCGGACACGTGCAAAGAAATCCTTTCAGGTGGCGCAAGTGTAGCGATGTGTAGGAATGGCGGACGTGTAACTCTTGGCTCTAGTGCTCTGTGCTCTTTGCCCTTTGCTCTTTGCTCCTGAGGTAGCCGACATAACCTGAACTGACTTTGCCTCGCCGCAACCCTTACGCGACCGCAGGGAACTTGCTCCTGATTCGAATTTCCCGGGGTCGGTTCACCGGATCCTGGCGGCTGCGTTTAATAAATGTTCGGGTTTACTCGGGAGCCGAGAGCACAAATCGCCAAGCACCGCAGACGCAATGCTTAGTAATGGCGACTGGACCTCTGCTGACCTCTCGTGCCTTTCACGAATACTAAGAACACTCAAACTGAATCTCTCCCACGTTCGCTTCTTGCTGCAGCTTTGATTGATTTTAAAAAACTTACGATTGGTTCTCTTTGGTGTATAACTATATCGATGCTTACGTTTACGGGTTATACGAGCGTGGCGGAGCGGTGAGCGATTACTGCGAGACCTATTTCAGGTGTCTCCTGCGCCAATGGCAGAGGGGAGCATTCTTACTCGGGGATCTTCTCCTTGTGGAAATTCCTATTTCCAGCTACCGCATTGCCTACGCGATCGTTTGCTCCAAGATATAGCTCTTAACTCTTAACTCTTAACTCTTTCCAGTGTCCGCGATTCGCTTCCTCCTCCTTTTCCTTCTCCTTTCTCCAAGTTTATTACCGCAGAGTCGCCTCCATCGCGATTCTCTCGAGCCGGATGAAGTATCCAGGGTTTGTGTCATCCCTTGTCAACGGAGAGCGAACCCATCGACGGGATCGATCCTTCGGCAGACGAGGAGCTTACGCGTTTCACGAGATTCCACGAGATGCAACGGCAGTGGGAAGGTGGACTCGCTGGGCGAGCTTCTAGTAGTTTGATTCTCTCCTGAAAGGGATAGCAATTGTTCGTGGGTCGGTGGTGACGGTGACGGTGGCGCTGGCGCTGGCGGTGGCGCTGGCGAGACATTGAAAAAAAGAAGAAAAAAGTAAAAGCGGTAATAAATAAAAAGCGACGCGCATCCACGATAAACGCGAGTCGTTAAGGGCTAATCCGGCAGTCGAAGAGGATTGAGGGGTTTCGAGAGTTCGAGGGATCAGGGATCGAGGGGTCGATCGCGTTTGGGCTCAAGAGTCGTCGGTGGAACAAGCGAGCAAATCCTGGCCAACGGTCCGCGCCAGTTTCCCGGGGTGCGGCTTCTGTTGATTCAAGTGAGCACGTGATAAAAATGACAATGATGAGTTAATGCAATAACTGTGTACCCTCTGACCCTCGCATTGCCACGTCCGGCAGCAGCGCGACGCCGAAGCGCCGTCGGGAAGCTTCCCAATTCGCCAGTGACCCTGCGGCTACATGGCTGTGTGTGTATCTACGTACCCCAATGGGAGCCTGTGGGGATGCTGCGGCCAATAGAAACTGTATTTGACATTTAGTGCTCAGTACCAATTTAACCTCTAGACTCGAACGTCTAATAAACCGACTGAAGGTGATTAGCGCCACGCAGTCATCGGACACCTCAACCATCAAGGCGCCAAGACGCCAAGACGCCAAGACGCCAAGACGCCTCCTCCTCTGCTTCCCTGTCCTTAAAGTTTCGCGCTCGCGCCCTTCCACGCGTCGATCTTTCGTTTCGTCCAAGAGAGGCGCACGTGCTGTTTTTCTTTTCGTTGCCGCCGAATTCCGCCAAATCGGCTGCTGTTGCCTCTATTCGTTAGCCAAACTGGTGGCGGACTGCGTCCCTGTCGACGACGGCATTAACACTAACAACTTGAAATTCATAATCTATCCAACCCTCGTCGGATTATTCAGGAAGAGAGGGAAGCTGCGCGCTAGGGATAACTCGTAGTCGCCGATCCGCACGATCCGCACACCGACTCGGATTTCGCGTTTGTGGTTGTTTTTGGAGTTAATTGGCCAGCGGACGAGCCAGCACATGGCCGAAGTCCAGTGCATAATTAATCCAATGCCGACTGACCTCTCGCTGCTCCGACTCCTAGTGCGTCAACCACCGGTGCTGCTGCGCACTGACCCTGCTGCCCCTGCTGCCCCTGCTGCCCCTGCTGCCCCTGCTGTCCCTGCTGTCCCTGCTGCCCCTGCTGTCCCTGCTGCCCCTGCTGCCCCTGCTGCCCCTACTGCCCCTGCTGCCCCTGCTGCCCCTGCTGCCCCTACTGCCCCTGCTGCCCCTGCTGCCCCTGCTGCCCCTGCTGCCCCTGCTGCCCCTGCTGCCCCTGCTGCCCCTACTGCCTCTGCTGCCCCTACTGCGTTGTTTCGACATAGCTGCACACACGCACACGCACACACACGCAGCTTGTCTTGTACTTTCCTTAAAGGCTGGCTGCTGCGTCGACTTTTCATCATTCAGCAGATGCTGATATGGACCAGAAGGAAGAGGGGAAGAGGTGGTGGTCGTTACTTTAAATAATTTACTTTATTAGCACCTAACAAATTCTAAACTACCATACATCTCCGCCGATTTTCTTCCCAGCTCGAGTAGCGAGCAGAAATCAAAAGTAAAAGATAGTCGCGACACATATATATGCGTTTAGTGGAGGAAGAATTGGAATAGGGCTAATTTTCGAGTGAACTTTCAAAGAAATTTGATCGTGATCCCGTGTTCCGTTAATGCCCGTAGGCCTCGACTGCTTTACATTTAAAAGGCATTACCGGACCCGTTCGAATCCTGCGGCGCGATAAAATGAAATTAATGGCCGGCGCTGCCGATTCGAGATATATCGAAACGCTTATCGAGATTAAGCGAGAATTGCTCTCGGGCCTCTGAATCTGCGATCTAACCGAGCGACATTCCTTCGGCAAGGGAATACCGATCCCGCATCCAGATACGTCCGATCGAACAGATCCACTTCGATTCCTCATTTCTTAAAAGAGGAGGAGAAGCCTCCTTCCATTAATTCGTCCAATGTTTCGCGAATATCTTTTACTTTCACCCCTCGAACTGCAGTCACCCGGATAAAACTGTCAATTGCCATCAGAGGATCGATTATTATATTTGACCACAATTCAGGAAATTGAGCGACGAAAACAGGCGCGGTTGGCTTCGCGAATATTTCTAGCGTCGCTTCGGCGTAAAGCGCCTCTTGATCGCACTTAACACTAAGTAAACGAGCGTTCAAAGGGTGGAATAGTTATTAGCGGAGGAGACAGGGGCGGGGGCGCTTTGCACGTAAAGGGGGTTCAAGTAGAAGGATAGTCGGACGTCTCAAAAAAGGGCAGGAACGAGAGTTTAAAATGAAAATGTTTAAAACTTAAGAAACAGCCATTTGCCTACATTAAGCAGGACGAGCGAACACTTTTTGCCGGCCGGATGAACCTGCTGTGCGTCCCGGCGGTGGCCGCTTCTCCATGGGGCCGGAAAATATGAGCTAGGGACTCCTAATAGATGAGCACTATTAATTAGAAATATTAAAGTGGAAGTGTGCGCGGCAGTTAGGCCGGGACAGGGAGGAAGTTCCTTGCCGGCAGAGGGAAAGGAAGGAATCTGCAGCCCAGGAGAAAGAGGAACGATTCTCGTGGACGCTTCTAGGCAAAAGGGCTACTCGGCGACGACTGCAACTTTTAAAGATTGCAGGCTCAAGCGGGACTGTCAAAGGTCGAAGGTGAATCGAGGAACAGGTCAGTGGAAATAAAATTTCGAACACATCGAACGAACTCCGAGGTCGAGCCACTCTCGAGCTGCCTCTTTTCCTTTGGTCCTCCTGGTCTCTCTCTGCACTCCCACTGGGCTGCGCTCTCGGCTATTTTTAGTAAAACTGTCTATCACTGCGGTTCGTCCGTTTTGAAAAATTTCTCCTATTGTTGCTCCCTTCAGCTTCCGGAGTCAAGAATCTTCTGCTAGAACCAAATGGATGGGACTGTCCGCGAGGCAACCCAACCCTTTCGCTTCTTCCTCGCGATTGCTGAGAAACGCAAGTAGCTCGAAGGAAGAATAAAAATGCGGCAAGAATGGTTCGAAATATTTGAAGAATGGCTGTCACGGAGGAGACGCGGACGCGGGACGAAAACTCGAAAGTTTAGAAACTTTTATCCTGATCAGGAGCGGCAGCTCGCACGATCCTCTAATTAAATATCAGGCTCATCTGTCAGCCTTCCTGGATTTCCCAGGTGAGCCGCCAGCGGGCAAACCGTACGAACAGCTGGATGGACGGATGGACGGATGGACCGATGGGAAGATAGGAGAGTATATCCTCTGTGCGCTCAATAATCGATAAGAGGACCGTCGTGTCCCACAGGATTGCGCCGAGGCAGCCTTCACCGCCGCGACCACAGGAAGCCCCGCGGGACTTTAATAAAATATCTGAAATACCAATATTGTTTTGTGCTATTGGCTCCAGACGTATCGCGAAGAGGAGCAGCGGAACACGGGATGTCGCTCAAGATAGAAAATAAGGAATCCACGTGAGGCGCCGATCGAGAGAAATGCAATCGATCGATCGTGCATGTTGAATACCGGCGCAGTTCAGGTTCCATGCAGTTTCAGGTTTGGACATTTTCCTCTCTCGTGGAAACCTGATGCCTTGCGAGATCTTTGTTGTCCGCTGCAAACGAATTCCGACGTTCGACGTGAACTTTTTATTAGGCGTCGCTTCAACCTGCTGCATCGACTCCGCGGCTAAAGTTGGCGTTCGTAAAAGTTGAGATTTCGTCATGTTGCGAAAAAGAAACGGAAACGATAAATCGGCCACGCTCGGTAGCCTTTTGGATCGGCCGAAGCAGGTGCTCCGCTTCGCCAGGAGATGATCGACTTAGGAGCCCAATTCGCAGCCTCAGTCTCCGAGCACGATGCGAGTCCTAGCGCATATATGCTAGTCCATAATGAAGTCGAAGTGCAGAGGATGATCCGGCAATCGGGAAGATTCTCGCGCGTTCGCAAGAGAACCCTTATGAATTGGCTCCCTCCAGGAAGGACGCAACGGCAAGAGTGACCGCAGGAGAGGAGCTGACGTTGACAGGCCTGGGGCGAACGGGCGAACGGGCGAACGGGCGAACGGGCGAACGGGCGAACGACGTCTAGTTGCAAGCTGGAAGCTGCGATCGATGCGCGTACGGAGCTTTTTCAATAGGTGCGCTTTTTGTTTGTACTTGGAGAGAAGGAGGGAGGGATTAAAGATACCTAAGAATGGCGGAGCAATCGAACGCGAGAATCTCGAGACATGGGAAGACACGTGGATGCGCCGCGTCCCACACAGGCAGTTCCAGAGAAGGAATGGATCGGATGGGTGGACCACCAGCTCACGCTCACGCAGTTCACTGAGCCTCTGGAAACCGGAAACCGTTCGTGTCCCGCGGGCTGATCCCGGACTCAGGGGATGAAAGAGGAGAGAGGCAGGTATACATGTACGCGCCCACGCCATTTGGCTTTTATTCTTAATGGCATCGATCGATGGAAAAAGTTTGCCCTTTGGCGGCGAATAACGGAAAGAATAACGGAAAGATTCGCTCGAGCCGAACTTCCTCCTTTGGAGTTGCGTCGCGTCAATCGTGACGGCGACCTCTGCCACGTGTGCATCCACGCATTGCTGCGACGCTTATTGCTATTTCGAAAAAGGCTGATGGCTGCTTGACTTGCTAATGCTTGCTAATTTTCGCGAAAGCGACTAGACAAACGAAACGTTAGGCGCAACACATTTGCAGACCATTGCTGATTGTGAGTAATTGAGCAGGTCGGCAAAGTCTTTTTTTCTTTTTCTTAACAGTGGGAGTCTTTCGTCTACGGGATCAAAACCACAAGTTGAATTCGCATAGTGCCAGGAGAAAAGTTCGGGGTTGCAGCCCTTAGACACGACCCCAATTAGCTGGCACGTGTCGTGCACTTGAGATATTCATGGCTGTTTTTACATCGCCACCCTCGGCGAGTAAAGGAAACCCGTGTGGCTCGAGTCTATCCAAGCTGGCACGACCCTAATCTCTAATGCGCCAACCAGCCACCCTTCTGCTTCTTCTAGGCAGTAGTGCCAACCTGCGTAGAGTGACGAGAAGTCCGGGCAAAAACACTAGGCAAGAAGTATCGATTAATGGACGTCGCCTAAAGCGGAAATAACGGAATCTCATATCTCCCACCCCAAACCCCCAGGTCACGTGTCTTCTGGAATATCCTGCGAAAGCATCCAAATCCTCCCCAAGGATTCGCAGTTCTGTTCCACGAGAGGAGGAACCCTTTATTCTTCCTTTATGTCCGGGAACTTGGAAACTCCTGCATTTAGAAGATCGTCGACACCTGCTCGATCCTGGGATAGAACGCGACGCCGCCACGAAATCCGCCCTAAGCTTTTAGGTAAGTCGAGGACGATGCTTTTCTCTCGGCCGAAAGAGAATTTTCGTCCGTCGCTGTTGACGATTGTCGTTTGATCAGCATCCCGAAGAGCTCTCGGCGCTTCTGACGCATCAACAGCATCGGATCATTAGTATCATGTGCGATTGAGTAGCCGCACTTCCAAGCACCGCGTATCCTTCCCGTCCCAGTCGACCTGCACAATGTAGACACACTAGGCACGCGTGAGTCGGTCCATCGACATTCCCCTTCTGCCCGATTCGTATGATGCGAATTTATGTTCGGATTCATTTATAGGCTCCCGACAATAAGCGCGCCGCGCGGATCAGCCTCATCGTTTTATCGATATCCCGAGAAGCGCCCTTTCTCAACTTTAACCCTTGATTATCGGAAGGCCCGTTATCGCAGGCAGCGCGCCCAGCGCGTCGACACAGCTGCCGTCACGAGGACACGAGTGATCGGTGATCAATGAGCAATGATCAATGATCACAGACTGCAGCCCTGTTCTTCCACCGAGTGGCGCGTCGGCAGTAGTGACTTTCTTGCGTCTTTCAATTTGGTTTGACACTCGCTCGTACCTCGCCAGGGGCGGCGCCCACATCTCTTAAGGGTCCATCGGACGCAGATCTCGTAATTCCGATAGAGTCGCGTGCCTATCGAGCCAGCTGTTCAGCATCGCCAGTTATTGGATGTACTTTAGTCGGCATCCAACAATAGACTGAATAGATCCCTCCTGACTGCCAGCCCCCACATCTCTGCCAGAGGAATTCGCAAATTGAGCAGCTGCGCTGATTCGAGCGCGGATCATTTCCATTAATACATTCTGCGTGGAAAGGAAAAGGATTGATCTTATATGCGGATCGAGAGGGAGGAGGGTGCGAGGATGAT
Organism: Calameuta idolon; assembly: GCA_030142285.1. Classification (NCBI taxonomy): domain Eukaryota; kingdom Metazoa; phylum Arthropoda; class Insecta; order Hymenoptera; family Cephidae; genus Calameuta; species Calameuta idolon. Next base: position 61,185 of record JARQSV010000810.1, on the reverse strand, counting down.
TTAGCAGGAGGGAGTCACGAGGTTCTAGGGCTGAGAAAAAGGGACGGTGGGGGGAGGGAGGAGGAGGAAGGAAAAGATGGGAACGAAGTTTGTTGCGCGGCCGTGTTTACAGAGCACAGCAGCAGCAGCAGCGGCAGCGGCAGCAGCACCCGTTAAAAGTAATGGCTGTTGGATTTCAGGTGGGACAGCATCAGCCGGGAGGGTCTCAAACTTTTAAAAGGTGTTTCGACTGTTTAATTTTTAACTCCCCTACCTTGGGGACTGGGGGCGGCGGCCCACGGGTGTCCTGCTCGAGCGTCTGCGAGGCCTCGAGGCTAAAAAAATTAAATACATAATTACCCGCGGGGATGGCGAGGCGGTCTTAAAGACTCTTAGCTACCATAGAGGCTCCAATTCGTTTCAGGAATTTGCTCGTTCGCAAATTCCAGATGAAGCTTAACCGCGAAGCCATCTTGTCGAGCAATCAGCGCGCAGGATTTGATCTGTGCTGGTTGTGCGGCGACGTTGGAATTTATTCTTCGACGACCGGATGAGACGGCGACGCGGCGCCTGCAGGCGAACGCGAAAGAGTCGAATGCGGTCGAACCTCCGTATCTTGGCCGGGCGGGCGGGGGTGCAGGATTCGATTGTACCGAACCCAGATATGACTCTGCCCTCCCTGCCCTCCCTGCCCTCCCTTGCTGTACTTCCCTTCCCGTAGCTTCCACTGGGTTCTTCTTCCTTACGACTTGGAACATTTTGCGAGACGTGTAATTAACTCGCATTAATCAACGGAGAGCCGCAAGCGAAGCCATCTGGGAATCGAATGCGTCCCGGCCTCTATTAAAATGATCTAAAATTCTAAATGGAGGAAGAGCAGTAATTGATGAGAAAAATGTAAAAGCCGCTGCTCTGACCCACTACTCAATTTCATTGGGAAGCACAAGTATCCGGCTAGTCTGGCCGCGCCTACCCTTCTCTCGACTCCCTAGGGCGAACACGTCTGTCAAACGTCTTGTTAGGGTGCTTTGGTATTTTTATTCAAACCACCCTCCCATCCCAGTGAGACACCCCTAATGAAAATTACTCCAAAGAATCCATCCGCTTGTTTTCTGTACGTTAGGATTTTTCATTCGAAACTTTAGGCGGGACCTCGGAAAATCGTAAGGGCAGCATGTATTATCCATGCATGTAGCATGTATATCGTGCGTCGATCGAGTTTCACCGGTGACACTAATTATCACTAATTAACGATTATCATTGGAGAAATACATGGACTGTGTACTCGTTGTTCGACATAAGTACATATCCAGCGTGCCTCAGAACAGTAATTAGCGTCATAATTATTTCGTCCAATTAGTCCATAATTATCGGGGGAGAGGGGGGGGGGGGTAATTTTATATTTCGTTTCCTCAGTTTCTTCAGTAGTGCAATACGCGAACACCGTTTTCCTGGAGAATACGAATGAGCTATATGCGGACATATTTTTCTTTAAAGTTCCCCAGTTAAAAGTGAACAGAGGGTATAACGCCAGAGAACCGAAAGGATCGGCCGGGGGATGCCGCCATGCGGGAGAGACGTGAAACCTAAAATCCCGTCAAAGTGTCCAGCGCACACGCTAGCATGTAATTCCAGCTGCACTATCGGACGATGCGCATCAGCGAAGGACAGCGAACGTCGAGCTGCCGGTGCACGAATAAGTCTGGCTGTGAGCACGACGTCGCCCGCCGTCGCCCGCCGTCGCCCGCCGTCGGCCGCCGCTGAATTTTTCATGGTCAAAGCTTACCATAGCTCTTTGGCGTGTACCCTTTGAAACGCCGACACTGTCCTTATGGTAATAATGGTAACCCTCTCAAATTAACCAAGACCAGGAAAGGCGCGTCAGTTTGTCGAAAGACCTGTAAAAGCCAAAAGAGTCAGTCGATGGCGCCGGCTGGATAAAATGCAGAATAGAGATATTGACTGAGATTAAAATTAATGAAGTAATGATGTTCGATTTGATTGGAATTCTATGTGAACGATTAAAAAGATTTTAGTTTTTCGAGAATTCTCTCATCCGAGAGGCGCGCACGCATGGCGCGATGGGTCTGCAGCGTCGCTAACGGGTAGCGCGATGTATACGTGGCCGAATGGAGTACTCACGAAAGCGACTTAATTACAGGATTCCGGCATCCTAAACGCGTCTCGTTTTCAACAGCTCTCGCGTTGTTTGCGCCACGCAATGTATTAAACCCTCGACTCTGCATACTCTAACCCAGATTTCATGGAGTGGCTAGAAATTTTAATTAATACTTCGCAGGAGGAAAGGTCCCGTCTCTCTCTCTCTCTCTCTCTCTCTCTCTCACTCACACTCACTCTCATTAGGCCTTTTATTATACGCGCGCGTGTAGACACATTATTCTTAATGTATGTATTTAAATCGCTGAGAGAGTCTAGAGTTGCCGCGTTAGCGAGAGACGCAAGTATTACTCGTATTTGCGCCCAGAAGAGAAAATTGACAGGAAAAGAAGAGGCGGGGAGATTCGACGCGCACCCGTCCGAATAAGGAAGATTCGATGCACGAGAATCCTGAGACTGTCTTTGGGCTCCACAGTCGTGGCAACCCTGGCAGGCGCCCCAAACCCCCAAACCCTGGACAAACGGCAACTCTGAGAAGGAAGCCATAATAATTCTCATCCAAACGTGGGAAAACGTATGGAAGGGCGCACGAGTTGGCAAACAGCTATAAAGGAAGGAAGGAGCTGCGTCGAGTGTCGGAAGACTGCGTGTACTGCACCCCCAGGTACCGTTGTTCACGGGTAGCAACCCTTTTGGCTAATAATCGGGAACGGCACCCCGGAGAGACGCGGCTCTGGCAGTCTTGCTATTAGAACGAATGGCAATAACCTAATAACGCAACGGTGCATAATAACGATGCTCGGAATGATGATGAAGATGGAACTGCAGTTCCAGCCTGAGCCGACGACCCGTTCCTGCCCTTTTTTAATGCAAGCGGTGCAACTTCGGGTCGTTGTCGTAGGAGATCCTAGGCGCAGGACGTAGCTCCAGGGTTCCTACGCAGTAAGCATTTAACAGGATTGCACCGTAGCGAGAATCCGTAGCCGCGGCAGCCGTCCGACTGTGCCAGGAAGCCATTCGGAAGTTCATTCGCTCACGAAATCACGACCAATTTGCCGGCATTGTCCAGCTCGTTACATGCGCTTCAAGCCTCGTCGAGGCCTCCTGCTCCTCGTGAGACTGAGAGCAGGACCGAGGGATCCTCTTGCCGCGGCGGCGGCCCTGCTGCTCCCATTAAAGCTACCTTTAGCCATTGGCATTTGGCCTTTGACCTTTGACCTTTGACCTTTGACAGGATAGACTGATTGTAAGTCAGCAGTGAGGCGTCCTGAGAAGGGTTGAAAAATGCAGCATCCAAGTTCCCGGGTACCTGGATAAAATGCGTGCAGGCTGTAGACACAAAGGGAGGCTGCTCCATTGAATTCGACATTGGCGGACGCCTCCGTCTCTCCCGCTGTTCTTCGAGCACTAAGATGCGCTGCACTGGCTTCTTGGGCGCGGCTGAGCCGACTCTCAGTGTCGGCCGGCACCCGTCTGACGTAATCCAGAGTCTCGCAGCCCGGGAGAACGTAGCCAGCTGCACGCGTGCGGATAAGACGAGTGAGACGAGTGAGCTTCGTGCTGCAGGCTGCGTGTCTACAGGTGCCTGCGTCACGCCTATGGATAACACATATTTACGTCTGCAGGAAAGAGGGACGAGTGAAGTAGGAATACAGCACTAAAAATATGGCAGCAAGAAGAAGGTAATATGTTGCGGTGGAGCTGTCGGGGTGTTTCGCTTCGCGGAGAGGAAATCAAAGTCTTCGGCAGGGTCGATCGATTTCCGAATTGGAGTCGACGAATACTCGTATCGTTCGAAAGGAGGACCAGAAGAAGAAGAAGAAGAAGAAGAAGACCGGAGGAGACGAAAGGTATGACGCGCTCTGCTAAAATCCCTACAAAGGATGGACGGAATTTAGATTGCTTATTAACCGACGGATAAACAATGACGAGCCAACCCAGCCGTCGCTTTGCCCCACCCTCCATCGACGCCCCCTGTCTTCCTTTATTCCGGCAGCAAGAACATTCAATCTCTTGAAGTATTTTAAAAACGCTGTGCTGATAAACTGCGATTATTTAATTTTAAAAGGGCTAAAACTACAAAGGCCAACGAAAACGGATTTGTTGTTCCACGGGCAGCCGCATCCCCGGTTGACTAATCCCGAAGAGCAGCTTCAGGTGGTGCTAGGTGCGCGAGAAAACTCGTCCGGTTACGAGCGTCTGACGCGCAATGCGCGCAGCATCGGAGCTGGAGAGAGAGAGAGGGAGAGAGAGGGAGAGAGAGAGAGAGAGAGAGAGAGAGACCGCACATGAAACGTCGCGGTCGGGAATTCGAATAATTATTCCCGAAAAGCCCCTTCTGGTGGGTCTGCACCGATCCCACGGGGATCCTTTCAGCTGCGAGGCTGGATCGACTTCCGCTCCTCGTTTCTTTATTTCCTTTTTCTTTGCGAAACGCGAGAAAAATGACTGTTCGCAACGCGAACCAGCCTTTACGATAACTTTGCCTCAGAAACGTGGCCAGCAATTTGGAGTCGCGTGACCAGACAGTCTTTATCTCTTTTATCTCTTTTATCTCT
>JARQSV010000810.1:13124-49389 GCA_030142285.1 Calameuta idolon | reverse complement strand
GGTGGTGGAATTTCTCGGCTGCTCGATCATCCACGATCTGGAACTTTGTTCTGTCTCCGATGATTCATTCAGTCACGTCGAATTGCTTTTTGTTGCGTCGACGTGGGAAAAAGCGCCTCTATCAAGGAACCTCGTTCGCTTAAAGATCAATTGCAAGGCGCAACGCTGGAGAAGTAAGAGATAAGATTTCGCGAAAATCCCATCCTTGCCAGCCACTCTCTTCCAGCCAGCAAGTGTCGTCTCGTAATTCGCCAAGAACCAATCCAGGTACTATCAGCAGGTATGTTGCGATCCCTTGCAATTCCTTAGTGCATTTGGGAGCACAAAGGCAGGCGGCGGTAGCGGCGGCCATTCTATTACATTGATCAAACGGGCTGAATTATTTTAAGAGAATCTGGAGCTTCTTATCGCGCAAGCGGCAGAAGCTGTGCAAATAGCCAAGCTGCGAGGGGGCCCCATGTGAATTGGTGAACTGGTGAATCGGCAAAGGCCTCTCGGAAGCAATAAACCAGTTTGCCGAGACCTGCGTCAGGAGTTGCGAGGAGCTGAGAAGAGTTTCGAGAAACAAATCAATGTGAGTGCCCATCGAGCATCCAACTGCCCGATGGGATAGAAGCGCCACTCATTTAGTTTAACTTCCGAGGAAAAGACGCGAACAGCTGGAAACTATCAATCCGCGTGTCAATAAAGGTCCCTTCCTCTTTGGAGTCTGGCAGAGTAACGTGCTGTCCTTCGGGAGCATCAGCTGGGCTGCAGGCTGGAGGAAGATCTGCTCGAGCCACGCGCGACTCATAACTCCTAGTATCAGTATCTGCGGGGGAAGATATTGAGCATCGCAGAACCTGTGGCTCGCTGGACCGGCGTCAGTGAGCGGATCAAAGTTTCACGGCATCCGGGAGCAGCGAGGCCAGTCCTCAGGAATATTGCTGGAGGTGGCGGGCACTTTTTGAGATTGCACTCCCTTGTTTTATATCGGGGAGAGGCGGAGGGGATCTTTCACACACATGGTAGGAACGGAGTGTTGGGCACGTGTCAGCACTCGTCGTTCATCGTGGAGAATGCTTAGCGAGTCGGTTTATCGTTGTCTCCAGGTCTTCGGGTCTCCAGGGTGACCAGGATGGCCAGAGTGATTCGATGAAGAGCCGGTTAGAACAGCCCCCGTCCGTTGCCTCGAGGTGGCCGACCTCCCGGAACTTTCCACACACACACACACACTCTGACGAATACTTGTACCATTTTCATCATCGTGAGATTCCCCGCCGCAGTTTTACCCTTTTCCCTGCTGGCACCTGCTGCTGTTACATTCGTATCGAACCACCTTTGCTGATTCGCACCAGAAAAACCTTCTTCGCGGGAAAATCTGCTGCATCTTTAAGCAGGCCTCCGGCCAGGCCATTCCGCGACTGGACGCCTCCTTGTGGTCCTCGAAGCTTCCGTTTAGTCGTTTAGACGTTTCGGCAACCGAAGACGCTTCATTCTTGAGCCGCCGTCTTGATGAAAGTGGGACGTCCCTCCCCTTTGTTCTCTTCGTCGACCGTTTTCCCTGGATCGAGGGGGTTCCTGGGGGGGGGGGGGGGGGGGGGTCGCGCCAGACTTCGGAACACTCGGGATAGAGTTGGCACGCGTCGAGTGGATTCGCTTTGTTTATTAGAACTTTACCACCCGAAGATCCTCTGTTGGCGACAGACGGACAATTAGCTGGAATTAATTCTCCCGAGTCTCTTCATGGCGGATCGAATGAGCCAGAAGCGACCGCCGAGACATCGACTTTAAATTCCCCGTTAAAGTCTCTTAATCCCGAGAGCCACGAGCGTACGTGCCTTTCGTTTCTCCTTCTGCGTAATCAGTCGACACGGCGGAGCGTCGACGCCGGCCTAGACGCTAGACGCCTAGACGCTATAGACGCTAGACGCCACTTATCTTGCCACGTTCAAACGTCCTTTCATGCTCTTTATTCGAGACTCGAATTTCCTTTTCTGCTGCGGTCCTTTGGATTTTAAATTTTACCAGAAAATATTTTGCTTAAGCATAATCGCGTGGCAAAAGTCTCAATGGCGAATTGATGGATTGCGAGAAAGAGGGTGTGTGTGTGTGAGAGAGAGAGAGAGAGAGAGAGAGAGATGTCTGCAGTCGGCCAAGAAGTCTCTCGTGCTGCCTCGATTCGAGGCCAAATGAAATTCTCATTTGCCCATGATGCACGTATCGCTGTTTAGTCTGGGAAGAGACAATTTACGGCCTTTTCCAGAGCTTCGGCTAATCCCGCAGCAACGCGAACGTTCGTGCACTCGAGCCTCCTGCCTTCCGTGCGCCACCAGTGTGTTCGTGCAATGACGCGAGAGGGCAGCACGTATGTACATACGTGCGTGCTTCAGGCATCCTAATCCCTCCGTCTTGCAGCAGAGAACATCACCGGAGGCGGAGGGTGGCTTATATCGTTAGCTGAACTCTTTACGTTATCTTTTTTATCATTCTTCAACGAGAAACCTCATAAACTCAAGTAGGTATCAATTTGGTGAGAGAAAAAGAAAGAGACAGGGATGAAATTCTACTCGATCGGAGAAGATCGGAGCCACGTGACTGGCTGAGCGTGAATTGTGGCTAATTGCGACGCAGAGTGACTCATGCGTAAAGCGGCCAAAGCAGTTGAGTTATTTTTCAAAGTTGCGCCCGGATGCCGCGATAATAGAGTCAGCAGCCGAGGGCCGGAGTGCAGTCGGGCATTTTTCAATGAGCCTCTCTGTGATAAGTCGGCGTTTTATTAAGTCGAGCCGACACCCTCGGCTTCCAAAATTTCGAGCTATTTTTCATCCCCTTTCGTAGCAGCGGCCCGTCGAGCGATACTTTGGCTGCTCCAGGGCCGTGTTATAAATGGGCTTGTGCGGGTGCGAAGCTACTTTTCAATTCGGGGCTAAGAGTCAATAAGTGTCGAGGGATGATGTAGAGTCTCGCCTAGCGAATCTAATAAGAGGAAGCAGCACTCGTGGCTCGAGCTGCGAGTCCGCGGAGCAGTTGTTCTTTATTCGCATTCTCTTGCTCCTCCGCACTTTCATTCGACAATTCCACTCTTCCGCTTCTCTTCGCTTCTCCTTCTGCTCGTCGTCCTGGAACCTGCCGAAACGGCAATAAGCGCTGCGATTTGAACTCCTCCGCCTTGACCTTAGGAACATCCGGCGACCGTCCAGTTGACAGTAGAGCCGTGACCCTGGCGATCACTTCGCTCCTAGCCTACTTCAATGAATTGCAGTGTTGATAGATAAAACTGCTCAGTCCGTGTGAAATATTTAATATGAATTCATGGCAGCCGGTTAATGCATTATTCAGCGATCAATTTGGAAGAACAAACAGAGAAATGCTGGGAGGGTGCGCCGGGATTCCGTAAAGAACGGAAGGAGTATAATAAAAGATTTCTGTGAATAAGGGTAACAAGTCCGATGCCGGAAATATACAATATTTCCCAGAGATCAGTCTCTCTTGCCCCAGGAAAATTCTTCGAAAAAGTTTCGCATTGAAATTAAAAATGGAGCCTACCCTTGAGGCATCTTTAGATTGGCCCAGTCGCCACGCGTCTCATCTACCTCCGCTCGACTCGCGCATCGGGAGTCGGACGATCTCCAAGCCCAAAATTCTAGCCCACCCGCTTTCTCAATTAATTGCGAGTCGAGATAAACAAGGCGCGCAGAGTTCAAAGCACCCGAGGCTATAAAGCAAAACCGACGTCGCTCGGAAACGATTTCCGGAACGCCTCGTGGAAGAGGAGCAGCAGAGAGGGAAATAAAAAGAAACTGAAGGAAAATCCTTTCCCGAAATAAGTGGCTGCGATATGTGTAATAGGGGTAGTAGTGTGTGGGCGTCGACTGGAAAAAAAAAGAAAAAAAAGTAGCGTTAAATGAAAACGATCAAAGGCTGCCGCGACTCCGACGCGACGGGGACTCACTTGGTTTTCGAGCAATCGCTCGAATCGATCGTCCGTGTAACAAATCGTTGGGCAAACATCACTGAGTGGGCGAGACTCGCGTCTCTCCCTCGACAGCTATTCTCGTATCAGTGTTTGATGGCGCGCAGGAGCGCGGCTGTCATAACTGACAGAGTTGGCATCGCCGGTGCAGCTGTTACCCCGCGAAGAACTCGAAACTGCTTGAAAACTGCTTGTCGAGTTTCAGCAGAAGAAAAAGGGAGGACTAGGAGCAACTGCCGATGATAAAGTCCACCTGGCAGCACTTATGAGCCACCTCGGCCATAAGTGCCCTCCGCTCCCAAGACGTTAAGTTCTTTCGTAATTCCGTGCCGTTTATTGCGCCGCGGGCCTCGCGCGCAAGACGACTCCTGGCCCCAGGAGTTAGGACTCCCGTAGGACAGCCCGGTCTTCCTGAATCTCCCGAAAGCTGCCGTAGCCTGCTCGCTCTCTTCCCATGAATCTCTGCTCTCGTCTGACATGATCTACGTTTAGATATTTTTCTCATCACCATTTAGCCAGGGTGCTACCGACGGCAAGAGGGTTTCCGTAGTAGAGCACCAGGAGGCAGCATATTTTTCTTGAAATTTGTCGTGGCTATCGGAAGGCCGGGATCTACCCTCGCGAATAATTCTCACCGGAGGAGCTGGAAAGCTCCGACCCTCGGAACTGTGCGGCACCATGTGCTATCCTGGGGTTACTCCTGCGACAAGGATATAAACGTTTAACCCCTGATCTTACTCGCGTGGGGGTCGGGACATTCAACCGATCTCCCGTGCCTCCGACTCCCCATCTCCCCCCGTAGCCCGCAACCCCTGACCGACTCCTCTTCTTCCTTCCACCTCGACCCCTTCAGTGACGTAACTTCGAGACACTCGGCAGCCAATCGGCAGCACCTGCATGATCCTGGCGACTGGATCGACTGACATCTATCCGATGTTTCAAGTATTCGAGGAGGGCGGCAGAGGCAGACGTGCGGTGCGGTGCGCATTCAACCCCAAACTGGGTCAGTGCAGACAAGGTCGAACTCCCGTGGAATCACGGGGGGAGGGCGCGGACGTGCAAAAGCAATAGAAGAACGTAGTAGCCTTACTTAATTCGAGGATTCCCTGTGCACCGACGGCATCTGGAGTGTCTACATTCATTGGGCGTCGGGGCTGAGCAAAGTCTCATGGAATTCAACTCGGTGAACTCGGGTCTGCGCATCGTTACATATTTAACGTGACCTCGGCTGAATAATTGAGAGGCCAAGGCGCCAGCCATTTGTACTTCACTTGTTACTAACTGCGCTCCTTAAAAATTCAACGGGATGCCCCGCGCCTTCCGCTTGCTCTCCGCCGCGACGCCATCCCGGTATTCTTTCTGCCGGACGGGCGACATTTATTTGATCCTGACGCGGCGACCCGGAGACCCGAAGAACCGGAGAGCCGGAGAGCCGTACAATTTGCACTCAGCCACTTGACACCCCAGGAGCCACCCTCGTTGGTGGGTAGAGCCAAGTTCCCTGGGAAGATTCCTGCAAGCACATTCGCAAGACGACCACAGACTATTTCTCGAGAATTGGATACGTTCGCTTATTAAATAACACGGAGTCCTAATTATTATTAATTTACTCCATATTTTCTCATCGCGAGACCGGGAAGGGTTGAGGCTCCTAGAGTCTTCGAAGGGCTGTGCGCGCTGGGGCGCCCCTCTTCTCTATTAAGAGTAATGACGCGCTGTCCTTCCTTCGCCCCGGAAGAGACGGCAGCTCTGCTGTGTCTGCAAGGATTTCGCTAATTAACAACCAAGCTTCCACTTCTTATTTCATCAAAGAACCAGGTTACCTGGAATCATTCCACTCGCTTCCATTGCCTCTGACAAAAAGTTCAGCAAGTTTGCTGCGCGGTGCGCGAATTTTAAGCCCTTCCTTTCAGTCTCTCGCTGGCTGCTTTTTTTCTGCTTCTTCGTCCGCGCGATAAATTTATCAGGACGCAGGAGCGTCAGGGCGAGAATCGCAAAGTGCGAATCGCTCGAGAGTGCACAATGCAATGCGAGCGAAGGCTGCTCGTATCGCAACTCGAGCCGGTCGCCCATATCTGCGATCGGGATAAATCGTTTTCGCGTGAAAAATGGTTTCGCGCTGCCAGAGGCTCAATCGAATTTAAAACGGATTGGGATTGAATCGTTGGGTTTAACGTCGCTCGGATTTTCACGGGCGCAGGCGATGCGAGTGCGCCGATAGGCTTCATGAATAAAATCGTAATTTTTCAGATTACACCGCGTGTCGACCGGATGTCCTCGGGCATAATCGGGTGCGATGGAGGCCAGAGATCGGTTCGAAAGGTGATGGGGGAAAAATGGATCGTGCCAGAAGGATCCCCTCGCGCGCTGTTGTGTCCTTCGACTTCCCAAGGGATTTGGTTCGCTCTGCGTGACATGGGTTCGGTTTCCTTGGTGAATTCCCAAACTCTGGCTGTCCTCCTCCCATTCTGGCCTGCAGTGTGTATGTGGCAGCCATTTTCGAGTGGGATTTTCTGCGAGTAAACAGCTCTCGGTAATGAAAACAAAACAGGCACCTGAGAGTAGAAATGGCTGAGCTAGTTACAGAGCCAGCGAGAGACTGAGAGAGGAAGAGAGAGAGAGAGAGAGAGAATGAGCAGGATAAAGGAGAAGAGAACGCGCCGCGCCGTTTGTCTGGCGCTCCGTTCCCCAGTGTCATCGCTCGCCGTAGGAATTCCAGCACGTTATGCGCTGCGACGCCGCCTACACTGTGATGTCGAGGATGACACAGAGTCGCCCAGCTCAGAGAAAACTATTCTCCCCTATCGATCGCTGCTGAATCTTAAAATCGGCCCAGCATCCGCTCATCTTGCACGCTCTTTAGCTTCCCGAAGGACTGCGTTGCCAGAGTGGTGCAAGAGTCGCTCTGTCCAGTCGACCCAGTTCCACCGTTCCATCAGCTGGGAGAATTAATGAACGGATCATGCAGCGTAATCAGAGTTTCTAAGCCTCTTTCGAGGGTGGGTAGGGGGGGGGTAGGAACGAGGAAGTGCAACTTGGATTTCCCGAATGAAAGACTTCTTTGACAGATTTTTTATTTACAAATTATTGAAAGAGGTTTTGCCGAGGAGAAGCGCCTCCTCCTGCCTACGTGGCGCGAATGAAAAGCGAAATTCGAGGAGGACGCGAGAGCGCACGTCGTTGCGCCTCATTACACGAGAACCAACTCCAATCTTCCTCTTTGACGTCACTCGGAGTCTGTGCTGCTGCTCTGTCTTGTGGGTTGCGGGTGCAGCCCACGCGCGAGTGACGCGCTCGTTTTCGTCATTCTCCTCATTCTATAACCAATTACCAGAGATTTGCACGATTCTGCTAATTAACGGTTTTACCATCCGGACGGCGACAGGTACATCTTCCACGCGCGGCTCAAAGAAACGGGCTGTTCCTGTGCTCTTTTCCCATCCCCCCGCCACCCCCTCGCCTATCAACGAGATTTCGTTAGCACGCGCCTGCCTCGCTCTCTCTCTCTCTCTCTCCCTCTCCCTCTCTGGCCGTTTTGCAATTTCGCAGCTCGTCCTCACCCACGTGTCTCTGGTGTATTGACGCTCCTCGGGAGCTTGTGAATTCCGAGACCTCCCGCGCTTTCACGAGCGTCGCTTCCGCTCGAATTCATTTGGCCGCGCGCGATTCTCGCTCTGCCAAAAACTCTGGGGGCGTCGCGTTTTTCGTCAGGACGCGTATTTTTGTTTGCGCTCGAACAATCGAATCAATTTTTCAACGGACGCGCTCTGCATAATCCAGATGGATGAATTTAAAATATAAAGTGACGCAACGCCTGCGAACGCGCCGGAGAATGGGAGACGGGAGAAAAAAGGGTGGATCGCGCGCGTGTGCGTGTGTGTCGTGTCTGCTGGGCCACTCATTGGCAGCGGAATTGGTTTCGAAAATTATTTTCACAGCGTCGAATTGCGCTGCGAAATCCGACACCCTTGGAACTTTCAAATTCACCCTCGTATCCGGGATGCGGACTGGCACGCGCGACGCCGCCAATCATTCGGTGCTCTTCCGAAATGCGGATGGAGCGGTAGACCGATCAAAAATCCTTTTTTACCTTTTCATTATATTCACGTGTCGATCTGAAAGTGGGCTAAAGTCCAGCCGGCTTTGCGCGAATTTATCCAGATTACTTAAAAATTGAACACGTGACTGTACTCGTGTCCTCCCGAATTGCAGATGCATTTTCATACCCGTGATCCCATTGCTCGTGCTCTCACGATTGGTCCCCATAATTCATGAAGTAGACTGCTCTATTATAATTTCAGTAGCGCTTATCGATTATCAGTCGGCAACCGCGAGACTCCCGACTAAGTTTATTTAAAAAACCAATTTTCTAATCGATACCGCTGCTGCTGCTGCATTTTCCACGAGACCCGCGAGACCTCAGCGAATATTTGTTTAAACCGAAAGCGAATCCAATGGGGCAAAGCAGTTTAAGAAGAATCGTACGATTGACAAATCGAGTAGGTATTTCGAAGGGATGACGTGGTTTATAAACTCACGATTAACAGCCAATTATTGTAATCACGCAGACTTTGAAGAAAAGTATAGATACGTACTGTCCTATAGGCTTGAGTGAATCTGGGCTCGCTTATCCTTCAGCAATTTTTGGCCAAACAATGTGCGCTCGATCGCCATCGTGCTAGTCCGATTTAATCCCTTCGGCGTTCCTGGGCAACCCTTGCCGGATACCCAAACCCAAGTTCAATTCCACCGTAGCTCAGGAAATTAGCCAACCAGCATAACGGAAACATCGCAACTACGTCACTCTTTATGAATATGCAAAGGTACCTGGACAGGATCCTGTTCGGACACCGGAAAACTCTGGATGGCTCTGCATGAATATGCTAAGCGGTCCTGCTGGGTCCCTTTCATTTATTGCCATTTTCACAATCCGTCAGACTCCGAACAACCACCTTGGCGCCTCCGTCCTCGACCTGCCACCGCGTCAAAATTTTGAAAATACAGAAGCACCAATCGACTAAATTTCCAGGATGCGGATGCACGAAACTAAGAGTCGACGCCACTTCGCTCCTGTCGACCGCTTCGCGGCTCCCCCCCTGACGCCTCCTCAGCTTTCACAGGATGGAAACGAAAGCTTCGGCTTTTAAATATGAGATACGGTAACATAGTGCAGTTTGCGACGCACAGTCCCGTCGGGAAACAGCTCTTTGCACGGAGACCTTTTGATCTGTTATTGAATAGCCGAAGCTGCCGTAGAGACCGACAGGAGGGAGAAAAGGACAGGGAACGGAAGGGAAGGCAAGTCGGCCGAGGCTCATCTCGTTCTTGACGGACTAGTCGAGAGTCGAGGACGTCACCTCATTTCTGTCTAAACGCTCGATCAAGGCGTCCGACCTGGAAGCTCTCTTGCTCTTGGAAGCGACCGCCTGATTAGGATGCCGAGCTGCTCCTAGAGCGGCTTCATTATTAATCTTTGAGCATCCTTCTCAAGAGTCCTTCTTCGCCTTTCCTTGGCAGCAGTAGGAAGCCTGGACGAGATTCCCATCCGCGTGGAAGGATAAGGGAAGAGGAGACGCGGGAAGGAGAAGTGGTGGGGGGGGGGGGGGGCTGGCCTTTAATGGAGTCGTAACGTAGGATGCGAGTGTGTGTGCGTGTGTGAGCTTGCAGGCGAATCTGCCAGAGTCGTGAAGAGCGCGCGCGCGCGCGCGATTATGCTCAAAGGTAGAAGGATCTTCAAAGGCCTTCGCCATTTGCATTCGGGATTAGCAAGGCGGACTTGGTTTATTTCACTGGCTTTGAGGTCTTCGAGTCATGACGGCCGCCGAATCCAGGATCCCCGGAAGAGGGTACAGGAGGGACGGGAGGGAGGAGAGGGAGAAGAGAGGAGGAGCGGCGGACGTATTGCGCGTCGTCAGTAAGAAATTAGGTCAACGGATTACAGGAGACTCTTCTCCACGAAGTGCCTTGAGATTGGTTTACCCTTAGAAACCAATTTTTCTTTGTTTGCCCTGGCTGCGGCTCCCACAGCGACGACGTCAAAGTGATTTTTCGTTACGTCAGGAGACGCCGCGACGGCAAATTGCTGGCGGTTCGATTTTCCCGACGAGTCTACAATCGACTTATTGGAAAAGAAACTAAATTGAGGAAGCTCCTAATCGGAAGAATCTCTCTCCACCCCTTCGCCCCCCGTCACGTGTAATGGATTCGCACACGACAAAATATTATTTGCACAGAGGCGAATTCTACGAATGGCATCGCAACGTGAACGTGAACGAGAGCGGCGAGACTCCTTGAATTACGGACCGAAGAAGCGAATCGCAGCTGCGAATCCGGTCGGCATCGTTACTCGCTGGGCACCTTTGCTGTGACGTAATTCCAGGCCAGCTGGAATCCGCTATGCGCTTAAAAATTTCGGTTTTCGCTTGTCGGAATATTCGAGCGCAAAGTGAAACCCGCATTTTCCGAATCTCTGGCTTCTAGTCGTTAGGAAAAAAACGGCAAAAAAGGGACCGTCGTTAATTAAAGGGCGAAACGAAAAAATGGCTGTAACGCGTCATTCTAATTGGCAGTAAGTAATTGTGCCTGAAGTCAGACGTGTCATCCCGCGTGTAATTTGTAATTTGATAAGAGATATTAGGACCAGCCTACCGGGAATGCTTATGAATCAGGCAGTGAGGGAAAGTAAAGAGGAAAAGGGATTCTAAAAGTTGCAGCTGGAAATGAATAGAAGGAGGGTGGGGAGGAAAGAGAAGTCGAAGAATCTTTCAAGGAAAAGTAAAATTGTTTACTGGAGGGTGAGAGGGGGTTGCCCCCCCCCGTCCACGATGCACCCGAGCAGCCAGTAACTGAGTAAGCAAGTATTTAAACTTGTACCTTTCCACGTCGCTTGACACCGCAATATTAGCGTAACACGTAACAGCATTATACAGCCATTACGGCATCACGTTGCTCTACGTACGCCGCATCGTGGTATAAGATATAAGATGGCGTGAGACACGCGCTCCTGGCATCGCTCTGACTGACAACCCCTAACTGGTGCAGCCCTCCCTCCCCCCCCCGCACCCTTCCTCTCCGCCCCTCGAGCGAGTCCACTCTTACCTGGCACTGATCTTGCTTTATAAATCGAGGCCAGAAATGCGCCGGATTCATTCCTCGAAGTGCCCTGCACCCCGCGACCCTTCCTCCTCTTTGCTTCTTCTTCTTCTGGCTTCCCCCTCGCGTACGCGTTATCGCTATCTCTTTCCGACCGCAATATGAATCCCCGAAACGGTAATAAAAGTTCGGGAAGCGCGAGGACGAGGAGGGAGTCGAGGACGATTCGTTTACCGAATACATTTTCCTGCGCTTGAAATCACATTGGAGTTCGTTGCGCGCCACTTGCAGCAGCCCCTGACCCATTTCGGGATTCAAATTCCAGCGTCGTGGGGCAACCGTCCCCGAGCCGCCACCCTTCCTTCAGCCGGCATAAATTCCGGCCACCGAGTCGCGCACCCCGGAGGCGAAATATTTAGATACAAGTCGTGATATCAAGGCAGCAGCTCTTCGAGCCGTGCTGGTCCGGGATGGGGGTGGGGGCCGAGGGTGGCTTCTGGAAAACGGTCCTCCTCGAGGGTGCGGGGAGGGGAGAGGGACTATTACCACTGCTGAACGGCAGAGTTACCTGATGCTGTTCCAGTAGGATCGATGTGTGTGTTCCAGAAGCAGCCACACCAGCACCGGAGAACCGCCCCATCGTTCTTCGCTGCCTTCCAGAACGCCTCGAGCCACCCAATGATGTTATTACTACCGCTTTAACGAAGGGGTTGCTCCAACCCTCGCTTACCAAGATTATTTAGGTTATCTGCAATCGTCGGATAATTTCGTTCGCCATTGCGACATGTCGGAACATTCTCCGGCGTTACTGTGAGAGATGCTGCTCAGTCAAACCGCTGCTGGCGCAACTAATGTAGGATAAGAAAGTTAAAGCCGAAAACATCTGATCGAGTATTTCCTTCTAAAGCTGATCCGAACTGGATCCAAAGCGGATCCGAAGCGAATGGGAACGGCAACGCCTGAGAGTCCGCAGTCTCAGCAGTCTCAGCAGTCTCAGCTGTCTCAGCTGTCTCACTGTGTGCGAATGTGCGAAGAGTATTATTACCATAGTTGGTCAAAGCCCAAAACTCAAAGGTTGTCGCGGAAGCCTAGTGCAGCCTAGTGCAGCCTAGTGCAGCCTAGTGCAGCCTAGTGGTGACGAGACGGTGCTGACAGCAGCATACAAAGTATAGGACGAGGGCAAACATCCAGATGTGTTTACTGAACTCCGATTCTTCGGAAAGTTAAAAAAATACGACAGAAGGAAAGCATTCGCCGATTGAAATGAATATTTTTAAGAAAAGCTCTCATGAATCCAAGCAGCAGGTTCAAGGCTCTCGATCATGTTTTCTGCTCATTCGGCTCCTCGTGGGGGCCTCTCAGAGTCTCAGGAAGGGCGCGATAGAAAATTTGCATGGAATTTGAGATGTGTTCCATTATATCCGGAGTGACGGAGCAGCAGAATCGTAAAATGGTGCATAATAACCATCGACGAGCGTCATTAAATATTTATGCATTTTGCGGAAGTCAAAGAAGCTCTTAGAGATTGTTTAACAATTAAAGACTCCTGTATCGATTTAAAGCGCTTAGGGCTAATTGAGGGGTTGGGCCTCTTAAAAATGGGCCCAGCTAGCACTGGGCCTGTTTCATTGTGATTACCAGGTGACATAGAGGCGAAATAATTCTCACCCTTTAACGAATCGTGATATTCTGGCTCCTGGTAGGCCAACCGTATAAACTTTTATTATTAATTTTGAGGAGCGAGCGACCTTCCTACCCCTCAGTCGGCACGGCAGCCTCTGAAATTTAATTCGATTTGAACCCCCTCAAACCTCACCCTACACGGCCAGGTTTACGAGCAAAAATTTAGCTCGACAAGGTTTTTATTTCTCGTTGAAAGTTCATAAAATGCGAACGTTAATGCGTCTAATCGCTCGAATTTACATTTTTCTTATTCTTCTGGTCCGCAGCGCAAACCTTGGACTCGTGATTAAACCAAAATTAATATAATAATAGATTATATCGTAAACTACAAATCTGTTCTATTAATTCATAGCTCGGAGCCTAAATTGAAGTCGATACCTCAGCTCCCCCGAGATGAGGTGAATGGGGTATAAACTGACAACAGTGGCAATAAAGTCAGGTCCATTTCGAAACTGCTTGACCGAAGTTTGATGGTTATGGTGGTTATGGCGTTGGCGCTGGCGCTGGCCAGTGTGGCCGTCGTAGAAGCCCGAAACGAAAGGCTTCATCGGTCTGGACCGAGCTGGCCCTCGAAACTGACTCGCAATTGAATGCCCAATAAGTTTCTAAATGCCGGAACGACCGGACTGACGCAACGGACATCAGCTGACGATAGATTCTAAACTATGGGGACATTTTCCCTTAACGTCTGCTCGGCTACTCGACGTTTAGGGCGTCTGCTGGACCGCAATACTTATAGGTAAGCGGTCACGTGTCTCCCCATGGTGTCGTTTTCTCCATGAGAATACGTGCTGCAGTAGATAGACCGCAGTAGATGGCGTTCGTAACCTTCGGGTAAAAGTATTAGATACAGGACGAATCACTGGCTCATCATTTTACATGGTCAATGGGTCCATTCTTTATCTAAAATTTATTCCCGAGACGCCCCAACAGGAATAAAAGCAACTCCATGAAGACGCTACTTTATTTCCGGTACCTCGATTGCGCCACCAGATTCTCCTCCAGTCCCATAACCTACGTCTACGTGCCTAGACGCTTCTACGAACTGGCACAGGCTCCTCATGCAAAGGAGCCGAACCGTGAGCTGCAATCTCAAGGAAATCTTCACACATAATTTTCTAAACAGATCGCCGAAAGACTTCGATGGCTGTGGGCTTCTGAGTTTTCTGCTGTTTCTTTTTCTATTGGTTCGGCGGCGGGGCGGGGGGAGGGGGGGGAAGGGTATTTTCCTGATTCTCTTGACTCTTCTGCTTGCGAGTCCAGCCGGCGCTTGGCAACCCGACGTGCACCGCGGCGCGATGTTTTGCATCCCATACGCCAGTCAGGTTTTCGCTTAAGAGAATGACTCCTTCGCGGTGCGGCGCGTGTGCCTACCGATAGGACAAATCGAACCGATAAGGAAGGATCCGATATGCCCTTATGAAAGTGTCCTCGAATCGAGTTCCACTGCTGTGGCAGGAGGAGGAAAGAAACTATATTGCTGAGATGCCTGTGTGTGTGTATCTCACAGACACCACGATCGAGGAGTAAATGCAGCTGCTGGCCGAAGGAAGAGTCTGCGTCTCCCGAAGAGATTCTATATGCTACTCAAATTATTTCTGAGTCGTGGAAGAGAAAGAGCGAGAGGGGGTGGGGGGGTGGGGTGGGGAAGAGAGTTCATCGAAGTATCTTCGATTGGCTTCTCGAAGATAATGAACGAAGCTACAAGCTAGCAGAGAGCAGCCGCGCACATCGCTCCACTCGTATTCTCCTCGCGATCCAGTCGTCCCTCCGTCTCATTGCGCTCGATCCTAAGGAGTCAGACTTCAGCCGCTCGGACTACAATGTACCGTTAAACCGCCTAATTAGTCTCTATTCCCGGATATTCTCTAAGTCTGGTCCTATCGATTTTATCAGAGAATCCGGCAGCTCTTGAAGCCGAAGACAATGATAAGGAGAGCGAAGTATTTGAGTCGCGTCCTGGATGAGAAATGCGCGACCGTCGCGATTCACTCGTCAGTTCGTCTCAGGCCTCGTCGGTCGCCCCTTGAGATTTTGATCTGTCGAATAAAGGTGTGCGCGCGCATTGGTAAATGTGAATCTGGCGACTGAATGAATCTGCCGTCCGAGGAATGAGCCCTTTGTCCTTGTGCCAAACTTCGAATCGTTAGAATTTAATGAACTAATAACTTTCGAGTGCACTTGAGTATCCCCAGGGTACTGCTCCATTGGCTCCTGGTTTAACGCGGGCCGATTGTAATTTAATTCAGCATTGTTGTTGCCATCCCATTATGCCTAGAAATTATCCATTAGACCATTTTAGTCGGCGCATTGTTGCTGCTCGCCCAGCATCTCGTCGAAAGAAAATTAATCCGAGAATATCGAAGCGTGCGTGCGATAGATCAATTTCCATCTGGCCTGCGTCGCCCGCAGCCTCTAATAATTCTCGTGCTTTTCTCGATTTCAGGTGAAAGTGATGCTGCGCGTTTCATCGGGCGAGAGTGGAAGTTTCTTCAATGCCGACAAACGGAAGAAGCAGGTGACCCTGGTGGACCCAGCATCCGGTCAGTCGAATTCGGCGGAGGATCGCAGACCCACGGTGGCTGCGCCTAAGATGTTCGCATTCGACGCCATCTTCACGGAGGAGGATTCTCAGGTAATCGAAAGGATCGAGCGTCGACGCGAGTCTCAATTTCGCCTGGAATCAGCAAGACCCGTGATCTCGTTCCTGATTGGACAAAGAGGCAGAGAGGCAGAGAGGCAGAGAGGCAGAGAGGCAGAGGGGCAGAGGGGCCACGCACACGTATGCCGTTAGGCTATATACGTATAGTATTCTTGAAAGGGAAGTCGAAGCGGCTGACAATCAGCGGGGCTCATCCTCCAGGCGTTCCTTGCGGAATCTTCGACGATCTCGCGCGGCCGCGTAAATATAAAGGCGGATCCTAACTGGAGCGTCTAGGATGAAACCGTACGTGCCCGACCGACTTAGGTTCATCGTAGAAACGTAGAGAGTCAGAGACGCGTCCCTGCCAGGCGCATAACTAAACTAATTTCCCGAGCTCTAACCCCAGCCCGAAGTACCCAGAGCACGAGGACCCTCCAGGCGCACGATGCTCTCTAACCCGACCTCGGTGCCCGGGACTCTCTTGCCGCGTACGACTACCCTGACCTGACGCTCCTCATTTTTCCGAGCTAAGACTCTGAACTCTGACACGCGGACCTCCTGGAGTCGCTGCGGAAGCCCAGTGCGGGTTCGGAAACGAAAGATAAAAAATTCCATCAGGCTTCGAGGTATTTCGAAGTTCCCGAGGGACATTATTGAGCGCAGGATTCAAATGAGCCCGGAGCCATAGCCGCGCGTTACCGTAGCGGAGACTGCGAGGATCCTCTGGGGAGCAGCCAGCCGTTCCTCTCGTTCCTCTCGTTCCCCTCCCTGTGATCTCTCTCTCCACAGTCCCACAGTCCCACAGTCCCACAGTCCCAACCCATCCGTCGCCTCTCTTACTACGCTCGCCGTGTTTAGAAGCGAACCATAAAAAGCAATCGATTGATTCGATCAAATGTCTGCTACCGATTGTTATCAAACAGTACAATGGCCGCGCTCTTGAATGGAGTGCGCCTCCCGTGCCTTCGGTGCGATAGACCAGCAGGATGGGGCTGGGATTGATTCCGAGTCCTGCAGGACCGACGTAACCATGTCAAACGCAGATTCGTTATCGAACTTCCGTTTGAATTTTTAAGAGCCGCTGCGCCCGCACTGCTTCTGCCTCGCAATTCAATCCTTATTCTTCTCGCGTATCGGCCTCCATCTCCTGTTACCCCGTCCACTGCAGATATCCGAATGCGAATGGCAATGCTCAAAAAATCCTATTAGGTTGATCCCCTGCAGCAGCCTGATCTTCGGCCAGCCGTAATCGGCGCTCGGCTGGCTGCCGCTCCACGCGTCGTGCGCGCGTCCGTTGTGACGCGCATCCACGCCTGCCAACCTGCGAGATTCGAACTGTAGCCAGAGCTTTTAAAAAGCCTTGTCTCTGTAGATTCGATTTGCTTGGAAGTTATTCTTCCGATCGGCGCAGTGCAGCTCATCGCAGCAGGCGTTGCGCCAAGTACAACATATCCGAGGAGAAGAATCAAGCAGAAACGTCAGTTTGGTTTTAAGTGAAATTACTTTCGCAGTCCTGTTATTCTTCCTCTTCTTCCTCGCTGTTTTCTTTTTCTATTGTGTTTTTCCTGCAATTCCTCCCTTTTGTTGAGGCAGGAGCTACGCTGGACAGCGGAGCGAACGGTCGGCGGTCGCGCGAGTGACGACGGCAGCGGATGAACCGGGTGCAGAATGTGCGAGGGGTGAACAGATAAATTCAAAGAACGTGCAAACTCAGAATCAGATAGACGTTTTTGTTAGCGAAGTTACTGCGGGACTCGATACAACTATAAAAATGATCAACGTGCAAATGAATCTCCCTGAATAAACCGAAAATCCATCTGAATTACTCGCTAATATACAGGCGCTATACGCACGGGGTGTGTAAGCTAGGTGCATTTCGATGAAAGCGCTGACAATTCTATTCCGGGCGAAGGGCATCGGGACAATGCGCCCTACGAAGGATAATTCACTGGGGCCATTATGACTCGAGCGGAACAAGGGCTTTATTATTGACTTACGACTGATAGTCACGCTGTAGATTACGCCATGCGTATTCTACATCCACAACGTAGCCTGTGTCCCCCGATCTATTGCTCATTTCCCACGAAATCCCGATCGAACGAGCGACGCCCTGATCCGGATGCTGCCGATATTGCAGCCACGTGCGCGCCTCGCGGCTCCACACGCCGAGGAAACCTCCACCTGCACGACTCGCAGGTAGCGCGACTTTCCGTCGTTATTCCATCTCCATAGAGAATCTCCGATCCTGAGGATTTTGGCTACAGTGCAGTACGTACATCTGCCTGCATATGCATGTGGGTACCGGTACTTGGAACGAGCACGGCTAGTAAAGCCAATCTCTAAACCAATCATACGGGTCTATGCCCGTTTCTGGTGTATTCCGGTGGGTGAATGACGCAACCCGACCGATGCGCATTTCCATATTACAGAGGAATTAATCTGCGACGGCGCGCGCGCCGCGAGATGCGAATGCTGATGAAGCTTGACGGGTGGCAGGTAACTGCCAAGGGGACGGACGTCAGGCTAATGGAAAATGGTTGCATCCTCAGCGACGGGGACGATTACTATATTACTATGTCGTCGGATTTTGGACGACCTCAAAGAGAATCGAAGAGAATCACCAGGAGCGGCAGCGGCAGCACCGCTGAGACGATGACGAAGCTGAACTTTGTGAAAAATTATGAGAGACGGGAGGAAGAAGGGAAGAAAAGACGCGAGCAATGAGGAACGATGGAAAAAGTTGTAATCGAGGAGCCGTGCGCGGTGCGAGAAGCACGTGGGAATGGGGCTGTCTCGTCCCTCGCATCTGTTTCCTAGAGTAATAGCGCGCGCGGCGCGGCTGCCGATCATTAAAGACGTCCTCCGGTCTCCGCCTCTTTATTGGCCAAGAAAGTTTGGCGGCAGATAGAAGCCCCAGCGGGATAGGGAGGGAGACTCGAAAAGCACCCTCCGTGTCGCAAGGAGCCGACCGATTCTCTCTAGGTATCCTCCACCTCGTCCTCCACCTCGTCCTCCACCTCATCCTCCACCTCAACTTCGAACCAGAAATATTTCGCATCGATGGAAATACCTGCTGCGTCTACATGTACGCAGGTAGTTTGGCGTCGGTGTCGACGCTCCTTTCGATTTTACATCGCTCAACCTCCTCTTCCACACCCCCCTCCCACTCCCCTCCCTCCCAGCAATCCCGCAGCCATTTCACGGATCGGATTTTCCAAATGCTTTTTTGATCCCGGTTGCGGGCCGGAGCGATAAAGAGGAAGAAGAGGGGGCGTGAAAGCGAGTGGAGTGGAGCAGCGCTGAGAATGGGAGGTGGAGGTGGAGGTGGAGGTGGAGGTGGAGGTGGAGGTGGGCACACTCGGTCGGTCCCTGGGCGCCAATGACGCCAATCTCGCGTGTAAATCGCGACATATTTCATGACACGTGGGGCGAGAGTAACTGCCGGCCCTCTGGCTGCAGCCCTTTGCGACGACCCCCTTTTCAGGCGGGACCCAGGATGATCCCAGATCCCAGCCGCGAGAACACCCGAGGGATGGAAACTTTTAAAGTTGTTGCCCGCAAGGAGTTATCGAGATTTCATGCAGCATCCGGATCGAGCGATTTCTGTACTCGACGGTGAAGTCACCTTAGCGTCTTAACGCGTTCATGGAAATCAGCCGATGGGCCACACGAGCGACCAGTCCTCGCGCGACTCGCAAAAGATGCATCGCGCAAGGGGACGTTCTCGTACGTGTGGAGCCTCAGGACCGCAAGTGGCTGCGGTTCCTCCAGAAGAATAGCGCCGCGCTCCATCGGAAAGCAAATCTACTGTTACGTCGACGAAGCCTGCTCGCTAAACTATTCTTTCTCGCAGTGCAAAAACTGAAGGGCGAGTTGCGAGGCTTCCGCGCATGGCGTTCCAGGACGCTCGCAATATCGTTATCAACTTATCACTGATTCCATTGACTCTTGCGAAATTACGAGACCCGATAACTGCAGGACTGCGATAAAGTCTGTCAATTCTTTCTAGAGTTCTAAATTGTTTCCTCGCGTGGTTCTCCAGAGGCGGTGCCACCTGTTCCTTCCCGTGGATTACTTTGCCGGTAAAGAAGGGAAGAAGCAAAGGAAAGGAGCCCGTGAAAGAGAACGGGGAAATAAAAGTAGAAAAAGTAAAGAGGGCTGCGAAGTGAGAAGAGTGGAGAATTAAGAAATTGGCGCCCCTGTCGAACAAGGTCATTCGATTATTTCCGACCATTAGAGAGAGCATCCCTTAGTCTCAGTCTCAGCCTCAGCCTCACCCTCACCCTCGAGCTCAACCTCAACCTCAGCCCTCCCCCCCTGCCCCCACCGTTCGACTCACTCACACCCAGTGGTTCTTCCCGGCTCTTCTTTTCGAACTTTTGACACGAGTTTTACATTTCGTCCTAAGGACGCATAGGTATAGATAGGTATTTTACCCTCCGTAGGTTAGACTAGAGGATGTGGAAGGGAGCGAAAGGAAACTGGCTGCCCTTTCGAGAAAGGACGTCGCCATCGCCGACGCCGTCACCCATCTTGAGGACACGAAGGTTGCCCCGTTCCCTCCCTCCCTTCTTCGCTGCTCTCTCCGAGTTTCCAACCCTCTCTATTGGTATTCCAGTGGGCTGCGCCAATATTGCGTTACGAAGACGCGTCCTGAAGCTCAATCCTCCTTCCCATAGGACGAACCTTCGTAAGTCATATCCGCGTTTCCCTTTTAATTTCGCCAGCAGTCCGACTGCTTCGATTCGCTTTTGCTTTTGTGTTTTCGTACGGGCAAAACTCGCTATTAATATCTCCCAGAGTGTGAACTATACTGTCCTAGACTAAAGCTGTTCCGTCGGCGGCGGCGGCGGCGGCGAAAAGACACGGAAGCTCTCGACGATGCAAGAAGTCCGCTGCTCGTTACGGAGGCGCAGACTCCTGCAGTCCTGTAACACAATCCCTTTTGGTTCCTCGTTCTCGCCGGAGAGCTCAGTTTCCGAATAAAGTGTTTTAGATTATGACAGAGGCTCCGGTCACGTATTTCATTAACCGACGGAAGCTCAAAGGGAGTTGTGAGGGCTGCGAGCCTTTTAGAGGGAGAGAGAGAGAGAGAGAGAGAGAGAGAGTAGCTACCTCTATGCGGAATCTGTTTGCTTCTCGTTATATCCTTCGATACTGCTTTCCGGGAATAGTTAATGTTGTTTTTGCTGTTGCTATTATGCTGCTCCTCCTTCGAGTGAAAGCATAAACGTGAAAAATGGGAAGGAATGGGACGGGTGGGAGCCGAGAGTCCTTAGCAAGGTAGAGAGCGTCAGTCTCAGGTTGCACGACGCTCAGTTTGGCCGCAGATATCGAATGTCCCGGTCGATGCTCCGCTGGGAAATGACTGCAACGCTGCTCAGGATCAGGGAAATTATCAGCCGGATGAAAGTATTGAAAGAAGACGTAAAGCTAAGAAGCAACGAGTGAAGGGGGTCCAGAAGCCTCTGGGTCCACGCACTCTGGCTACAACACCTTTTGAGATGCCAGCGCCGGATTGGAATTACCATATGAGAAAAAGGAAACTGGACTTATTCCTTCCATTTGCTTCACCTGCAGCCTCCCCCTTCGCTCCCATCCTCGTCCTCGTCCTCGTAGTCGTACTTGCAATCTCGCCACCGCAGCCTCCCCTCCTCCTCCACCCTCCGTTCGACTTTCATCTCCCTTTTTCCCATCTTCGTCTTAGAATTCATCCGATCCGCATCCGCGTAGATTTCAATCTTGTTTGGTCCAAGTACACGCCATCTTCCTTCCTTATATTTTGCCTCCTTTCATTCTTTTCATCATTCTTTCGTTTTCTCCCGCATTTCCTTCCACAAAGCAGCGAATCTTTAGCGAAGAAATTCCGTCGCTCCAATCTTCCTGCTGGCTTCTTCGAAAATTTGCCGAGCAGAATACACTTGCGTTGGCGGCAATGATCCTGGCGGATCAGGCTAAAGAACCTAGAGAAAAAGACTTCTTGATCCCAGACTATGAATATATTAGGCATAAAGAAGGAATCACGGAACGCGTGTAGCACGTGTCTATTAAGATAAGTCCCATGGTTTCTTAACACGTTGGCTGTCACACTACATTTTCCAAAAGATCGGGCTGCCTTGTAAGATGGAGAATGAATGGCACTTGAACCCTGGTCAAATGCAAATGCCCGTGTACGGGTGACGTGGCAGTCGGCCTGTTAGCGACAGGAGAGCTCCGACCGCTCGCCGAGGGAGTGACGCAATGTCACTTTACAAGACTGTCAGGTCTACGTCACAAGGTCTAGATGTATAGAATCGAGATGTATTTTCTGCTTGGCAATTAATACGATGGGCATTGTACATATAAATGAAATTTGATTTCCAGACTGAAATCTGTTCGAGTGCACTGACCGACGTCATCCATGCTGTTATCAACGGCACCGACGGCTGCCTCTTCTGCTTCGGACACGCCGGTCTAGGTGAGTCGACAGCCAATTTTCTGCGCGCGGATTTACCACGGAGAAGCAAGGAAACTTCAGGATAATTCAAAGAGCTTAGCTGGTGGCAGCACTCGGGCTCTACGTTCGCTTCCATAGAAACGCAGCATTACGCTTCTATATTCCTCCGCCGTAGAAGCATGCTGTTTATTCTAGAATTACCTATAGCTACGCGAGCTCAGATAATATTCACAAAGGTTCGCATCTTGATCCTGCGCCTTGACTCGCCAGGACGAAAAGTTCGACGGTCCTTCTGGAGAGAGTCCCGTGCGCTCTCCGTTCCCGTGGCTTCTCCTATTCCGCTCGATCAAGTCCAATTCGACGCAGACGGGATAATCAGATAAATGAAAACTCCCAGAAAAGCTTTCATCCAATTTTATTGTGAATCAATCAGTCCATCGATCGATCCTCGAGAATCAAGGACCACTAGTCGTTTGCGTCTCGCTCCAGGTTGACCCAGCTGGAAATTCTTGCGTCAAGGGAACCGCAGGACAATGCTGCTCCGAGAGGCTCATTGGAATTATCTTGTGCAGCGGATCGATGCTGCTGCCGATTTTGCTGCCCACAGCGGAATCTTATTGTTGATTTGTAATATCCTCCAAGAGGACAGCAACCTCCACCCGGGCAACCTCCTTCGCCACATGGCAAAGTAACCTCCTTTAGGAAGGGAAGAATTCAAAGAGCTTCGTGTAGAAAGAAAGATAGACGATTCCTTCTATTAATTTATGATAGCGAATGGCTGCGGACTTCGGATCGGCAGGAGGAGGAGGAGGAGGAGGAGGAGGAGGAGGAGGAGGATAGGACGACTCCTCAGGTCGGATGAGGACGAAGTAAGGACCGTCGGAGAAAGACTGGAGAGCAGGACGGCAGCTCGAGACGTCGAGTTGTTTTACATTTTAAGTAGTGATATCGAGTTTGCATGCAAATGGATGATTATAGCGTCGCGAGGGGTAGGTAGATCGGGACTAGAGGAATATGCTGCAGAGGGTGAAGAATGGAGAGTGAAAGGTAGGAGAGGGTGACTGTAGTAGATACGGAAGAAAGAGAGGAAAGAACGAAGAGGTAGAGAAGGTTGGAAATTAAAAGAAAACGAAATGGGGGCTAAAGGGTTAAAGGGCCGCTAAAGGGACGGGGGAAATATCTCGGTCATCCGTGCTTATCGCCATTTTACTTCGATGATCTACCCAGCCATCCGGATGATGGTTTTTTTTAAGGTGAACAAACGAAAATGAATTTTTATGTTTGATGTTGTTCACTAAATTCCTCCTATTTTATAAAGCACAAAACTTGAGAATCCAAGCTGCAAGTTCTTGGCTATCGGTGTTGAATTTCAACATTGTTGACAATTTCATGCAAATCGCACGATCTGACTACGGGGTGTTAGATGGTTATGGGACTGCACCCTTATTTTTTTACGGTAATTCTTATGTCAGCAGAACCATGCCGTCTCGTCAGCTTATTTACACATCGATATCACTCTCTCACTCTCTCTCCCTCTCTCTCTCTCTCTCTCTCTCTCTCTCACACACACTCTAGAATGCATATTTCCTCCAAATCGATTCTTTTGCTTGTCATAATTTTAAAAAATTTCAATTGACCCAGCGGTTCTCCTGATTTTAAAACTTCCCAGTGACACCTCAGACTGCTCCCGTGAGAATAACACTCGGAAAAAAGAACTTTTAAATTAGATCAGAAACTGTATAAAGGCAGAAGAAAATGACAGAAGTAGAAGAAACGAAGCAGCATGGCTCATGCGGGTCGCCCTCGAGAAAATGTCGAAGTCCGTCAACCCGAGAATCGCGCACTGCCTGTTTGTTTACCAAAGTAAATAATCAGAGTCGTCTGAGGAAGGAAGGAGCGCGTGGGGAGATCATCCTGCTAGCGAAACGTGAGTTCGCCCACGTGAAAGTAGTCTGCTAGGCGGATACTAAAAAATACTCGTAGCAGAAGTTTTTTCAGGCAAAGATCACGTTAAGTAGCGGGATGATTAACTATTAAGTAACGACCCATTGAAACTGAGTTGATCGGATGAAACTCGACGGAAATGAAGAAACAGTCTTGGGAGGCTCAGGGAAACTTCTGGGTTTCAGTTTCCAATGACTTTTTAGAGATCGAGCGGTGACCAGATATGCAGCGCTCCGCGATTTCTCGGGTTCAGAGGGAACTTTCAAAGCAATGGAAGTCTAGCAGTGACGTAGACTGAGTACCTGTAGTCGATCCAGGAGTAAACTTCACGAGCAGGGGACTTTTTTGGATCGAGAATACAAAACATGATTTCTCCGCAAACGGATTATTTTGACGAATAAACTTGAACAAAGCTACAGATAATAATTATCCTTTTGACGTGGCGCATTCTGTCACTAACGAACCCAGTCTTCTGTAGCAGCTACCCTTTCCCTCTCTCTACGTCTGCGTCTTTGACACTTTCAGCTTCTGAATCGCAACTAATAAATTGTCCACTCCTTCCGATGCCAAGTTCGACTCCGATGCTCAAACGCGGAAACGCCGAAACGCCACCGCTCGAGTCCGATCAAAACTTAGAATTAGTCAAAAGAAAGAGTAAGCGTTATGTAAACACGTGTGGTTTGTTGTCGGAGTGAGGAAAGAGAGAAGAAGCGCAGCTTCAGAACCGCGCCAGAAGATGGCGAAGTGTGTTGCTGTTGCTGCTGCTGCTGCTGCTGCTGCGTAGCGTAGACTGGCAAGTAATATCTTTGAGTGGCGTCCCCGTTGCAGAGTCTTCTGTGTACTGTATACAGCGGGGCTGAGCATATGGTCGATACCGACACTCATAAATAAAGGAAGACGTTGGTTTGACGTGGGCTGGATGTTTTTCCAAAAGCTCTTTTTTCACGATTGGGCAAACGCAGCCGAATCCACCTATAGGATTTGCTGCATCCCCGTTTGGGAGGATCGGTAAGAAATTGCCACAGGCCCTTTGCTAGCCAGAAATATAAAAGATTATTTGTCTTAGAAGCGGCGGCTGCAGCGCGTTCTCGGTCTTTTCCAGTTTTCTAATTAAATAATAACACAATTTACGGTCTTACATTAAGACAATTAAATATCGCTTAAGATTCAGCAGTGGCTGCGTTTTCATTATTTTACTACACCCGCTTCCAATCTCCCTCCCTCCCTCCCTCCCTCCCTCCTTTCCTCTCCTCTCCTTTGTCCACCGTCGACACCGACGATTTCGTTTCCTTCCGTTTTATTCCGTCTTCTCCGCTCTCCACCACCACCTCCTCCTCCTCCTCCTCCTCCTCCGCCCCCCTTCTGTTTTATGATTTTAATAAGAGCTCCTTTATTTTTTCATCGATAAAATATTCCTGCTCTTTTCCCGCATCTCGTTACAGTTTCTTCCTGATCTCCGCAGTCTCTGCCGCCGGTTTTCCTTCCGCTGCCGTTTCAACCAACACTAACGACGTTTTTCTTTAGCTAGTACATCTAATGGCGACGCAGCCAAGGAGGCGCCTCTCCTCGTTCTGCAAGTTTAGAGAGCCTATCGCTAATCTTCCCAATTCCGTTTCGCTGTTGAGCCTTAACGAATGGCGGATAACGTGGCTAAGGTTCCGTAGTGCCGCCGCAGCGGCGAAGGGGTGGCGAGGGGGTGGCGAGGGGGTGGCGAGGGGGTGGCGAAGGGGTAGAGTCGAAGTAGCGCAAATGATAAGAGAGATGGAATCGAGTCGGATTATCGTAGAGCTTATCTGAGGAGCCCGAAGGCAGCGTTGCCGTAGTTCCCTGCAGGAAGTAAACCCGTACTCGTAGGTCTTCCCGATCCCATCGCAGTAAGTGTTCCTACAATTAGCGAGGGGTTTATTAAGCAGCCCTTCGTTAATAAGCTAATTAACTCCTCAAAGACAGACTTGCCAGTTGCCGGGGAGCGAAAGACCGACTGACTGATTGCCTAACGGAAAGGCAGTGGCATTTTCATCGGTCCAAAATACGCCGACTTCCCGAACACACGAGTTTACGTAATTCAACGTAATTCAACGTAATTCAACGTAATTTCAGGCTAGCGACTCCTTCTGCAAAACAGTCTCGTTTCCGTGCTCAATAAATTCATTCGAACGGGCTAAAGCGTTGCTACGGCCATTGCGCTCTAGATGTTCGTGCGAGGGGGCGACGTCCCTGCATTAGTAGTAAATTTAGCAATATCGTGCGGAGTTAAAACCCCTTGGTCACTCATCCCTCGAATTCGCAAACCAATTAATCGTGCCGAAGCGACGGCCACTCCCACAAATCAAATATCACTATTATTCCTAGGACAAAACGGTTGACAGTGCTATCCGCTGTTACGTCCAACACCTCCTAAGCTGTAAACGTTAGTTGCACGCGCGAGCCTGGCGACTCCAGAGCATCCGAGAAATTGCTTCGACGCGATTGCACTCCCGGGGAAATGATAATTATGTCAATTCTCCGTGCACCATAGTCGTGCGCTTCCCGCCTCCCCCCTGCAACTGCACGTACTCCAGCTACTCGTTATAAATTGTGCATTCGGAATTCTCATTGTTCCAGGTAAATCGCACACGATGCTGGGAACCGCCGAAGCCGGACACACCCTCGGCGCCATCCCCTGCGCCATCGCCTGGCTCTTCCGAGGAATTGCGGAGCAGCGACAGAGAACCGGCGCTAGATTCAGCGTGAGGGTCAGCTGCGTCGAATTGACTACGGGTCAGCAGCAGCTTCGTGACCTCCTGGCAGCACATGCCAACGGTGAGTAACATCTGCCTGCTATTATTTTTTCACGCGGTGCGTCAAACAAACATTTGTTTTCAAGCGTCGTTCACGGGTTCACGTTAAATTCGGCTCCCGTTCAGATTATTCAGAGAAAAATTATTTATTTTTCCTGCACAGAGATCTTGCCTTTCGAAGAAACTCTTAAGCCGACGTCGACAGAGAAAGAGAAAGAACTTTCTAATCGCGAAGCTCGATAAATTCTAGTCGATTGGCCTTCTTCTCGGATGATCAGTGCCCGTGCGGAGAACTTTGGAGTCGCAAAGGCATCGCGGAGCCAAATAACTTGGCAACTCCAACCTCCCCTCGACGAAGGGCTAACACTTGCCGCAATTAATTCCAAGCTTCAAATAATACCAGCTGGCATAATCACTCAGATTAATTGAAGCCGAGAGTTATGCGTCGGCGATAGGGTCTGCGCCCCGCAGTCCTCCAGTCCTCCAGTCCTCCAGTCCTCCAGTCTTAACTCTCCGAGCGGGAAACTTAACCCCCGTCCTCCTTTCTCAGGCGCTCCGTCCTCCTCGGCTTATGGGCTTAATCGTTTCCGGCTTCGTAGCTCAGCAGCTTCCGCCTTTCCTCGATGCTCACTTCTCGCTCCACCTTTTGCTCGAATCCTCGACGCGCATGGGACAAACGATTTTCGCGAGAACTCTGATTCTCGAGGAATTCCCGAGGAAAAACGTTCACGGGGATCAAATAAAGATTCGCACGAGCGACGACTTACCGGAAGTTGTTTATTTCCGAGGGTCGAGGAAAACCGAGAAGGAGGAGCAAAAGCGAAAGCCCAACGAAAAAGAGCAGGACAAAGTATGAGGAGGGAAGGAGAGATGATTGCATCTCGGATGAAAAATTAAGAAGATCCTGCAACCCGCATAGGAGCTTTTTTGAAGGAGAAACTGTAGCGGAAGCTCCTCTTGAGTCGCCATGGGACTGTCCGAAAGATCCTAAAACGGAAAGACCAGATGCGAAGGCAAACGGTGCTCTGGACCAAAGCGCGAATTGGCGCTATCGGCGCGATTGGATTTCCTTCTCTATTCAAATGAAGAAACGTGGGCAAGTTAGCCCAGTGCAGCCAACCAGGCAGGGACGCAGGGAGGCACACGTAGCGGTAGGAACTCCTGCATAAAACTCCTATTGCCCGGGATTTAGTTATATTTCTCTACGGCAGCCATCTGCTACAAGAGAAAAGTATCTTTTATGGCCGATCGAGCAAAACGAATGGATGGAGCTTCCCCATATGCGGTGGCCGACGAAATTCTGCAACATCGACATGCAAATGCGGCTCAAGGACCGTCGAACGGCCTGCGCCATTTCTTCCTTTTTCCTCCCTGCCCCCCTCTCTCTCGCTCTCTCTATCTTCCCCTCTTCCTCTCACCTTCTTCTTCGAGAAGCAACGGGCCATTGGCCCATCGATTTCACCCTTCGGTTTCACCCCCTTCTATTTCCGTGCGTCTTATTTGTTTCGACTGCCACCCTCGATCGGTGCGCCATCAATTTTTGTTCGTCTCACCCCCTATAAGCGCACTCGATAGTTCAGTGCGAAGCGCAGTGCTGGCATCGGAAGAGCCGAAATAAAGCTTTGGTCAAATGACTTGTTAAAGTTCCAGCCGTTTGAGGGGCGGGTGAAGAAGTGCCGGGACGAACGCGTTAGCAGGTACGAGAGTCTCGTTCAGTTCTTCCGAGAATAGCGACTAATTAAAGAGCGATGCAATTAATTTTCCAGGTTATTAAATAATTAACTGCTATCTCGGGAGCCATCTCTACGGCTGCCAAGTCGAATAGCTCTTCTTGCTCTTCGTCCGACATGCTTCCTCGGCTGAGTGGATTTAACTTGGGCTTTAGTTTTCTCCAAAAAACTTGCTGATCCTGCTGCATCCTTTAGCTAATTATTTTAAGTATTTCTGCAAACTTCTAAAAGAGCCAAAGGAAAGGCGGCGAGCTCCGAGAAGTGACAGTCGATCAGCCTCCCGAGTCGCCTGTCGTATTCCCATAAGATTCCAATTCCCGGGTCTGCAGCATTAGGAATAGTTCTGGTGTCCCGACCGACGACCTCGACATCCGATCGGAATATCCTAAATGTATGTACGGAATGTCGATATCCCTTAACGTTCCTAAGTGATATCCCAGGCGATTCTCATGGGAAGCCTGAGAGTCGGAGAGTCGCGGAGAGTCTCCTGTATTTCTCATTGTCAGTCGCTGTTCAGTCTGTCGGGAGTTCTCAGCGGCACTTCGGCCACGACCGTTATAGTTTTACATGGCTGTTCCATCGGCGAAACAAGAGAACATCAGGAGAGACGTCGGGCACGGCGCCCCCTGTACATGGGAGCCAGAAACGCGCCTATCTCGATATTCCGTCGACGCCACCAATAAAATAAGAAACGTCTGCCTGCATGGGAAAGGAAAAGCATTAAAACGGCCACTAAGGTATTTTATTCGCTCTGCAGGACTCGAGGAGCATTATTCTGCACTAAGCGTAGGAGTATATGACATGTAATAAAGGCCTCAGGGTTCCTTATACGGTTCCTAGAATCTGCACTGGAGAAAAGTCCGTGAAGCCTGCTGGAGGAGGGAGGAGCCCTCCGCCGAAAATCCGAGTCGTAAAAGGGCTTTTCTTTAATTGCTCCAGCCAAGTGGATCTCCCGTTCGCTCGTAAAAGTTAAAACGCTTGGGAAATGTCTCAGGCGAAGAAGCTGTAGCCGTGGCTCCTCCTTGCTGCACCGAAAACAGAAGAATATGGCATGCAGAGAGGATGGCGGCAAAGAAGATGAAAGTAAGCAAGGAAGATGAGGAAGAGGAAAAAGTGCAGGAGCCAAGTCAGCTCCAGTTTATGGCTGCGGAATAAATTAGAAATATTAAATTAAACGCAGTTCAGATTAAAACTGGGACGTATAAATAAAGTTGGCGGGTAAATGAGAGAGCATTCCTCGGCGTGTTCCGCGAAGTGATTTATAAAATAGTTTATGCAGTTGAAGGCAACCGAGCCCAGAATTCATGAGGGCCTATTACGAATACTTTCGCACGACCCCTGGAGCTCCGATCCCCTCTGTTCTTCGATGAACCCCAGGACTCGGCCGCTGGAGACGGCCCTGGATCATTTCGCCAGACGCAAAGCCGCGTGTAGAAGGAACGATGCTTCCGTGTCCTTTCGCTGCGGGCGACTCCCTTCGCATCCAAACTCTGTTTGGTGTCGCGTCACGGCTGAAGTGCACGAGATTCGCCAACATGACGAATCGCTCGTGGAGGAAAGGCTGCCTGGCTGCCTTCTCCTTCTCGTCTTCAGGCTCATCCAGTTGAAGTTCCCTATTTGGATCTGACGGCTGTCGCGCTGTCCTTTCGATTTGGCATCATTTCGCAATATCGAAGTAAATCCGGTCGGTGCGTTTGAACTGCGAAGAGCCATGTTTATCCTGAAAGAAAGCTACGAAGGTGCTTTTTTTTTTATTTTTCGAGTCGTCTGCGACGCCGCGCAGATGCCGGAGATGTCGGCAATATTACTTCCGCTGGTCCCTTTTATGGATATTGCCAGGCGGCTTCGGCCTCGAGTTTTCCGACAGCGCGCGAATCCCTCGACTCCTGTAGACGCGCGCTGTCAGTGGTGCCACCATTAGTGCCGCCCCCGACGCTCAGGCAAGATTCGCAAAACTATGAGCCACTCGCAAAAATATTAGCTCACTCGCTCCTGCACTCCTTTGCCCGACTCGTTCCTTTGGCGAGCCGATGGAGGCTCGAGGATGGAGGATGGAGTCTTTGATTTCCTGAGCTCTGGTCTGGCGCCCCGTGGCGTCACATTCTCCCTTTCTATTTCTATCGCCTTAACGTCAAGCCGGAAACTAACGCCATCGGAATTTTAATGAAATCCTTTGAGCCGGGTGGGGCTTCGGGGATGGACGATAAGTCCATCAATTTTTCATTCTATTAGCGGATCACTGCCAAAAGGCTCCTTTCGCGAGATCCGTATTATTCTTCCCTTAACAGCCTCTTCCTTCGCAGTGTCCTTCCTCGAATCATTTGATTCTTCTTATAGTTAATGGCCGCCGTCCCGCCGGATTCATGCGGGAACAACATTGTAACCATGGACACTCCGAGAGAACGAAAGGTTCCGTAATATCGAGGAACAGGTTCCCTTGACAGTAAAAAGCTAATTGGCAACTCACGAAGGAGGTTATATCTAAATACCGTAAAAGTTAAGGCGCTTGACGCTACTGCATACGGGGTCCATGAAAACGAGCGGACATTACCACCGGGTATACGACACTGAAAATAAAACATTTATTCGGCTGCAGGGTGAAGGAGGGAGGACGCCAGGAAGCACCTACGTGCAGCTGCTACAGTGTCTCGTACATCCACCTCCCTGTGTCCTCTACCTCCCTTCACCTCTTTTTACCTTCTTTCGCCTCCATTCACCTCCGCTTACCTCCATTCGCCTCCGTTCGCCCCCTTTCGCGTTCAGCTACGCGAATAGAAATGCGCTCACAGTCGGCTTTTACGAGGCCATATTGACCGACTCGCCTCGCGATTAAGTATCGACGTCGAAGAAACGCCTCCGCAACTACCGAATGTAAATGCTCCTTTATATCGCGCTTACGATCGACACCCCGTAATTACGTCTTTAGTCCGATCGCTATTTACAAGGTAGCGATCAAGCCATTCAGCGATGATTACCTATTTCCTCGGCTATCGCACTCGCCTTATCTTTCTGCGTTTGATGGCGCTCGTATTTCAAGACGATTCTACCTCGATCCGCCATCCTGACTCGTGCGCGTCGCCTTTTTTCAAGTCCTACTGAAACTCTCTTGGCACCTTTCAGACTCCGAGCAATCGCCAGCCGTCTACCTCAGGGACGACCCTCTCTTCGGCACCCTGCAGCTGCAGCAGCACAGCGAGCTGAGGGCGCCCACGGCCGAGCGTGCCGCCTTCTACCTGGACGCCGCCGTCGCCGGTCGACAGCGCGAGGACGGCGACGCTCACATGCTCTACACGCTCCACGTTTACCAGTACAGCGTAGCCGGCAAAGGAGGAGGTACGTTTCTCGCGATTCAACGTCGTCAGGTCCGTCGAGTATTTCGACTGTACGGAATACGCATTCTTGAGCTTGCAAGCATTTTTTTTTTTCGTTAAAGTGGCCGGTGGCAGGAGCAGACTTCATCTTATGGACCTGGGCAATTCCGATCGCGGAAAATCATCAGGTGGGATCCCTCTGTCAGGATTGGGCAATATCCTTCTGGCGATCTTCAATGGGCAGAAGCATCTACCCTACAAGGAGCACAAACTTACGCAGCTACTTAAGGAGTGTCTGGGCTCCCTTACGTGTCACGCCGCTATGATCGCGCACGTATCTCCAAATGCACAGCATTACACGGAAACACTGACGACGGTCCAGCTGGCCTCCAGAATCCACCGGATGCGCCGTCGAAAAATAAAATTCGTAAACGGTGGTACTCAGGGAAACGGAAGTGGCGGAAGCTCCGGGGAAGAAGCTGCCAGACAGAACAGCGAATGTGATCCCAGCTCTTCGGATCTCTCGGCTGACACTGTGATCTACGTAGGTCCTGGTGTCGACGACGCGACGGATGGCGAGCATCCTCCCGTCTATATACCCAGTCTGAACTCGGGAGACAATCGATGCGCGATGGGTCGCGTTCTGAGAGGCTCGGCGGCCGAGAGGCCCACCAGAATTCCAGAAGAACGAAGTCCGGCCCACAAAGCCACGAAGGTCGTAAAGGCCCTGACGCAGACGGCTTCGAAGCAGACGTCGCCTGCTCACAGCGCCACTCCCAAGGCCAGTCCCGCTAGGAAAACTTCGGTGAAGGTTTCCACCTCCAAGTTGAACGACTCGCCGACAAGCAAGATACCCGTGGCAGCACCCAGTGGCGGTTCGGACGAGCAATGGATCGATGGTCCAAGGATTTCAAAGTCAAAGGTGGCAGAGGCTCGGCACCTCCTCAAAGATTCGCATCATCATAAACGCGAGACATGGATAGATGGGCCGATGCAACTGGCCGGCGGCCCTCTACCGCTTCATGCGCAGCACACCTCAGGATATGGATTCATGGACAGCCATAAGAAAAGCATGATCAGGAAATGGGTGGAGAACCAGTCCTCGCAAATTCAGCGCACCAAGCACGTTGCCCCCAGAATAGACCCGAAACTCGCAGTCCAATCTTCGCAGTTCAAGGAATTGACGACCTTCAAGACCTGCGATGACGACGACAGGTCCTCCACGGTCGACAGCGAAGGTATGAAGATGAGCGACATCGAAGACATCACGGAAAAACTGGGTGCCAAGCTGAACCTTCTTAACGTCAAGTCCAACACGGATTCCGGATTGGATCTCACAGCTAGTCCTATAATGGAGGATAGTCTGGATAGGTCCAAATTGAATATTCCGGACGACGAAGATGACGACGAGGAGATCGTGGTGCCACCTCCGTTGCCTCTTATCGAGCCTCTGAGCAATGGAGTCAGCAGAGAAGTCTCGATGGAGAGTCTTAATCTCTCGCACAAGGATATCGTCCTGCCGTCCCGTCATTCTCTCTCCTCCGAGGACGAGATACTGGAGATCGTCGAGGTCGAGGACTTGGAACCTGTTCCCACGCAGGATTCGTGTCTCCAAGTGACCGAGGAGGACATTGCTCTGTGCATGGGAGAGAATCCTCTGCCGGAGAGTGACCAAGAGGAGCACCCCTTGAGGATACTGAGTCAAGAAAATCTTACCATTGTATCCACCTTCACTGGTAAGTCCACTGGATCCTCTTTACGACTTCCTCAGCCATAGACCGTAAAACAAGGATAACGGGACTCGCCTTTTAAAAACCCTGCGAGGAGAGAAGTCGTTCTCTTCGGAGAAACCGGAAGATCCTCTTACGTTATCTGTTATTAGCTATCATTGAAAACTATAGTAATTATAGGCGAGTTAGCTGTAATTGCTTTTCGACAGCCTCTCGAGATAAGAGAGAGAGAAGGTCGAAAAGCCTGTATTCGAGCAGCTTAAGCTATCAAACCTGAAACCCCTCTCCATCATCTCCTAATACTCCCCTTCTTGTTTTACTGTTAAACAATGACGAGAGAGAAGAAAATTGAAAATTTCCAGACTCGATGTCAGTGATGTCGGACAGCGAACGCTACAGACCTCAATACCCGCCGCCCGTGGGGGCCGGCATGCTTCCTCGACCGTACTTTGACCACGAGGACTTCCTGGAACAGGAAACCAGACACAAGTTCGATCAATTGGCTCGTCTCCACGAACTTTATCAGAGCAAACTTGCCCTCGCCAACGTCTCCAATTCAGCAACTTATCAGAGAGAGAACTCGTCCTCCGTGAGCGTTCGAGACGCTCCATGTAAGTTCGAATCCTAATAGGCAGCCAACTGTTGTTGGATCCTGCCGACGTCTCTTCCTCCCTAAACGCATCGCACTAATAAAACCAATACGCGATCCAACAAAAATAAAAGTCCTATTAAATGTTCAATTAGCTACAGCATGTATAACATTAACGCAGGACATATTCCAGCCGCCACCGTCTTCCGTCCACCGTCTCGCTGTCAATCCTTGTCCCTTTCGGATGTCTTCTTCAACGACAACGCCAGCAACCACGGTAGTATCTACAGCGAGCCTGCCTACATCGCAGGCAAAACCGACCAGGAGAAAATCTGCGACAACTGCAGGCAGAGTATGTCGCGACCCGCGACCACGTCCTACTGGTATCCAAGCAGCGGAGCTCATCTCGCAAGTCCCAAAAGATACTGCGGCAAGTTCGGCGAGTGCAATATATCTAGTCTAAGGCATCCAGATGGCGCTTCGAATCCTAATCTCAAGGAGGAAATCGAGAGGATACCAGGAAACGGGGCCTCGGGTTCTGATCCTGAGGAAGAGTACATCGAAGCCAAGAAACTCTTCACTACTGCCGAGAGATCCGAGAGATCCGAGAGATCCGACAGATCCGAAAGGACAGTGACTGGGAAATCGGACATTGAAGAAGACCTTAAGCTTCCAGGTAAGTTCAAAATGCAACCTCACGAGAATGAAGTATCTGGAGGTTCATTGTATCTTTGTCTTGCAGTACCGGTGCCCCTGCAATTGTCCATACCGTCTTCTGTGCCATCTTCGGGGAAAATGCAACGGAAGATCCTGAGCTTGGGTTCGTCTCTGGGATTAAATAAAGAGGGTTATGACTCAGGTGCTGATTCTACTCCAAGGGCTGCTAAACTCTCTCCGGCTACCCTTTCGAGGCATCGAGCCGAAAGCTCGGGTTACGACAGCGTCGTACGGGACAGTGAAAGCAGTAGCATCGCTAGCGACTCCTCGAGGCAGACCAGCGCTCTTCAGGAACACCAAGGTACGCCTTCCTACCCGTATAGTTTACTCCCTGCTCCGTCACGAGGAGCGACTCCTGCTGTTGGACCTATTAATAATACCTGGTTTATTGACTTTGGCCGCGCTCACGAAAATAGACTCTGAAGAAATAACATCTAGGACATTTGCACGAAAGCATAATTTTTCACAACCTTTCACTTTTCAATAGCATATCATTAATCAGCTCTCGTTCCTAACTGTCTCTCTTTCTCTCTCTATCCCCCGCCCTCTCTCTCTCTCTCGCTCTCTCGCGTATTCTTTCTGGAAGTTTCTCTACTCACCCTCGAAAGCTCAAATTTGCTTGACTAATCTGCTTAAGAAATGCTAAAGTAGTTCCGACGTACGGTGGTTCTTCTCAGGTGGCGCGCTGGGCG
This sequence comes from Calameuta idolon, assembly GCA_030142285.1. Classification (NCBI taxonomy): domain Eukaryota; kingdom Metazoa; phylum Arthropoda; class Insecta; order Hymenoptera; family Cephidae; genus Calameuta; species Calameuta idolon. Next base: position 14,086 of record JARQSV010000810.1, on the reverse strand, counting down.
TTCTAACCTCGACGTTGTGCGGGTGTTTCAGCGGTGGGACGGCTGGTGGCAGGGTACGGGCCCCGGGCCCAGTCCCAGCCAACCCACGAGGGAATTCTCACGTACTCAGGCGAGGACGTGGCCATCCTGGAGCGGCGCGCGCGAGTACGCTCGGAGCCGCGTGGCACGATGTCCAGGATACACAGCCTGCGGCTGCGCCAGCGCCTTCTTAGGCAGGAGCTACGCGAGGCAAAGAGACGCCTCATGGTTTCGGATGACCGATGGAGTTTTGAACGTGAGTCCACCTGTCGCTCTCTCAATCCTAATTCAATCCTAATTCAATCTTGTCCGGCGAAGTCGGGAAAGGCTAACGCGAGATGTTCGTTTCTCGTGAACAGTACACGTCGAGGACAGCATGGACTGGCAGGACCCGTCATTCCTGGAAGCTCTGGAGGCAGAGACTTTCATCCTCCGGAAGAGAGTCGAAGCCTGCAAGAGTCACGTCCTCCTGGTTACGTGCTTCGACACTTGTCCCCTGCAGCAACGTCGCCATATCGAGCCACCGCCCGGCATCAGAATCACCTAACATAGACTCGGATCAGTACCCTTTACCACGTGCTGATCAGAAGCCCAGCTAACTACTCCGCAATCGCAACCTCACCATCATCCCCATCAGCATCCCCATCCGCATCCCCATCGGCATCCCCATCAGCATCCGCATCCGCAATCCCACTCAACCTTGTGCCTAACTCGTATTCGCGATGCATCGCACCGTCCGATTCGTTAGCTAATAACGTAATCGGGCATCGCACATTCTCACCGTCATCACTCACTACGCTGCTCGGCGTAGTATCGTTCGCACGATCGAATGACAAGCTAAAGAGAAGATTGGAAAGGACACGACCTTCGATCGAGACTGTGGCAGGCACCAGCTTAGTATTACACGGGTTAAAGAATTGAAGAGACAAGCGAACATCGAGCGA
>JARQSV010000810.1:0-13024 GCA_030142285.1 Calameuta idolon | reverse complement strand
TCGATCGAGACTGTGGCAGGCACCAGCTTAGTATTACACGGGTTAAAGAATTGAAGAGACAAGCGAACATCGAGCGACACACTTACACATCGAGCAAGTTTTCTGATGTCAAGACGTTACGGCGTTTTCATTCTGTGTTCGTATCAAATGAAATATATATATATATATAAAGTCCCGTGCAAAATACGAATGTCAAGAATAAATGCGAAAATACGAGATCGCCACGGTACAATAAATATCTTAAGGGACAGCGCGCACGCGAGCTGCCGTCCCGCTGAGGAACAATCTGCCAAAACCGTTATACGATTATCAATTAATTAAAAGAGAAGGCCGTAATTAATATATAATGCACGCACGTTAATTCAATATTATCGTAGTTTTAATTATTATACGCAGTTACCGCACTTCGTAGGATTCATAACACTCACGTAGGGATGCAAGCTCACGAAAAGTAACTTAAACGTATTTCGTAATCGTAAGTGATAAAAAGCATGCGAGCAGCCGCATTGGAAGGGAGGAGAGCCTAGTTGTGATAAAAAGGGAGAGCTGCCACGAGTGCAGACACGAACAGAGAGTCAGAGTAAGCGAAGCGAAATGAAGAAATCTTGGCGAATGAGAAGAACGGAGAAGAAAATGGTCGAACGGGAATAAGTTAAAGGAAGATTGAGAGATAAATACATCATAGAGATATAGAGAGAAGGAGAAAGAGAGAGGGGGGGAAGTGAAATAGACGCAACGATAAGTCTATCTTTCGAATTCCCCTATCGTTGCGAGGCAACCATCTTCTTCCTCCTCCGAACTCTGCCTTGGGCTTCCCCTCAACCGATTCATTTGGACCCGTCGAGAGGTCTTACTTCCGCTTTATCCGGATACGGATGATCAGATGCCTTCCGTTTATTTGGAGACTCCCAGCGAATCGTCGACGGTTACCCGAAGCGCACACTGCCTACACGTATCCCTGTGGCTGCCGCCACATTCACTCGGTTGCAATCCTTACCTAGGATTGACGAAGCAATGCGAAAGAAAGGCGTACACACATGCACGCGCGAGCGCACGCACATTCAACTGACACGTTCGCACTCACATACAGACAAATTCATAATCATAGACACAAGATAAATCCATCTGTCATGTATTCTTCTACGTCCCACTACGTCTCTGTATCATAGTACTTGTACCATACGCATATTTTATATGTACAAATTAGCCATGTAATTTCTTGTAATAAAGATCAATTTACAACGTGAACCAAGTCATTTTCTCAGCGTTCCAACTAATTTCAGGTGACCCGTCGACGCCAGAGTCGTGAATCCTCCAAGAGCGAGCGTCAAGCGCGCGTAGTATTTCGTAATCCGGACTGCAACGCAATAGAGATCTCGGATCACTAATGTAGGTCCACCTCCATTAATCGTTTGACAAGCGAGACGTTCAGCGTCTGTCAGGCGATACCCACAACTCCTGAGCTGCTGAGGCTCCACCGACTTCACGTGGAATCTCTCACACATTGGAACACAAGTTGTGGGCGATAATAGCTGATAGAGTCGTCATAAAATTGTTAAATTGCGATTTCCTCGTCTTCCGATTGATTCGGCAATGTCAGATCACTAGAATCGTTATAAAAATCAATTGCGGACGCGATGAGACGCTTCGAAGTTTCGTCGAATGCAGGTGCAATGACCTACATATAGTCGAATTGCTGCTTTCAATATTCTGCTACGTGGAAGTCCAACGTATCTACTCGGTAACGACACGCTTTGGCAAGAATTCAGTCGATCGAATGCCTATAGAATTTACGTCACTCTATGAATCTTTGGCTGCGTTCAGTCGCCCAAACAGTCCAACTTTACAGAGGGTTAAAGGTAACTCTGGTAATGTGTAATGAAAGTTTATTTGGTAGTTACGGTATCAAAGAAAGATAGTTTTTGAAAATGTTCTGAAAATGTCCAGGACCCATCGCAACCCTGAACGGGCGAGGTCGAACGACCTGCCGCAACTGCCCAGTACATAATAAACCGCGGAGCAGTTTGGTAAAAAGACTGACCTTTTTTCTTCTTTCCCGTGAAACCGAGAATGCCGCATTTATATGGTGGGGAGGGAAGCTCACTCCCTCGGAGTTTATCAAAGCCAAGTGTGGCCAAGTGTATTCGAGTGCGTGTCCCAGTCTAACTATAGTCAATTAGCGAGTTAGTCAGTAAGCGAGTGGTGGCGATCAGTCGCGTTAAGACACTTCGAGAGGATGGTTGTTCGCCGCGCGTGCTTCGTCGGGGCCCTACTGCAGGCCCTCGTGCTCTTGGCAATCGGGGGGACCCAAGTTGAGGCCCTCAGCAAGGATCAACTGTACCCTTACAACCTCCCCGGAAGCGCCACACTCCAGGCTGCCGCCAACGGGGAACTGGAGTCGGTGGAGGTCCCTTTGAAGACGCCAATTGCCTTCTATGACAGCATCTACAACTCCATAATCGTAAGTGAAATATTCAAAGATACGAAGTACCTTTGAGCCGCGTGTCTTTAACAAATGGCCTGACAGGTCGATAGGTCGATAGGTCGATAGGTCGATAGGTCGATACGCGGTTAGGATCCCGTCGGTGCGTCCGGCCGAGTCGGACGGGCCCGACTCTTCTCAATCATCTTACCTACCGAACCCAAACTCCTGCGGTCGCGAGTCTCTCTGCGAGCGTCCGGCAAGAGCGCGAGCGCGGAACGTTGATTTCCTAGACTTTTCAAGGTTCAAATTGGAAGGTGCATGATCTCATGGAGGAGCGTCAGCGCCGGTTAGAGAGGCTTCCGGGAAGCTCCGAGTCCCGTCGACGGGATTCTGCTGCTCGGACGATCGTTAATCGCGCGCGCAATCTTCGATAGTAGAGACGCGGCTTCGCCCGCGCGAATGTATATAGATATACTAGGCGCGTTCACGGCTGTCGGCAATTCCATTGAACGCGAATTCATGAATCAGTCGACGAGCGGCTCGTATCATCATCCGCATTATTACTCAGAGACGCGAGCGATGCGCGGCTGCTCCGCTCGGTCGAATTGCCGAGTGAAGAGCGAAAATCAGGAAACGAATGAAGTAATGGCGAACGTTCAAGTCGAAGCGGGGACACTGAAAGCGAAACTTAGTTGCAGCGAGAAATCCTGAGAGTTCCGTCCCAGGATTGAGATCAATCTCGATCTAAACACACGTGAACTCGCACAGTCGCTCTTACGAGTTTTATATGCTGCTCTTTGATTTTTCTGCCATCAAGATGTCACCGTGAAGAGTTGCAGCCGAACGGACAACTTTTCCAATTGCGAATATCCATTTAATTGCCCCCTTACGTTTTGCTTCCATTGCCAATTGGTCGACCGATGCGATTTCCAGATACCGTAGGTACGAAGTATCGGGAAGAACGGTACGTGACGTAAGAAGAGTCGAATGGTGCAAACGATAAGCCGTGATAAACTGATTGACATAGATACGAGGGCGATACCGAAGAAGACACGACGGTCCACTTAGAACGCGGCTGCTGCCTACACGACAATCATCTCCATTCTCGGTTATCCGATGATGACGATTCCAGTCATCAAAATGATTGCGTCCGATTAAACACGGTTGCGTTAGCGGATATAAGAGTGGCGCATGCACATGCATCTGCGCCACATACGTAATTCGGCCAACAACTGGCGAATCTCTGAGGTGATCATAGACCAGGGCAATTGAGACGCAGCGCCTCCAGAGTTACGCGAATTAGGCCTTCCCGACGACCCAGAGTCACTACGGGCTTGCGTTGGTTATTTGCAGGAAGGATCTTTTTTCTTTCGACAGAGGATTTTGAGGATACTGAGGATGATCTTTAACCTGCCCCCATAAGGGTGCCTCTTCTCTTGGCACTCGTGACAATTGCGTGAATATCCATTCGAGCTGCTCCGAATACACGGAGCGCCGTCCATCGACGTGTCGCCTATTACCTATTCTATTTTGAGCGTCCTATCTCTATTCACTATTTCTCCCCATTCATGACGACGCACCGTCGCATGTGTGTGTCATTCGCTCGCTGTGACCCCTGACCTCAGATAGCCTCCTGGAGATAGCAGGCACTCACTGCTATTAGGAGTGGTAAAAGCCCAGCGTGTTGAAAAACTCGTGGACATCGTTATTCAAAAATCGCGCAGAAAAATTACCATGTTGGAAATTAGTTTTTCAGGCAGCACTACGATCGAAGCGATATTTCCGCTAGTTTCGTTCAGTTACATATTTTCTACGTCAGCTTCACTTTCCAAGAGATTGTGCTGGCACACTGTGATAACATTTTTTACAAATATTACTAAGCCAAATGCATTCGAGACTGCAGTCGCACGTAATTAATACTGACAATGTATTTGTGACAACATTAATTTTGAATTTTCACAGAAGACAAAATGTAGGTACATGTTAATTTTTAGGTATGGAAAACAATTTTTTTTAACAAACAAAATTTTATATAAATTCATTAGGCGGCTCAGTGAGTATTTTGTCAAGTCTCCTGATGTGGTTCGAGTCCTATAAACCCGGCAGCACAAACAGGCGCGTCCATCGATCGCAACGCGTGTGTCGCGTTTATATTTATATTTTTCTTGAAAGGTACAGTTCCCTTGGCAGGGCCTTGCAAGTCCCGATTGTTATTCGGACCGACCGATCGGGCCCTTATCTTCGTCCTATAGAAATGTTTACACGGGACATTGCTATATCTACAGAAAATGTATATCCGGGCGACAATCGTAAATACTCGTAACTATAATATAGTACTCTTGACACAGGTTCCCAGAGAATTAATGCATAATGCACTTTGCAGCTGTTTGTCGCAAGTATCACGATAAGAATAACAATGACGAAATCTCTCTTGACTCTTGAAGAGAGGAGACGCGCAAAGGTTCATCGGGCGCGCACGAATTTAGTGCGTCCCATTTAGAATTTTCGTAATTCCTCGGGAAAGGTTAATCGGGCCGAGTGCGTCGAGCACCGCGTGCTGGAAAGGACGCTCCTTTTAATCGACGCGTGACACGGCCGAGTTAGATTAACCTCTCGTTAAAACAATGGGGGTCAATATTTGAGCGACCAAAGGAGCACCGATGAACTCTGTGTACCGGATGTCACGGCGCCGCGACGTCACGACGCCTCGGCATTAAAATCGGTGCCACGTTAGAAATGTCTCGTATTCGAATTTTCTTAAACGAAACTCAAGTTTTTCCTCTGCGATGCGTTCGAAAGGCCCGCAGAGATCAGTGCTAGGAGTCCTAGAAGTCCTAGAAGTCCTAGAAGAGTCACGGAGTCGGCCGATGTGCAGAAGCCTTAAGGCTCTCCGGGGCTACGAAGTTTATTCGGCGGGCGTTGCTTCTGGTTGCTTAATGAGACGAGTCGGGAGGAAAATTGCCTTAATACTCGTAAAGGGACAGCAGCTGTGCCTTAACGGCGGCACATTTCACATCAGCCAATTGAAGAAATTAAGTCTTGACGTCGCGACGCTCCTCTGCTCTCGGAGGTCGAGTCGAAAGAGTCTGTTTACATAAATGTGTCAGCGCACGAGGAACCAAATGGGTGAATGACACACGTTCGCCTGCTAGCCGGTGCTTCACGGAATCCCAGACGCGCATAAAGGCTTCTTTCAGGTCATCCTCGAACTTCCATCGCTCGGTGCGTCCTTACCTTGCACTTCAGACTTTGTAGCAAACACACCCACGCACACGCACACGCACACGCACACGCGCGCGCGCCCGATAAGACGATCGACAGTAGCGCGTTGGTGAATTCCCTCGTAACTTCGTTGCTCGTACGTTGACTCCTCGTTTATTTGACTCCCAGTCCGCGTTCGATTCGTCCGAAAATTCGCAGGCGTGAAGCGAGCATAATAATCGAAGGTCTGTTATCGGCGAACGTGGCAAAAGCACATTGAAGCATGAACGGTAAATTATAAGGAACGACCGAAGCACGTCGACCGCGTCGTAAAGTTGCGTGAGATCACGAGAGTCCGGGACATCTTTATTTTCTTTCAGGTGAACGGAAATGGCGTCCTGTCCTTCATCAGGACGATGCAGAGATTCTTCAACATAGCCTTTCCCGTGGACGATCCTATTATCGCACCCTTGTACACGCACGTGGACACCAGAGCCTCCGGTAGAGTCTACTACGGCGAGAGCAACTCCAGCGACGTCCTCAGCCGAGCCGGCGAGACCGTCAGAAGGTCCTTCAAGGACTTCCAGGACTTCGAACCCTCGGCCGTTTTCATCGCGACCTGGTTGGACGTCGGATACTACAACGAGATGAGCGATCATGTCAGTTGAGCAGAGCACACGCCTTCCAGCTTGGGGAAGCTGCACTTCACGACTATCACGACTAGATCGTTAACGCTACATCCTGATTGTTCGTCCAGGTCAACAGCTATCAAGTAGTCATCTCCTCGAACGGTACGCACTCGTTCGTCGAGCTTCTCTATCCCGAGGGTGGGATCCAGTGGATACAGGCGACTCCCCAACCCAACGGGCTTCCCGATGCGAAGGCGCAGGCAGGCTTGATGAGTGCCGGGAGAGTCTACACCCTCAAAGGCTCGGGCACCGATAGGATCGAATACATTGAGAAGTGGTCGAACGTCCACGAGCCCGGGAAGTGGGTCTTCCACGTTGGTCCCATCGCCGACGATCAAAACATCAAAATTCCGGATAACATTGACGGTACTCTGTCTCCTTTCTCCTTTTACCAGGGAGTCTGGGTTTAACGGGTATATTATTAGGTTGGAAGTAGCGATGGTCCACACGGAGGATCTCTTTTGTAGAAGTCGCAGCGACCAACGAGGCGCCGAGCTGTCAGACGGATTCGACGAGGTGCCACACGAAGGCGCACTGCGTCGATCACGAGGTCGGATTCTGCTGCGTCTGCAAGGACGGCTTCTTCGGCAACGGAAAGTCTTGTCAACCTAACGGTAAGCTGCGACAGCCTTGTTCGGAAGGAATCGCAATGTTCGCTCGGTAAATGGCAAAGAGAAGCGCGCGGCGCGTCCGTAAGTGCCAACCACGAAAGTTCCCTCTGATCTATTAATAGTTTACGACGCACGTGCTCCTCTTACGACTTCCTCGGGGGCCTCGTAAACCGCTACACGACGTCTGTCAAATGGGCCATGGGCCATGGACCCCTTTGAGAGACGAGACACAGGAGTGCTTTGTAGCTCCTTATCGCCTGTCTCCGGATCCTCCTACGCGCGCGCCACACCCCAAGCACTCCTTCCAGCCAACCCCCATTCACTATTCGACTATATCGATTCGACCCTCAAAGTTTAGATCGGGCAAATTTTGTGCCGTCCTAATGATTCAGGCCTAACCCCTACAGGATTTTCCCTCAGAGTAGGACCATCTTTCAGATGTGCCATTGCGGATTCTCGGCATCATGTCCGGTTCCATTAACGGCGTGGAATTCGAAAGCAGACATCTGCAATCTTACGTCCAGACGAAGGACGGCAGAACCTACACTGCTCTGACAAGCGTGCCGCACCCCCTGGAATCCAGCTTCCAGCTGGTCGGTGTCATGGGCGAGATTATCGGATGGTTGTTCGCTAAACCTATCGGTGATGCCAAAAATGGATACCAGTTGACGGGTAAGACTGAAAATGAATTTGCCAGGAGCGAGTATTCTGGAAGGGCTGTGATGGGTCCACAGGTGGCGTCTTCAATCACACCGTCAACATCTTCTTCGAAAGAAGCGGCGAGAGGCTGACCATCCAAACGAATTACCTGGGACTGGACGTCTTCGGTCAACTGAAGATGGAGGCTCAGATGCGAGGGAACCTTCCGGTTCTGCCCGAGAACGCCACGATCCTCTTCGAGGATTACGAGGAGCTGTACGTCAGGACTGACAGTGGCAGGATCACGTCTCAGAGCAACAGAGTATACAAATTCCGGGACGTATCCGGGGACGAGTATCCCTTCGTCACGGATCAGATCATCACCTATCGGGAGTGCGACTACGCGCCGCATGATCCTGAAGAGAATAAGGTCATCCTAAAATTCTCGAGGGGCGTGATAAACTACGATAAGACCGAAGTTATCGTTCGCTTCGGATTGAACACGAAAATCGCCTATTTTGGTAGGGACGACCTCTGCGTCCTCGAAAAGGACAGGTGCGGCGAGCACAGCACCTGCGTCGTCGATGCAGACGGAGACGACGTAAAATGCATCTGCGATCCTGGGTAGAGAAATCTTTAGCATATTTTTCGCGTTTCTTGACGCTTCGGCTAACGTGTTTATTTTCTCAGGTACCAAAGCATCTACGACGGAGTAGATATTTGTGAGGACATCGACGAGTGCGACACTGGAAGACATTTCTGTTCGCGCGACGCCATTTGCCTTAACAACGAGGGAAGCTACACCTGCATCTGCAAGGACGGCTACTCCTTTGATGGTCTAGTCTGTCAAAGTAGGTGATGCGCGTCGCACGTCGCACGTCGCGATGCTTCCTGTGCCGATTTTTTATCCTGCTTTTTCTTGCAGAGATACCCAGCTGCGAGGATGGCGGCGACTGCAACGAGGAAGAGAGCACTCCTGGACCAACCGAGGAAGTTAATCGAGAGCGTAAGTGAGGCCGCGATAAGCGGGAAAATAAAATCCTGAATGGAGGAAAGTTTGAGAGTCTGAAAAAGTTGCGCTCGGTGTCCATTTGCACTGCAGCATTAGAATTAGTCGTAGAGAATGTGAACACTAGGAACGTGCAAGCTTAGCAAAGACTCTGACTCGCACGAGCTGCACATGCGATTAGTGTAGCGCTATAGAGTAGTGTTATAATGATCGTTATCAACTTATCACCGTTGCTCAATCATCGATTGAACGGACTAACTGATGCTCAATTTCTGCATGGTGCATTCTAGTATCAGCGATCCCGATCCCGAATTGCTTGGAGGATCGATGCGTCTGTCCCCCAGGATACGATTTCGACCGCCACGAGGAAATTTGCGTTCCTCTGACAGGATACAGCCACGAGACGATGGGTCCTTCAGGCTCGCAATGTACGAGTCCACATGTGCACGGAGCTTCCAAGCTTCATAGTATTTCTTCAAATTTCAATTCATCTCATTATTTAACGTCATTACATCGGCTAACCGAATACGTACGCACCCATAGATTACGTAATCAGCTCTATGGGCTCCATGGGCTCCATGGGCTCCATGGATTCCATGGACTCGATGGGGATGCCATACCCGCTGCTTACTCAATTGACACGCTTCGTCATTTTTTCTTTTGCATTTCTCGCTCATTCTCCAACTGGCATAAGCGACTCCGCTAATAATCCATATCCATGCTTGTTCAGTATCTTGCGACGTGGTGAACACGTGTCACCCGTACGCTCAATGCATCCACGTGGACTACAGTGGACAATTCGAGTGCGTCTGCAATCCGGGATACGAAGGCGACGGTCTAGAGTGCGTAAAGCCAGGTATGAGATTACTCGTTGCGCCGCGTGGATCATCCAGATCGCGTCCGGTGACTTTCTAACTGCGGAACGAGCTTAATTAAAAATCGTGCACCTGGCCTAACGTAGCCGCATGGCTGACTGATCCTTGAACAGAAGTATCCTGCCTGGAGGTGGACACCTGCGACCCCAACGCTTCCTGTCAGCACGAGGAGCCACTTGCCAAGTGCGTCTGCAATCCAGGATACACGGGAGACGGCTCGACCTGCAGTCCAATCGGTGCTCAGACAACTTTTACTCTTTCCCATCTTCTTTTGCGTCCAATAGATTTTTTGCGATATATCAGTTACACGATAAGTCCAGTTCCCAGTGCCGCGTCCCGTCCTTCATCAGGATCTTCTCTTTCTCAGCCGAATGCTCGGGCGACTCCGACTGCGAAGAGCCCGAGAGATGCGTTTACAATCCGGTGAACTCGCGGTACGAGTGCACCTGCGACCCGGAGATCTGCGGATTCTCGACTCTCGACTGCTCCATGAATTCCACCCTCTGCCACGCGAACGGGCAGTGCGTCCTGACGGACGACGGCAGTTACGCCTGCACGTGCATCGCTGGCTACAGAGGCGACGGCATCCGTCAGTGCGAACGGGACGAACGGGAACGCTTGAATTGCCATTCCTACGAGAGGAGCTGCGATCCGAACGCGGATTGCGTTTACCTTACTCATCTGAATGATTATGGCTGCGTCTGCCAGGAAGTGAGTGACGCAGAGTCTCCCGGATGCCAGCTGCAATTTGAACCTGAAACTAATTTCTTTTCCAGGATTATCAAGGTGACGGATTCAACTGCTACCCGAAATACAGCTGTGCCCGAGATCCGAGTATTTGCTCTCCGGACGCCACTTGCATAATAACCGGAAACAATGCTTACGCCTGCGTCTGCAACGACGGGTTCATTGGAAACGGCACGCAGTGCAGAAGAGTCCCGAAGCACGATGCCAATATTCTTCTGGTGAACCAAGGAATGACTATACACAGGATACCATTCGTCCCTGGTCCCTCCAATCCAGGAACTCCGATTTACATTCACTACAATCAGATGGCCGTCGCCATAGACATCGACTGCATATCCGGAATAGCATATTCGAGTGACATTAGCGGTAAGACCGTCGTCACGGGGGAGACCGGCGAATATGACCGTGGCAGCGATTTTGCAGCTCTACAACCTTGTTGCAGGATCCAAAATTTCGGCTTTCCTTTACAACGGGACTCTGCTCGAGACTTTCCTTTCCGACATCAACGGGGCTGAAGGAATCTCAGTCGATTGGGTCGCGAGAAACATCTACTGGACCGATTCGATAAAAAAGACTGTCGAAGTGGCAAACCTGAGCACCAAGAAACGAAAGGTCCTGGTCGACGATGGTCTCATGAACCCCAGAGGAATGGCGGTTCATCCGTACAGAGGGTAAGAGAGGTTCCCACGTCAGCCTCCCGATTCAATAAGTATTCTTTAGTGAAATATGAAAATTTCTCAGTAAAATCTTCTGGTCGGACTGGTACCGGGCAGCACCGAAATTGGAATGGGCCAACGCGGATGGCACCGAGCGCGAGATCTTCCTCCGAGGCGAACACGTCGCCCTACCGAATTCCTTGAGCATCGATTGGGCGACTGATGAACTCTGCTGGGCAGATGCTGGTCAACTCGCAATAAGTTAGTCGTTAGACTATGTAGGAATTCCTTGGTTCCCCCTTTTCGTTTTCTCTCGGGATTAATGCTTTACTTTCTGCCTTCCTGCCCTCCAATTAATTATCTTTAGCGATTTAATTCTCTCACTTCAGACTGCGCCCAGATTGACGCGAGGGCAGTACGCGTTGTTATTGCCGGATTGTCTTATCCTTTCGGATTGGCCATCTCGCAGAATCACTACTACTGGACCGACTGGAAGACGTAAGTTGTCATTAATAACGGAGACATCGGCGGGACTTGAGTTCACTTGTATCTTACAGGCCAACGGTTGAGGTTGCTAGAAAGAGTTCAGGCCAACTTGCTTCCCCATTGTCAATTCCACCAGGAGGAACAGGGAAACTATACGGAATCGTGGCGGTGCCGGAAGTCTGTCCTCAAGGTAGAGTATTTACCGGTGCCTCTAAAATGCGAATAAACATTCATTTAAAAATTGCAGTATCGAACGTTTGTCAGTACCAAGATGGTGGATGCAACAAGGAACAGCTTTGCCTTCCTGACGGAAAAGGAGGAAGAACATGCGCCTGCGCAGATAACGCTTCGGGCCCCTGTCAGGATTCGTAGAAGATCTCTGTGTCGCCATGAATAATAATACGGTTGGGGGAGGGGGACTCCTCTCGCTATTTTTAAAACTTCAGAAGGAGCGAATTTGTGAAATTGATTTCTGCTCCTTCAACTTTTCAAATGAAAGAGGACTCGCATCTCTTGCGACATCAGAAAAAAAAACGTCAAAGTACACGGAATCATTTCAAGGAGCATCACCAGTCAAAGAGGATCTAGAACTAGAGCTTGCAGCGCTACTGTAGTTATTAATATTAACGTTAGTCTCATGTAACAATGTATTTTTTTATGTTGCAACAAACGAACAGTAATTTAAGTCAAACACGAGGCTCACTTTGCGTAACCCATTATCTTTCAATTTCCACTTCTTTCGTGATCACTATTTTTTCTACTGTAATGTAATAAATGGTACTAATTAAATTTAATTTTTTTCTGCCGCATTAAGACAATTGAAAAATAAAATACGATGCAGTTGAAAGTTGAATGAAGTTGAAAGTTGAAAGTATAGCATCCATTAGTCAGACCTCCTGTCGGTAGAAAAAGCATTCCAGTCTCACACTTTTGATTGGTCGAGTATATATTGTATTTACATAGATATTTTACCCATTTAGGGGCGGTCATTTTTTCCCATCACCGAGCAATTCATTCGCGTTCACCCGGACTGCAATATCGATTGGAACGGTGATAATGACCCGTCCGGCTACAACGGAATCTGTAACGTCGACAGAGGCGAGGATCACGAAACCCTGCTTCCAGACTCGCCGCTACGATTTAGCGCCATGCTTTTGGTATCGCCTAAAACCGGGGCGTTGTGCGTCTCCCTATTCATCTCTGTCTTAAGCGATACCAAAAACATGGCGCTAAATCGTAGTGGCGACTCCGGGAGTAGGATTCTGTAAGCATTGCCTTCGTCGATAATGCGAATCCCGTCGTAGCCGAGGCTGAAGGTGATCATGAGCGTGCAGCTTGGCGGACAGAGGTTCTACGCAACTTACCGCTGGTTCTCAGAGCAACCCTTACAACCCACCATAAGGGCATAAAGCCAGAAAGGAATAAAAAGAAGATGAAAGAGAGAAAAAGACGAAAAAGTTAGTTCCACAGAAATATTAAAAATTTGAAAAATTGAATAAAGCTTTCCCAATACTACTAAATATTAGTAGATCTTGATTTACTTTCAAAATTTATTTAAAATATAAAATTGAAGCTAAATCAACATCTCGCAGAATATACGGAAAAGATGAAAATTGAATTGAAATTGTAGAATATCGAAAATGAATTCCGGTCAAATTGAAATATTCATAAGTTAGGTGTTTGGAA
>JARQSV010000809.1:0-33345 GCA_030142285.1 Calameuta idolon | reverse complement strand
AGGGATGCCGACGCCAACCCATGACTCCCCACCGCTCAAACCGTCTTGGCGTATTTGCTGCGGAGTTTACTGCGATATCAAAGTGATATCGCGAAGAAGGTATAGCCCAGCGGAAGAGATTGGGAAAATATGTAACACAAAGAAAGAGATAGAGAGAGAGATAGAGAGAGAGATGTAGATGAACAAGTGAAAATGAATCGCGGAAGAGATGTAAGTGGAAAATATGATAATAAAAACTGTATATAAATAAAGTGAAAACATACCGAACGACCCGCAACAAACCGATGCACAAAGGCTCGCGAAAGACTGTGGTTCCGCGCCCATACGTTCTTCCGCTTACCCCTCAGTACCCCCTCCCAGTCGAGTACCGATTGGCAGTGCTGCCCTCCCGCGGCAGGTCTTGCAATAACAACCTATCACTGAGCGTCATTAATGGTATCCAGCTTGTTGACACAGCGCGGCGAGGTGCACTGATCTCCTATCTCGGCCTGCGCGCGCAACACACAGAACACTGTGGTGCGAGAGAGACGCTAAAGCGTCGCTCGATGCAAGGATCGTCATTCCACTCGTGGCCTCGTTGACGCTCCCTGTAACAGCCGATAAATGATATCGTATCAAATGGACGACGTAACAAGCGAAATAAAAATATGTAAAAATGTATTAATGTTCTAACCAAACTTAATGGGGCATATAGGATGCAATATACGGTTGATGATTATAAGCGGAGCCGTAATAACCGGACTCCACTCTGGTTTAAGTGTTACGCGATAGTTTCATTGACTATACCTACATCTATACTTCTTTCGAATGATCCATTAGCACAGTAAATTATTTTTATAGGGACATCGGTATCCTCGACGCCTCTGCAATAGTCAAGACCATCCGTAGCTTCCATAATCTCCTGGCCAAAACAGTATACATATATCCAAGAGTGAAGAACATAGCTCAGGATGACAGAACGAGAGGAAGGGCGTCCTGGACCAATTGAATCGAGTCCGATTAGCGCTCGGTCGTGTACTCTTGAATTGTTCTCATTAATTCAAATTAGAGGGGAAAAAATCACCCTCGCTAACTAGGTGCAATAAAGCACGTTACAGCGTGCGTCTATTTGTGTGTTCGCCATAAGGATCCTCTGGACCCTCGAAGTACAGGAGGCGAGTTTGAGCAAAGGATTCGAGAGGTGTACTCGAATGGAGAATGGAGGACGCAAGGCGTGACTAAAGCAAACGGCAAACGACAAACAGCTCAGCTGTCGGGTCCAGACTTCCCTGTCCTGGAGAATCCTACATCGTACAGTCATCCCAGCTCTACCGGTCATCCAGTCCTCATGAACTCTACTAGGTACTGGGACGACAGAGGAATCTCGTGCCGAGGAAGAGAAGCTGCAGGGATCATCAGAGGGTGAAGAGTTTGATAAAATTTGGTAAAGCCGAGTACTGGATGGACCGGAAGTTGTCCGCATCGTAAGGAAGGAAAAAAATATCGTTTTTGGGAACCCCAACCCAACAGCCAAAGATTTTACGTCGACTGTAGATGAGAAGGACTGGCCTCTCACCAAGTGGGATGTACCGAGAGCTGCAGGAGTTCAGCTCATCCTGTAGGAGTTGGTTGGCGCACGAGAGTTAGGTGGACCGCGTGTTTCTGGCATCTATGATCCTTACGCGATACCCATTAACATCGTCCGGCAGGTTGCATAATAGCGACCCTTAATAGCTTGTTACCAAACAAGAGAACCGTGTGTATGGAGTTCGGTAGTAGCTGCGATGCTGGTACTGGAGTTTGTAGCCTTGTAAAGGCAACATGACTGTTGCCTGACTTAATGCGAAGGAAGTTTCATCCTGCAGAACTTCTTACGTTCCGAAAGTCCACTTACCGGTTCGGTTTTATCTTTAATTATTAAGCAACTTGCGCACGCAGCACAATCACATTTTCTTTCTTTCTTTCTTTCTTTTTTGTTCCACAATTCTTCGATCCTTCGAACGCTGCGATACGTCATACTTAAGGCTTCGGCTTACCCAGGACGACCATCTTCTTAGCAGTTCGTACCAGGAATAACCTAAAGCTTTATTAATTATTAAATGACAATCAAATAATAATTAAGTATGAGAAGCGGTAGTAATATAAAAGAGCAGCGAAAACTTTATTGGAAATTTTGAAAATACAATTAAAAGAATGGGCTATTGTTAGGTCATACAATAAACAGATATGCCGTGACTTATGTACTTGGCATTAATAATAAGTTTTTAATACTTTTAGTTGGAGACATCGACGGTAACTCCTGTATTTGGCATAATCGTGTATAAGTAAGTGTTTTTTGGGGAGTTTTATTTTATTAGTGCGGTACTTTCGAGTTTCTGACCATTAGGTGATATCGAAGTTCATATGTTGACAGTGGAGACTGATTGATGAATTATATAATATTAAGTATATCAAGTAACACTTAGAAAGCAGGGATCTAGATGGATAACAGTTAGAAGTGCTGGAAGTTATAAAATTTGTCGAAGCGCAAAATTGATGCGCGGAACCCGCGGACCGGGGGGGCGGGGGTAAGGGAACACTTACGGAAGTGCCTACGCTCGGAGCGCTCATTCCTCCGCGAGCCGGTCGCCTATACCGGTCTCTTGGACAATCCCGTCTTACCCGGTTTGTATCCTTTTTTTTTCTATATTTATTTCTTGTTTTCTCCTAAACTCGTATTCCTTACTTTGTTACTTTTATTTTTGTTTCCTTTTTATTTTTTTAACTTATTCTTAACTTTCCTTATTTCTTTCTTTTTGCCTTCTTATTTCTCTTTTGTTCTCGTTGATTTTCCATTGTGCGTGTCTTACTTTTCCTATTTCTTTGGTTGGGCCGAGCATATTTCTTCAAGTAGTAATAAAAGGGTACTTCATTCCGTTAGAGAAACACACGTGGACTATGGGGACGGGGGTTGCCCTTCCGCCTCATCTGCTGAGCTTGCTCGGTAGGTCGGGCCCAGGTTGTGGTAGCAACACGGTCTCTCCGGACCTCCCGACGGGGGCCTTGTGCACCCTTAGGGTACGCTGCGACCATAGTCTTGCGTGCAGTTGATCTAACCAGGTGTCTACCTTCGCGATTTTAGTATATTTTGTTCGCTTTCCTGAAAACACTTCCTGAAGACGTCGCTGACTCTTGAGCACTTGTGTGGGTGGAGACGATCCCAAGTGTCGGTGGGGAGGTCGGAGGGGTAGTCCGTTGGCTCTGGGCAAAGTAGCTGCCTTTGCTCGTGTTCCTGGGTTCGCTTCACTTGAAGTAGTATCGGTTCTTTTGATTAAAGTCTCTGTCGAATACCAGAGACTTTCGCGTTTAACTTATCTTTTGCGTCTTTCTTGTCGCCTGCCCCAGCTTCCTCTCGTTCCTGAGGTTTTTCTCCCGGGTCTTGGACGCTGGAGTCTCAGGACTCGGGAGTTTTTTCCTCGATCCCCAAAACACGGTCCTCCGTTGGACCTCGGAGGGGTTGCAGCTCCGTCGCGGAGAGGCAGGACCTCACGGAAATGGGCGGGGAGGGGCCCATTTCACATTCTTTCCTACCTTCTTCATTCTCTTTCCAAGTTTCAACCTCTTTTCCTCCATTATCTTCAACGCTTTCCTTCTTTCCCCTGATCATCGAAACAGTCAGTAAAAATCTAAGTTGCACTTTAAACACTTGGAACACTTGGAACACTTGGAACACTACACCTTTCACCTACATTCTACTTGCACGACACATCAGAGCTTCCCAATTTCTCTCAAGGTATGTACTCTACTTATTTAGAATTTATCGTCAAATAATTGCCGTGGTATTCTCATTGGCAGGTTTTCAGTATATCTAATTCTACAAAAATTATTGTTCTAATAAATTACGCTACCGACTGCTCAATTGAGGTATGCAATAATATAGCAGAGTACTATATTTTCGATACATCGACATTCCAGCAGAATAACCATTCAGAGAATTTCATTTTAATGGTGTGGTACATTTGGGATTTTGACCATTGGACGAAGTCACTGGTCTCCACCCGAGTAGGATTCACCTTTATCCATATATAGTATATTCTACGTACCACAAGTTTTTGTTTCTCCGCGGAATAAATTGAAGAAGCTCAAAGCACTATACATGGCACAAAGCAAATCTATATTATTACAGATAAAAAATATAAATACATTGGGAAGTTGCTAATCGGGAAAATATATTGCCTTGTCGAAAATGTTCAAAGACATATGAATCTATTTTTTTAGAAATACATCAAAACATGTATATAGAAATTTTCGAAAAAAAATTAATCTTGAATACAGATACGCGAACGAGTCTTTATGTGCCTTCATCCTGGGAATGCACGAAGGAAATGGCACACCCAGTCTAACTGTTTGCCACGGGATGTCCGGTATTATATATTTCTACCGTTCCATGAGATATACCTATCGAGATACCATGTAGAGCATTGTCGTACATGCATATAGCACATTAGCCAATGCCTTAAGGCAGATGTCGCCAGTTATTGAAGTCGTCATTTTTCAAAACGTACTCCTTTTCTGAATTTTCGGTCGCACCTCAATTTCAGCCTAGAAACCGAAAGCCTTCACTCCGTCCTATTAAAGAGCGACAGATAACAGAGATTTCTTTGCTGTGCTATGAAGGAGAAGTACGTAGGTTTGGTTATCGTTGGTCGCACCACAGTAATCGAATGAGGTTGTCATGGTTGTGATTACGGTAACCCGAAAAAGTGAAATTTTCGAAATCCTAACCTCGTATGTAAATTTAAATTTCGTTTCCACGTAAGATTTCCACCCCAGGGTGAAACAGTGAAATATGCACGAAGGCAAAGAGAGGCTGAAAAAGTCGAGAGTGTCAGTCTGGGCGACTGTCGGCAATGAGCGGCAGGAACGAGAAGACTCTGAAGCGTCTTGGGAAATATTGATTCTGGGATAAAGCGGCAGTACGCCGTTCGGGATGATATACTAAAATGGGTTAAGTTTGGTAAACTTGTTTGGCTGATTTGACGCAATGCTGGGCACTGTGGGGCGCGGTAGATGGCTCGGGAGATTCAGTTCCGCCTGCAATGAGAATTAGTCGCGTTCCGTTTCGCAGGAGCAAATAATTTGGGTCACGAGGTGAGCACAATGGTTCGTGGTAGCTGAGCGTGAAATTCAATTGAATGGATAAATTTGTAAAAGACAACGGTCTGCAGTTGGTAACCCACGCGACTCTATCGTCTTTCTACTGCACGTGTGCGTAAATAGGAATTTAATTAACAGTTGGGGTACCGAGCAGCTTTTCTCCATTGCTGGAAATATTACGTTGCCAAAGTGTACACAGCTCTTGCTTCATAGCTCATGCCTATAACCTGTTCTGGCCAATTTGTTGACTGACGGATTATGCCTCAGCCTTGTCACGTCCTAAGCGAAGTATCACGCTCTGAATTCCCACATCCATTCTCTACACAGTTATCCGGTAAAAAAAAAACAAGGTTAAGCTCCGTTCTCAGGGAAAATAGTTTTTAGCTCGCAGGCTGCCCTCGTGGAACCCATAAAACCAGCAATCTTATTTTACCCTGTAACGAACGCCTAGACTCTTGAGTAATCGGCCAGCGTGCGAAGATGCATAAAGCGTAGATAAAGGGAGCAATTATTTCTAGAGGCGACTGGAATGCACAAGGCGCGCGGAATAAGGCGCATTGTTAATTCGGTAAGGTTTAAATCGTTCGGACTGGCATACCGAGGGGATTCAGGACGAGGATGATCAGATCACTGTGTATAAGAATAGTGCGACTAGGTCATACATACGTAATGTCAGAGGCCTATTGCGCTTGCGGAACCAGCATCCCATGACCGATGAAAAAATGATTTTTTTACATTTTTACGGTTACGAATCGAAGGCATCGAATTTTTATAAAATTCAATCGCAATGACTAGGTCGTACAAGCCTGATAAGGATTCCTCCAACATGGATCATTAAATCTTGAACGCGACCATCTGAAATACTGTTCGCTTCCTTCCTGGCACCTCGTGCTCATCCATTTTTGCGATCACGTTTCGACAATGGCTCGTGAATTTAAATGACCGCGAACGAAGTAGCTCTCGCGAATTGGCATCCTGCAGATACCGCGGCGATTAATAAGGATTTGTCGATTTCAGGGAGGCCCTTCGGAAAGTTCATCTTAGAGTTTGAGTTTTCCCGAAACTTTCTCATCCTCGAATGCCAGATAAGAAATAACCTTGCGAAGTTCTTTAAAGTCACTGAAATCTCAAGCACGCACTCCGTTCTCTATATTCAAGTTAATCCTAGGAGATGCGCTTCTTCTCACTTTAACCAATCGGTGAATCTTTTCTCCGCAACGTGGCTGATCTTTCTTCGGCTCCCGGGTCCCGCACCGTTTTCTACTTTCTCCTGGCTCAGCCTTGATAGAAACAAATCGAAATACGAAGAAAGCGTTGCTGTACCATACGTAGTCAGTCTGTTCGAAGAAAGCAAACAAAGATTCGTTCTCCAGCATCACTCGATACCTCAACGAGGTAAATCTTGAGGGACTTTACGAGATAAGAGTCAGTATTAGAGCCATCGCAGCGACGTAGAATGACAATCGTTTTCCTACTTTGCATGCAGACAAGGAAGTTCAAGCCTCCCAAAGCCAGTCATTTCTAACGGTTATCTGGAAAGCTCGTGCGGAGACGCGAAACGTTATTAGAAGCCTTCAGAGAGAAACACTTGGCTGGGATTTGTTTACTGATTCGAGATTTGCCTAATGAACTGGTAGAAATTGAAAATCGGTTAATAAAATCTAATTAGATGATCAGGAACCAGGATCACTGTGGAACCGGATGCTGCGTCTGCCAAACTACAGGATTTCAAGACGAATCTCGACTAGACTGAAGTGGACGTTCGCGTATCCTTTCGATACACATTTCATCGCCTTTCCGACCGCTCGTACTCTTTCCTCATTTACGGCAAGCAGCCTGGATGCTTTATGCGGTTTCGTGCAAAAGTAAATAGATGTTGCCAATCTGCGTGAAGGAACGCGGGGAAATGGGTTAACAGCCCTACGTAATCTCGTAGTAGGTCCAATGGATTTTAAAAGCATTCCCCATCCGACAGCGACCACTCTCGCTCTCCGACAGGATACTGTAATTTAGGGGAGAACATTTACCCAGCAAATAGCCAATGTACAAAAAGAAAGTAAGAGGATGAAAGGAGGAGAGTGGAAGAAAAAGAGGAAAAACATAAATATGGTTTAATGGAGAAGTGTTTAGCCTTCGGTCTAACCGTCGCTCCTCGAGGCTGCGGCTTCACCTCCTGAAACGTACTAATTGTGTTTTTAAATTTCCTCGCTCTTCGCGAATCTCGAGTTAATTACTGGGAAGTTTTAATTTCAGCGTCTCCTTGTCCCATTTTATGTCTTTTCGCTCCTTGAATCCGCTACTGTAATATAAAGCAGCGTGGACTCGTGGCTGGGGCCTGTCAGCTCAAAATATGATGTAGCTTATCAGAGAGAGCTACCTGTCATCCGAGTCGAAGGAGCAACTGTCGAGTGTGACAGTTCCGCTCGAGCTTAAGCGAAGACGAATCTGCGAACCTGATCGTGCAATCATCACTGCGCCTAAACCTCCCTCCATGCGTCTGGGTAACTTGGCCAACTTTCGCTTGGTTGCCAAAAAAAAAAAGAAAGCGTAATAATTTGCATTAAAGTAAGTTACGACGAAGGAACGTTGGTTCATCGAGTATTCAAAGCCGCGGAGGAATTTTCTTGTTTCTACGTCACCACTTTCGACTTCTCCTTCTTCAGCCCCTTCGTTTCTCAGGGTTTCCCTCTCTCTCCCACTCGGTGCCACTTTGCTCCCCGGATTCTTGTCTCGCAGTTTCTCCAATTTTATCCACCTTTCGCATCTCGCTCGGACCCTCGCATTTTATTTGAACCGTCGAAGCAACATTCGTCTCTGGCTACGGAGCTAACAGAAGTGAAAAATGAATTCTCGCGAAGAAGTACCATTTGTTAGGGTTTATCGGGAACAAAAGCGATTAATAAGAAAAATCGCGAATCCCGCATGCGGCCGCGAGGCCGTTCCCGGCTGGTCTTCGACCCCCCTAAGTGAGCATGTAAAAATCTCAATTAAACGATCCCGAAGTCTAGAGTTTCTTGGGGGCTAACTGAAACAGCTTGGAAAAATAGCGGGTGAAAGAAGAGAGAGAAAAAGAAGAACGTGATTAATAATTTCCCGCGGGCGTCGGAGGTGCTTCATTATTTCCCAAAAGGGTGGGTCGACACGGCGAGCGTTAAAGTTTATTAAAGATAGGCGGACAAAGGAAAATAAATGCCTAAAATTAACCTGTCTCAAAACAAGCCTGTTCTCTTACAGTTTGCGACTCGTTACGTTTACACGTACAAAGGGGTTGCTCTCTCATAATTTCTCCCGTTCACCTGTCTCACGCAAGGTAACTCGAAAAACGAACCGGAAATGAATGTTGAAACTAACTCGGTTCCCGAGGCACTCTGGCGAACGTTCGTTTAAACTGCAACGCGGTAGACAAAAATGCTATGCTTCTTGCTGGGATTCTGCAAGATGATGGACCACCCTGCCCACCTTTGACCCCTTTGTTTCTGCGTTGTGACAACCTAGGAAAATGTGAATAGCTCGTCAAACCTGTTTTATCCGAGGAGACGAAGAGCTGCAATCCGGCTGGAAAGCTTCACTCGAGGAGCCAATAAACACGTTGGTTTCTTATTGCAGGGGAGGCTGCGGCCAATAAGAGTCCTGAATTCCGGAGCTGATACGGATGGCGTCGTTAGAGGTGCTTGTGATGGTGATGGAGCCGAACGAGCAAGACCAAGCTGAACGGGAAAGAGGAGGAGGAAGCTGCACCCACAAAGACTGAGCCAAGTCGTCGCGCGGAGATTAACTCAAAAATTTTGGACCTAATTAAAAGTAACGAAGGGTCGCCATGGTTCACGGTGAATAAGTATAATTTCTACCTTTGCCTTCTCTCTCGTTCTTCTTGTAAATTTCGATGACACTTTGCAAAAGCTCAGGAGGGGACGAAATTCCTGATTCGCCAGAAAATCTAAAAAAAAAAAAAAGGAAATGAATTGTAAATCGAATTAATTTCCTTAAGACATCAGAACGCGAGCAGACCGGAGGGCACGGAACTTTTTTCAAAATTGAATCTCAGCCCCGAAACTTTTTTTTTCTTTTCTAACTTCCTTCACAATTTCAGTCTCGCTGTGCCACGAAAAAAAAAGAGAAAAGAAAAAACAATTGTACGTCCGTTGTTTTATACCGGATACGTGTTGAATTTTTTCACATTTCAGTGATAAAACAATGAACCGAAAGCACGAGCTAGAATCAATACCAATAAAGCGATTTAATAACTCGGAATAGCTCAGTAGGTTTCGCTGCATTCCGCGTCGGGAGAGAAATAAAGCCTCGCCGGGACTCGGCTCGAATTCCAACTAAAATTCTCAGCAAATGAACTTGACTATTGTCTAATTGCAGGCAGCGTTACCCTGGCATGGAAAGGTTCCAGCTCTAAACGAAATAATTAAAACTAACGAGCCAATTTTTCATTTTCATTATACGGGGGTACCTGCTTCCTCTTTCGCCCCATTCTCAAAATCCACCCATGTGTGTACGGCGCTGGGTGTGAACTTTTTTTTTTGGTAATGATTTCCACGAGGCGATGCAGCGCGACGCAAACCAAATCGCGTTTCTCCGTTCTTCCCATTTAAATTTCAAACTGCGAGAAATTCGCTACAACTTCAAATGACCACCGTGCATCGTTTTTCAAAGCGTCAGGCATGCCATTTCGCTAAATGCCCGTCCAGGCACGGCTCGCGCGTACCGGGTGCCACCGAACGATTTACATATTTTTGAAAAATGTCCTGACGTCATCGTCCTCCCGGGAACGAGATCATGCATTAAAACTCGAATGTGTGCGTAGCGGAAATCGCTAATAAAATTATAACAAACCGTCCCGATCCTCCCGACTCGCCATCTACCGTCGTGCCCTGATACTGACGTAATTACAACTATAAATAACAATGGCCATGTCTATAAAACTGATTACATTCCCATCGTCCGGTAAATATCGATTTCGCATAACCTGCTACACGTAAATTTTAACGTGACCGTTAAAGCAGGGAACACGCAATTCCACGAAATAATCATTCTTTACTTTCCTTCCGGCAAAGAAACACGAAGTTCGTTCTGCCTGTTCCACGTGACGTCTTGTACTTTCTCGGCTACGTAATTGCGCAAAGTCCCAAACGAGGGTCCTCTGCCATTTGCCTATAGCGAATTTGCTATATCACACGGTACACCGGGTGTACCATCAAACACGCAGCACCCCCTTCGTTATGCGTAAATATGTTTTCAATTATATTTTCGCATTTCAAATATTCATGACAAAAGTGAGATATTAGAGAAATTCCGCAAATATAATCCACGTGTGTAATAGATGTGTAACAGATACGATGTACATACATGTATAATAGACTCCCATCGGTCTTGCGCGTACGTATCCTGTGACGCGTTACACAATAACCAGCCTCGTAAGAGGGTTGTTCGTGTGTTTATGGGCTTTAGAAGCCTTTCGCAATACAAACACGGACCGACGGATAATATCATTGCCAAAAGTCACGCAACGGGGCCGGTACGTGCGAATAGGACTTCCCTGAAGTAAAGGTCCTATCGCAGGACCTCAGTCGATGAAAAATTCCCCAAGTCGGACAGAGATACTCTCGTGTTCTCCCTCGTGCACAAGATAATTACAAGATCGATTGCTTCGTTTCTTATTTCCCGGACCTACAGACGCGCGAAATAACCTTCGATTCGCTATGGAAAATATCTATCGAAGAGGCTGCCGGTTTCTACACAATTATACCGATCGGCAACAGGACCAGGTCAATCTTGAATAACCGATACTGTTTCGCTACATGCAAGAAAAATTTTGGCGAATCCGCATGGAAGCAAAGGCTACTTTAAGCAGAGAGGAGGGTGCACGGCGACCTAACCTAACTTGGCTCAGTGTGACGGGACGAAATCTTGAGGACGGATACCGCGATAGCAAATAGCAGGGGAAACAGTGACGTCTCATTGAATGGATCATCTCGGAGATACGAAAACGGAAAGCCAGAGCGTGAGGAATTTCCCTCTCGTCTCTCACGCCGCCAGGCCTCTCTGGGATTCTCTCGTACGCAAATACTGTCGCTTTAAAATCCTCTGGACAAAACCTGGCTTGGCTGAATTCTATCATAGACTGAATTTTTTCTTCATTTCATGACACGATCAAACCCACTCTGGCCTAAATGTGTTTGGTCCTTAAAAAAAACCCTCTACTCTATAGCACTGTTGGAATCACCCTGAGTAACTGATGGTGATAACTGAACATTATCGACCTTATCGTGTTTCTGTCTGCTATCTATACGTGGAGCTTCATGGCTTGATGAAGAAAGTGAGCTAGGAATACGAACTGCACTGTTTGCATATTCCTTCACGCAGGAGTCCTTTTCTGTAAATGGCTATTCGAGTCAAACAATGCTGGTAAAAAGCTTGAACTATAACAATAGCTTTTTCTAAACGTGAAACGACGTATTTTTTTTTTTATTGTTAACTATACACAGCTGTACTGCGTGCATCCACTCGAATATTATTTTTTCATCTAAAAGAAAAGTAGCTTCTCGCGAAACGATTCGATTCGTCTTGAGACATTTTGGCAGAATCGTTACTTTCTTTATCGCGGTTGTCCGAGTACGTCTGGAGAAACAGAACCCAGTGGGAGGAGGACCTGCTGGAGAGGTTCGAGAGGATGGTCTTATTGCGATAAGGAAAACCCACTTAAAGCGACAAGTTGTGCCACGTGAAAACGTTTAGGAAAACAGAGTAGAAAAATTGTGCCAAATTGATAAGAACGAGTTGAAGACGGAACGTGCCCTAGGAAAATTACTGCTCGATATCAGGAGAGCAAGGGTAGATAAAGCATATTCCAGTTGATTAATCATGGAATAAAATTATACGCTGAGCCATCTTGGCCGGGAGCTGTTTATCGAAGAAATTATTTAAGTGCCGCGCAAGCGCCGCGGGCAAATATGTAGAGTCTCTTACTTGCCAAACGAATCTGCCTGGCAATAGAATAGAAATGGATTCCATCTTCCTCTCTCGTTCTCTATTTGCAAATACTCCAGGCTCCCCATTTTCTCCTGACTTTCTAGGTAACTACGATACACGCATTCATCCCGGATACTCATTTTTCCAGGGACCATGTAGAGTCATGGCCAAAGATCGATTTGCCGATCCTCCGGGTCAAATTGTTTTTGATTATTATAAAATTAATATTTTTCAAAATTTTGTTCATCCCGATGCTCGTAATCATTAGCATTCCCCAAATTTACAAGAATTTGGTTTTATCGAGTTACGAGCAATGATGTCAAAGCGGCCTGGGACGCAGGGGACATTGCGTAGCGCCCATTATGCAAATTGATTAGCAGCCTCCCTGCTAAAAGTTTACATCCTTTTCATTATTTTCCAGCCATTTCGCGTTATCGCATATGGCGCCTTCCCAGTTGTGCTAATGCGAATTCCAGTCTGCTCGATCAACGATTATGTTTTATGTATTCGCATCAAAAGCTCCACACACAGCTCGAACGATTTTCCTAGGCGTTCGCCAGACGCGATTCCAGGTAGGAACGAGACTAATTCAAAGGCGGAAATGTCCCTCGTAGCTGAATTCCAGCTAGCTCAAGGAATGCGTTTATTACATAGCTCATGGGACGATATCGTGCGTTCGAGGAGGACTCTGCTATTCGTCCCTTCACGGAATTCCCACGATTTTCGTGGATATTCCACCGAAAGCGTGACTGCGATCGTCAATAATGTTTCCTGCCTTATCGACATGCCTAGGAACTCATGGACCAACATACAGAAACAGGTTTCATCGGAAATCGAATATCGTGCCGATTCCAATTTCGATTCGGATTACGAGGATAATCTGCGTTCTTAAATTACAGTAAAATCTTAAGGAACCACAGCAGCACCTTTGCGTGGCCTAAGCAGTCGAACACTTGGAGATTCTTCGTGCGGTCGTCATCGGCAGCAGGACGATTTTCCAAATTACTCCGTGCTTGGACTTTCTCGCAACTCGAAATGCTATAGTTTAGTCAAAGAGGCTGGCGCCGCTGAAGATTGTTTCACACTTGGATGATCGAAAGTCCTTTGAGATCAAAGAAATTCCTGGCCGTGTATAGTCGATTGCTATAATCGATCGATACAATTTTACGCTAGAATATACTTGGCTCGTTCCATATCTTCTTTTGCTTATCTTTTATTAAGCATGTTGGCTGTGAATATTCAACGGGGAAAGTTATCCTATGTGCTACTAAGAACTGAAAGCTAAGTTAAATACAGATTAAAAGCGATCAAACTAAAGAACTCGAAACAAGGAGACTTCGTGAGTTAAATTTTGCATTTGAACCGAAGAAAAATAGATTGTTGAAAACCTTTGTCAAATTTTCCGGCAATTTCGAGCAACGAGAGTGACTTAAAATTTAATCGGTCAGATTTATCTCTTTGAATACCTTATATCCCCCACGGGTCTTGTGCAACGTAGCGCGTAAAACAGCAACGGCGAACAAAAACGCTCGAGTGGCTAAAACCAGGATGACTGCCTATGTTGCCGTTGACACGTTTGCAAATGAAAATAGTTTTCCCGCACAAGCGCTGCCTGTTTTAAAACAATCCCGAACCGCCGCCTATCAATCAATCCTGGACAATAACTCCGCGCTATGAATAAATCCATGCCGACTTTTCATTGCGGCTACAATTCTCCTAGTGTTGCCTCCACGTGCGAGTTCACATTTTATAAACCGCCTTCTAATACTTCAAAATCGCTCCCAGAGACTTTTCCTCAAATATTTCTTGATTGCTTTCCTCTCTAAAGTCCGTTCCAGCCTCTTCCAGTCGAGGATCTGGAGCTCTTCTTAGGCTACCTAATCGTTCATCGAGTTGAATGAGTTAATGGCAGATGGTCCACCACTGGAAATGCTAATTACGGTTCGGTCATGAAAATTCATCAAACCGTAAATACACACAGCATCCTCTAATAAAGCAAAGCGATAAACCAAGTCGTATCCCACTTTGCCCTCGTAGTTCAACACTCTCGCCATTCGGATCTATCGATTTCCTACGTGTCACTGGATGGTCCATATCCTATTCACAAATTTTTATCCATTCAGATACCAAAACATTTCGAGATACATTTACGAGTGCCCATTCCATCATTTCTGGATCGATGTAAGTCAATCAGATTTTCAAGATCAATTGCCTAATCTGATTCTCACGGATGCAGAAAAATTTTTAAAAAAATTTTACGAAACCATTAATCCTCGCAATATCTTCTTCCATCCTTTCGACAAATTTAAATTTGCAATTTTTTTCTCTTTTCCTTCTGAGAACCCGACTCCCGTCTCTCTTACTCCAACGCCTAATGCAAAACCACAGGTCAGCTCGACAACGTGTGAACTGCCTGGTGTCGGACGGTTCCCGTTGAGTTAACGTGAGGGATGTTGGCAACTAAATTTCGTTGGGCATTAAAGCCCGTTGGGAAACGTGTGTCGTTAACTTTCCTAACTGGGCACAGATGTGCAGGCCTTATTTTATTCACTTACTACGGCACACAGGCACAGCCTGCAGAATCGATACGCTCTCGATGATCCTGAAGAGTCAATGGACCAAACGCTCGATTTTGGCTGAGTTTTAATCGAAATCTCCCAAAACTGCCTTCTCTCCTTCGGTTTGGGTTCGCTTCGGCTTTAGAATCTTTTCTTCTTACTATCAGTATGGTATCAGTGACTTGGTCCTGTATCGTGATGCTGAGACACATGCTTTCCCAAAGTGGCACGTCAATATCGGCCTCATATCGTAGAGGACCCAGTCGTGTATCTTACGACCAATAAATGATTAACAATACTTACTAGAAATATCTATACTGTAGGAAGGTAATTACTGTTATAACTGCCGGGAAAGCCCCTTTATGATTATTGGATCGAATTATTTGACGTTTACTGCAGTTTCATAAATCCGCCCTTCGACTCGGTCATTCGTCTGCCATCTAGTAGCTACATAGTCCATGTATGTATATTGTACTATACGGTGCATGTAACACATAGACCAAGTAGAATGATCCTCGTAAAAGATAATTAAATAAATTTTATTAGCTATACGGTTACGGTGCCGAAAAATCCATGATCCCTCAGAAAAGGATGAACCCTCCGAGTTAATCCGGGTCTTTTGAATTTCTCTGAGAGCTTAGACGAGGGTCATTAAAAAAAGATCAAGATCTACAGTGGGCTTACCCATGGAAAACAGTTTACTCTTAATTTTTTATTTTCTAATCCATCTGCGAATTCATCTACTCGCTTGCAAGATATTCAGATTTTAGAAGTAATTTTTTTTTACTTTGAAGACATTTTTTTTATATCAACTCTCACCTTGAGACAGTTATTTAATGGAGAATTTCGTATGTCGCGAGTGACTCTGCAAACGTCTACCGATATCTCTCGGTGATCAGGAGGAACGAAAACAAAATTTAATTTCAAGTAGGCATCAGTTAACATGGACTCGGATTCCTCGTAAAAGTTTACACGGCCGCAGACAAAAGATTTAGTGGAGCAAAGGGGGTAAATCGCAAAGACCAATTCCCGTATGCATACTTATTTTAGCAATACCGTAATTCCCACGTTCCCCGTGTTCTGGCGAGATAGAGTTAAAAAAAAAGTGCTCGTTGCAATATAGTCGGGAGCACGTCACCCCGGGAATGTTCCTGAACGGAGTTTATAAAAGGAAAAGGCGAGTTAAGGGGTCGTTTCGCTGTCAAGCCGAGGCGATTTAAGATCCGAAAAGGGAACGTAAATTCGCAGACCGCGAAAGAAAAATGGGATAAACATTTTCTGTTAATTCCTTGAAACAGCTTCCGCTGAAGATTCATCAAATTCTTGGCAAGAATTCGTATGACGTGCAGGACGAATTTCTCTGAAAATTTTTGCACTTTACGTCATGGAGAAGATTGTGCGGAGGCTAAAAGAAATGGAAATGATTAATTTGCAGTTTTACATTATTTTCCGATTTTCTTTTGTTGAAACCATGCGCGTGTCCAGAGCTTGAATTATAATCCTCCTACATCCGCTCCATTCCGAACCGCGTGATTCTCTTTAATAAATTGAATCTCCAGGACCAACAGCATCTCCGCGCGCTCTCTTTCTTCATCTCCATTTCTCTCTCTCTTTTTACTCTATTTAAATTAAGAAAATGTCGAGGAGAGCCTGGACCAGGATGAGAATGAGGATGAAGATGATGACGATTGGTTGGACCGGTTGATGGACGCACTTTAAACTTTCGCAGCCGGTGGTCCAGCTGTCGAGCGTCAACCATCTTCTTCGGTGAAGCTGCTAAGTGGTTCGCCACTTTAACGCGGTTGTTTTCATTACTTTAATTATTAATGGATTTCTCGGGAGCAGAAAGATCCACCGGAACTGCTGCATCCTCAGTTCCGCAACGTTAAACGTCATATGCTTTACTTTACAGAATGATCCACCGATGCGTAGCACTTGCAACGCATTATTCCTTAAACAATAAAATCTTTTGAAACTGGAAGAGCCACTCATCATCATCTCCGCTGCAGTCTATACTGTATGGCAATGCGACCCTATCCTGGCATCCAATCTGTGTTCCAGCATGAGTCGAGATGATGCGTGGAACACAAGTTGCTGCAATATGCAATTTATTGCTGAATTAATATTGCTGATGGATGAAGTAATCGCTCCTGCTTGTTTTTGCCTTCCGTTCAGAGGAGACATAGAGGATGAAGAAGATAGTAAATGAACGAAGAATACAAGGAGATATATTTGATAATTGCAAGAAAAATGAATATCCTGTATTCGATATTCGCTCAGTTTATGGACCTCTAGGTCTGGGAAGATTAATGATATCCAGTTGAACTGGAACGTTTGCAGCTGCTTTTCTCCGGCCGAAGATGATCTTCTGGTTGAATCTGAATGTCAGCTGACGCGCGGATTCCTTTAACGGATAGACCACGTCTCGCAGGAGTAGCGACAGTAAATTCTCTCATCGCTGCATGAACGAGCATCATGCAAACGGTCCTTGACGTTCAAGTTAATTGCATCGCAGCAGTGCGAATTATGCTTGAGAAAATTTTCTTCTTCGCATTAATCATTTACTAAATTCGATAGCGTCCATACGACATGTACGTATACCGGAAACTATATTTCTTTTATGGGAATTTACTTCAATCATTTTTATAATACAAGATACAACAAAGGACTTCAAATATATTGGATATTTATTGATCGTAGAAATCTACGTAAATATTTATACCGTATCGATCTTCTATTTAGGGAATACTTCGGAGCACGTCTTATCCAGACTCGTACCTTTTCTGTGGTAGAAAAAATTAAATAGCAAATTCTCATAGCCCTTTAGGTATATTCAAAGTGTTTCGAAACCACGATATAACCGCATGTATACCTTTCGGTTGAAAATAGTTGCATGAATAGGTAATTTGTGAAACTCCGTTGGATAACCACCACTTACCGTTAGATGTAAACCAACTCCAAAGAGAATATTTCCAATTTTTTTTTTTTTGGTTCACCCAGAATTTAAACTATCTACTAGAGAGGATTTCCGCATTTTAGCAAACTGAATGAATTACACTTGGTTAAGTAAATCAGATTTTTCTTGCGCGAGCATTTCCAAAGCACCGTACCTCGCAAAGACTGAGGGAAAGAGTAATAATGAAAATGAAGGGTGGCTCCATCCCTCAGGGAGAGAATGAACCCCTTGAAAGTTTTACCCGCTTATGGAAAAAAGGAAAAGTCTTGCACTCCAGAATATTGGCCTTCTATTGGTTTTGGCTCAGACTTCAGGGCAACGAATTACAAAAAAATTTGGAGACATTGGAACGTCACAATAAAATTTATTCCGCTAAAAATTTTCAGTATCAATGGGTTGGCTCTTTCTCACGCAACGTACAGCATTCAATGCTTCGCTACCTCAAAAACCAGTTACTCCTGCAAGACCCGTAACATCCCCCACTTGTCCAGAGATAAGGAAGAATTTAACCCCATGTAAAACCCTCATCGCAGCATGCAAGAGAAGACGAATTTTACTTCCCTCGTTGATTTTCTTCATAATCCTGGGATTTGTTTACTGGCTCTGGCAACTCAGAGAAGCAAGGAAGCGTTCGGCCCAGGCCCAATCATCTTTATCACCCGTGAGACAAGAGAATCGCACCATTCCAGGAATAGCATTCCCTGCAAGATGGCCAGGTGAATCTGGACCAGTTCCGTTGCATCAGGAGAATCCTACTTTTCCAGAAACTTTTCATACGGCACCCTTAAACGATAACTCGAGACCCGCTGCAGCACCCACTTCCGATGTACCTCCAGAAACTTAATCCTGTATCCTATTACAATCTAATGAAATATATGGGAATTGGCTATTGAAAAGAACTATCGATACTTGAAAACAGTCTGGGACGTATCGACGCCGGCGTTTTGTCTAGCAGCATCGTGCATCTAGGGATCTCCGTATGTATCCGCCTCAAATGCAAATTGCTTAAGGGTAGTTTACAAAGACAATAATAGTTAGACCGTCTAGGCCAGAGACGAGAGCAACGCCAGAGTTTCCCTCAGCATGTGGACTCAGCACCGAAATCAGTTGACAGCAAGAACAGCATTTCCTCTTCCTATTTCGCACTCGATTCTGCCGGGCAGACGGACGATCGAACTACGTGTCTTCCAGATATGACTCCTTATAATTCTTTCTCTCGGCATCCGTCCGTTGATTTTATCCGATTGTCAATCGAGGCCAGCTAAACGCGCACGGACTGCCGTAACGTTTCCACTAGCGTCTCCAGCGGAACACTTTCGTCCAGCGATAAGATAAAGTAAGTGTAGAGAAGCTTTGAGAGAAAATCCGTTCGAAGCTGCTCTAGCGATGCGCCTGGATATTCCATGGTCGCTACGTCCAAGTAGATTTTAAGAAATTTCGGTATGCTCTCCGAAGCACTTTCCGCCGATAGATTTCTAAAGAGGATGGGACCCAGATCAATGGAGGCCGAAGAGTATCTCATGGTTTGCCAGTCAATTATCTTGAGGTCGATGGGTTTTCCATTCTCGTATTTGAACAGTAGATTTCCTGAAGACAAATCACCGTGGCAAATCGTCGAATCCTCCTTCACTTCTTACGTTAATTCTTTTATCCTCTCATACAAATTTCTACTTGATATCTCACAGTGTTTTCTGGCTGGATCCGATACTGGCAAAGACTTCAAGTGTTCCAGAACTCTGTAAATTGAAGAAATAATTGTCAGCTCTTCACCTCGCGATCTACAACTCTTATGGTTTTTGGTCTCTGATATTTTTACGATATAAGGCAAAACCATCCTGATAACTGATACGAAAAAAAGAACATGAAATGATATACTTTAAGGAATCGCTCTTACCTGGAATGGGTCCTTGAAAATATTAAGGAGTTTTGGTCGGTGAATAGAGTTTCGAGAAACTTTGCAAAAAATTCTCTAAACAAATTAAACTTTTCGGTTTTCAGTCCAAGTCCTCTCGCATGAAATTTTCCAATACGTTTAAGACACAACTCCAGGAGATCGTTATCCATTTTTCCATAAACTCTTTGATATCCTCGAGCTTCAAGATTCTCCAGAACAATGGCTGGTCTTCCGTATCTTCCCATGTCCGAGAGATAACATTTTGGTGAAAACTCTGTATCATATTTCCGCGACATCTTACTGCAGAACAATTCCTCGTTCCGGAATAGCTCGTAAGCGTTCTCATTTTGCGGCACAACTGGCAGGAGCTTTACGATCAATGAAAAATTCTCTTCTTCTCCGGAAAATCGTACAATCGCATCGACCTTATACAATTCGCATACCGTCGAGATCTCGAATTTCTGCAAAGGTTCCACGCAAACCGATTCGAGTTCGACGAATTCTCGCGAACCTGCTTCGCAGAAGCAACAATCGTAAACCATTTCCGCTATCAGTTCTTCCTTTATAAATCTGATGCTGTCCTCTTGAAGATTTCGCATTTTATCAGAGAACGATGTCATTACCTAGTACCGTTGGGGCGTTATAAATTCACAAGAGAGACGTAACGATAGTTTATTCACTTTCACTGAAACAAGGTCCAATGTGCTACCGCAAGCAGAATAAAAAAGTCTTATCAAGAGTCTGGTAGTGGCATTCGTAGCCCGTAGTATCGAACGTTCACTCCAAGATAAAGAATGTGACACGACTCAATAAAAATGCGTTTGTCGATCAAGTGAACTTCTAATTCTAAACGAGCCTCGAAAAACGCCTGAAAGATTAATTATCACGGGGCGCCGGTGTAAATTGACGTACGGTAGATGCCAAAAGATAGCAACAGTAGGAAAAGTAACAGAGTCAACTAATTGTAAGTCTTACGGAACGTTGTATCTGACGGCTGATGAAATTAGTGCGTCCAAAGGCAATAGCAATGCGCAGTGTAATCAGTGCTCGTCAACTATAACTACCGACATCTAGCGTTAAACCAGAATTACTAATTGTAAGAGAAATACACGTATGCATGTGCATATATCGTGAAGTTTTGGGCAGGAGCGAGTGAAGGAAACACCGAGAGTTTCGTAAAAAGGTGCATGTGCGTTAATTACTGGGCTAATTAACATCTTAAGACTACCTTAATCCAATGGCGTGCCTTGTCCTACGCTCGGAGTAAGGAAGTCTGTTTGTCTGTCGTTTCTCGTTGCGGCCGTTATTATTATAGTTACGTACGTGTGCTTCCCTAGTGCTCCCGATCCTATCCTCTCTCACTCTCTTCCTGCCTCACTTTTCTTCTTTCCTTTCCTTTCTTTCTCTTGTTCTCCTCCACAAGCCAAGATTTTTGCGCTCATATTGGTACTCGTACTGTCTGGCCCTCGATCGCTCGCGTATCCCCGCCACCCTTCGACGAGGTTCACGAGGTCCCGCGGGGGCTCGGGGCCTCTCGACCTCGCCGGGTCTCGACGAGGCAGGCGCTTCGTGTCGCAATATTCATCCTAAATTCCGTGCACGATCTTCGAATGTCACGAACCGTTGATAACGAGAAGTTGTCAAAAAGCTATGCCGACATAAAAATGAACCTCCAAAATTCCAGTAGATTATCATAAAAGCAAATTTACCTGTTTCCCAGATTATACAAAAATGCAATTAGTCAAATGAGTGCAATTACTTTTCAACAAGAATCCCAGAGCCCTCAGCGAATACAGTTTGTTCCCAGCATCGCTGCAATGAATCAACAAGGTTTAGGATTTGACACATCTTTATTAACTAATTCAAGTAACGCCAGAGTTCCTCCGCTTGCAGGACCTTATCTGCCAAGTGCTTATTATCAAGGATTTCAGACCGATGGGTTTCCTCTAAATCAACAAAACTCCTGCCAGCCGTTTCCACATAACCCTTACAACGTCCCACCGTCACTAGGACAGAATCAACAAGTATTCTCCGTCGGTCACTTGCCTCCAAATTTTGCTGACCACTCTCGTCCCTATCTGGGAAACACGGCACCTGTGTTAATATTTCCAAACTGTTGTCCTGCGAATCCTCTTTCCACAATCCCGTCTCCCTTGCCGCAGCAACAACCCGTTACAACCTCCAGTTTACCAATGGCGCTAAATTATCCGTTACTGAGTGTCAATTACACCCCAGGACTTCCATTATATTTTCCCGGCTCCTGTTATCCGTTTCCGATTACGTCACCTGTCTACGATCCCTCGGCGTGGCAAAAGGACAATAAGAATGGTTGCGCATGCTGTCAGAGGAGACACGAGTCATCGTCAGGATCGCAAAGGAATTCTGGCACGTCGTGTCGCGAGGAGGCGAATGAGACTCATCGTTGCCAGCAGGGCAGTGACGGCACCATTTGCAACAAGAAGAACTGTCCGTCCTCCATTAATTTGCAAGCTCTCGTGTCGCAATTGCTGTCCCTGCAAGGGATCGTTCCCTGTGCGGCTAGCAGAATAATTCTCAAGAAAATTCCTGGTTCCGACATAACAACTCCTATAGACGAGACGGTGAATTGCGCCCAAAAGGCTATCGGCGGACTCAACAAGGAACAACTTTTAGCCGAAGCCAGAAACGCACAGCAAGTCAACGCCTTGATAAACCTTCATATGACAGCGAGTCCGCCGTCAAACATAATACCAATCCTGACAATGGTTCAGCTGAAGGTGAACGTTCTGAAGGCGCAAGTGGAAAATCTAGTGAATCAGAAAATCGTAGAGAGCCAATCGCTCGGGGTGACGGCAAATAACAATTTGGATCCGGTGGTACTCTCGCTCAAATCGGATGCGGAATTGCGGGAGATTCTTAATGCACTGAGACAGAAGGAATCGGACGAAAGAGTCAGCATGAATTTTGCGCCCTACCACTCGCAACGTATCGTAGCCGAAGCTCGACTGACTAACCTTCAAAGTAAGATATGCCAAGTGGAGGAGGAAATTGAGAGGAGGAGGAACAACGCACTATCGAGAAAACCCCTTCGTCATCTTCCTCAGCAAATTCCGGATTTTGGATCCGGCTTTGGTACAACGTTCTATACACTTTCCGAATCAGGATACGATAGCATTTCGGCCCCGGACGAGCAAAACTATCAGTCACCGAATCCATTTATAATCCAGGTTCGCAGTCCTAAGAAGTTGTACCTGAAGCCTCACGTGGGCAGTCCTGAGACTACGTATGCGTCGAAGACGCGTCAGCCGGTGGAACCACCTTGCTCCTGTAGACCGGATGATGCTGAAAAGGGAGAAAATGAGGAAAGCGCTGTGTCGTCTGGTAAGCTCACAGGCCAAATCCAAGAATGCATTGGCGAGATTAAAAAAGAACTTGATACTTCTCGTACAGATGCTGAAAATAACGTAGACTTGCATCCAGAAAAGAATCCTGAGGATTCGAGTAAGATCGTACCGACCGACAACGAATTCGTATCCGAAAAGCTACTGGAACCGATCGTGGATGAGGAAATGAAGGATGTTGGGTCAAAAGATAAGAATGGAGTTCAGTTAAAGTCTGAAGAATTGACGGGCGAATCGGAGGAATCAGGCGAATCGAATGAGCTGCCTGCGACAAAGAAAAGTCCAAAAGGGATTTGCAGTGTGAATTCGAGTGATCCAAACGTATGTGAATCAGAAAGTGAACTGGACGAGACTAAAGGGAATGAGAATTCTAGAAATTGGAACGAGTGAAAGGTTCAGATCCATATGTTCCAATTGTTTAGGCAGGAGAGAAAACGTAAAAGTGGAAAAAGACATAATTATCAATGACGTGAATTTTAGAATTAAAAAAAATGGCGAAACACAAGGCACAATTTGACACGTACTCCAACTTGAGAATCCTCAAGGTGACGTTGGGATAGCAGATTTGAAAACCAGCGACAGTTTTGAAGGCAATACGTAGACCTAAAAATGCTTTTAAAGAGAGACTTCTTCGTTAGTTCAGTTGGATGATATATTTGTGTAATTTTATATTAATATATATTAAATTTCTTAGAGCCTAATGGATTGGTTACAATTAAAAAATAAAATAAATCGTCGTGCGCACACGACGAGCATACCAAAAAAGTCGCGACGGTATGAAGAATTCAGGATAAATATGAAATCAGATATGAAGTCAGATCACACTATTCAAGACGCTAGATAGTAGACAATCTAAATGATGATTCCAAATATTACAGTAACAAAATTTAATTATAAAACGCAATCGACATTAACTTTTCACCGTTTCTATGATCTTCTGCCGAAACTACTGTCGACGTTGAAAAGAGTTCGTGAACTTGACATAAATAATTCGAAGACTCCACTGTGCAAAAACGATTTTTGATCAAGACCTAAAACACGTGTTCTCCTATGAATCCCAATTGAGCTTCTTATTTCTCTGTTGTCCTTTCGTCATATTTTGCATGTAAATTCGTAGACCCGATACTCGCACGATCCATAACGAACAATATCATAATAAATCGTATTTGCAAAGTGGAGTCGAGCTTATTCTGTGACGTACAATTTTTCTAAAACTCTTCAACTTATATTTACTACACGTATACGGTAAGAAATTCAATGGATAATTTTTCACGGGCACGGATTAACTTTAATAGTTTTGGCGTTACGAAAGTTTACCACGCTCTTGGAAGCTCTCACTCCTGTCGTTGCATTTATCGCTTATTGAAAATGCGAGCGTGTCTCTTTATCTTTATCCTGTAGCTCATCGGGGCGACGGAAATGGACATTCTCCTTAAATCTCTTATGAATATCAACGGCTCTTGGGATACTTTTTTTTCCCTTCTTTCTCGACGAACAATTATATACAATAATATGTACAGTTACATTTACACCACTAGCAAAGATACATAATAGGATATCCCAAAGACATAGAATTGAAATAACTCCTAAATACATTTGCAATAATTTAATTACCGATTAATACTTACTAGAACGAATCTTTGATTAAAATGAAAGTATGTATTTTACTACATATGTATGTACGTGTTAACGTGCGTCTATGCCGTGTATAATATATCTGACGTACCATCGAATTCTCATGGCATTGAAACGCTGAGCCTAAAAGTCAAAAGTAGATTTTCAAAGATCACGCGCAATCCACGTTAACGTGGATTCTTGTCGTGTCAAATGAAGTGACGGATAATAACGATAAATCGATCTGTTGATGACGGAATGGTTAACAACTTGGGACCCAATAGTCAACGCGATATTGAGCCTCTAGATATACAGCGGAGTCCGTTTATAACGACATTCGGGGGTACAGGAAAATGTCGTCGTACAGAACGGACGACGTTAACAAGCAATGTGAAAATATGTAGGGATATATTTATGTCCTAAAGAGAAACTTGAGAGAGCAAGTAGGATTTAGTACGTGGCCGATCGTTATAAAGCGTAGTCGTGACTACCGGACTCCACTGTATTAGAACCAATAAGTAGAGCCATGCTATTATGTGGTCGTCTTTACGTCCAAACCTTTTACCAAAGGAACGTCACCGCGTGTAGTGCACACGTGTCATAGAAATAACACGTTAGCCTGAGAAATACATGAAACTATCGGCTAGACGTATTCGCAAATAATTGCCGAACAGAGGCCGCCGTTGGTAATTTATGGCTCTTTCGCCGTACAAGTGTTTTCACGTGCAATTTCGAAAGTGCAAGTTACGCTTGTGTTTCCTAAAAATATCGTACGAAGGCACGATCGACGTTTTATAGTAGCTTCTTCTTGCAAAATATTCATCATATAAAAAGCAAAAGGAAGTAACCCCCCCCCACCCACCCACCCCTCCCCTTCCCACCCCGTAAAATAAACTAATATAACAATAAATACAAGCAGCGCCGTTGCTACGTTTATACAATATACAGTCAAAATTGCATTTTTCTTATCTGTTTCTTGTCCCCGAGTATTTAGAGCCACTACTGTTTTTGTCTCTGATTATAAAAAATCTTCGTCTAACTCCTCCATCCCACTTTCGTGTCTTTTAAAACTGCTCACACTATAAGTAAACCTATCTTATTCAATTCGCATTTTTTGTGCACTCGGCCTTTAGTTGTCCGAGTTTCGCCTTTATTTCATGAAACGTAGGTCGTTTTTCTGGCTGAAGGTCCCATGCCTAGTAAAAAAGAAAAAAAGAGTGTTTGATCTAGAACACTCGTTACTCACAATACTTTCGTAAATACATAATTTTTGCAAAACTTATGAAATCAACTGACGTGGTAGAAAGCACGCGTTTCAATAAACAAGAAAGCTCACCTGGCGCATGATGTCGTACACCTCGGGAGGACATCCATCTGGCGGTTCCATTTTGTAACCCTTCTCTACACATTTGACGACGTCGGCCAAGGGCTGCAAATGCGTTGAGGCAAAGGCAGGATTAGCATATCAAGTACCGACAGCCGTAAGGAGTCTCGCTAAATCTTACTTACAATTCTCGGATAGGGCACACGACCGAACGAATAGATTTCCCACAAGAGAATCCCGAAGCTCCACATGTCAGACTTATTCGAGAATTTCTGAAACACACCAGAGGCGCTCCATTTAGCATTTAGAGAATCGTAAGCGGAAGGCAGAAAAATGGCCTGGCATCTCCGGTGCAGCAGATACTCACGTTCTGTTTCAAAGCCTCAGGGGCAGTCCACTTGATTGGCAGTTTTCCGCCGTCGAGAGTAAAATTCTCATCGCGGGCTAGGCCGAAGTCGGAGACTTTCGCCGAATTGTCCTCGGCAACAAGGACGTTTCTCGCAGCGAGATCACGATGCACGACATGCCGTGACTCCAGATATGCCATTCCGGCACAGGTGTCGCTGAACAAAATTTCAATCGAATCCAATAAGTACTGGAGCGTATCGACATGGTCCAGGGTAAAGATGCCAAAGATCATGGATACTCACAATGCGAAATTGATCTGGTCCTTCTTGGAGACGTGCAGCCGTCCTCTGGACCTGAGATAATCCACCAGGGATCCCTTGCTCATGTATTCCGTGACGAGATACATGTGTTGATTATTGAATACTAGACCGAGGAGCTTTACGAGGTTGTCATGAATCAACGAAGTCATTAAACTCGCCTCGGCCAGGAACCTCTGCGCAGCCTCGCTGTTGTCCTTCAGCATTTTGACAGCCACCCTTTCGCCCCTGTACACACCCAGCAAGACATCCCCGAACTCTCCCTTACCTATGCACTCCCTCAACTCGAGTTCGTGGGTCTGAATGACCCAGCCTGCTTCGACGAAAGCCTTTGGGTCGACGCAGAAGTCCTGCTTGCCCTGTTTCGGCAGGGACTTTGTTAACTGCGTGCAGAGCCCGTCTGCATCCTGCTCGTAGTGCTCGACCAGAAGTGCCAGGTTTTCAAAAAACTCTTCGTCGTCGATGGTCAACTGGTTATTCTTATATTTGACCCGATAATGCTCGACACGACCTTGATAGCAGACGCAGAGAGTGTAGTCACCGGGAAAGTTTGTCGATTCTCTCACTAGGAAGAGACCATCCTCTCTTGGTCGCAACAGTCTTTCTGCCGTTTCCCTTGAGATTTTACCATGAAACCACCTGCAAATTAGTAGTATCGATAAATCTCTCTCGTCACTCGTTCCAAATCACACGGGATCCAAGGAGACACGAAGAAGATCAAAGACGCAGTCAGTCATCGTTCGATCCTCCTCCTACTTACGGCATCGCATTGAGCTTGACTTCGTGTCTCGGATTGACCAGCAAGGCCGGCGTGTTGCCAGAATTCGTGGCGTTCGTCGAGAGGATTATCGGGGACGATAAGGCATTGGGGTGACTGGCGACGTTGTGGGATGTCAGGTTCGACTGCGTAGTCATGGTAGGAGATACAGGATGAGAAGGAACGTTCGGGGCTGTTAAATTAGAGGAAATCGGCTGGGTCGCGTTCTGGATCAGCGAGTGGGACATTACACTTGAGGGGATGGTGTGATGATTCTGATTCCCATCGAGTTTCGCCTGGTGCGTTGCTGCTGAGACGTTCGGGTAGCCGCCGCCGGCATTGTGGTACGTTGGCATCACTGCAGCTGTCACGGTCGGCTGTATCAATCTCTAGACACGTCGCGAAGACGAGAAAACAAGAGTCAGTCCAGTCGTATCTCGAGATGGGTCAGGTTCTCTAGGAGCATCCCCATCTTGTATCGATACTGTATCGACAGCTCTAATCGTCTACGTTCCACACTCACCAAGGTCGAGTTCTGCAAATTCTGGCTCATTCTCGGGCACGACGTTCGATCATCTTCTGAAACGATAAGGAACATTGGTTTTCATTGCGATTCGTCGCTGTCGCCTCGGTGCGCTTGAATGCAAATTCATTACCCAGGGAGGGACTTTGAAAATTTTAATTTCTATTAATTTATGAGACGTTCTTACTTATACCTCACGATCAATCAATTGTCCCTGATCGGTAGCAAGAGGTGCTAGAAATTTGATTGCTTAACATGCAACGAAGGAAATCCTTATACGCCAGAGGAACTTGAATCACGATTCCTTCGATGTGTGAAATCCCATCGTTAGGATTCATATCCATTCGCGCAGCATACATGCATAAATACACACACGTCAAAGCGGTACGCACTGCGATGAGTCATTCGCAGGCATTCCCAGCTACACTCGGCCTGACAAATTGTCACTGACAACACAACAGACAAAATTTCGTTTACAAGAGCATTCACTTTCCAAAGAATATGAATAGCAGTTGGTTGATTTACGAGGAATGCAATTTTCGATTTGAGCTACTATCTTTTTTTTTTCAAAAATAAATACAAGCGATCGGACATATGAGTAACCTGACATACTAACACTATATCGAAGGATGTTTTCTCAGGGATAAGGCAAATCATTTCAAGAGCAAGCATAGGAATAATTCACGTGGCGTTTAGCCTTGATTGCGTCGATGACGTTTCTTATGTCACATAAAAATCTACAGTAGCGGCTATACATACTAATATCTGAATGGACCTTACGTAATCCTGAGCTAATCGAGACTATCACTTGGCAGTGTCACAACCATTTTTTTTTAGCTTCTTTCATTTCAACGTCATCGCACTATTTCTTATCACCCACTGAAATATTCTGACAATCTCACCAGAGTTTTCAAAGACATTGGGAATGCCTCTCGAAAGAATGATCGTGCTCTTACGTAAACCTGGTGCAAGACGAGACCGTCTGCGGGGCAGACCTATCGAGGAGGGTTCTTGCCTGCACCTCGACTGCATGTGCATTACTTGCGTGCATCCCGCGATTACGTAACTCCTCGTCTTCAAGCAAGGTCGACGCGACTATCAAAACTGAGTGGAAGTTCCGCGCGCGTGTCTGCGGTGCGTTCGGCTCGGGCTGATTCGTATATCTCGTTACGTGCATCAAGAGGCGAACGGCTGAACGGAGGAGCAACGA
Organism: Calameuta idolon; assembly: GCA_030142285.1. NCBI lineage: Eukaryota > Metazoa > Arthropoda > Insecta > Hymenoptera > Cephidae > Calameuta > Calameuta idolon. The sequence continues at coordinate 4,371 of JARQSV010000809.1, read as the reverse complement.
GGTACACGTAATGCACTTCTGGCGATTTATCAATCGTCAGAAGTGCATTCGGCATTAGGCCAGTCCTTATGACGTGGATAATCGTTGATGACCCTTTTCAAGGAAATCCCTTCAATTTCCTTCCTTCGGCCTTGAATTCTAATCGCAGCTAGTTCGTGATTCATAATATTATATCTGCGCACCTACATGATGGAGATCACACATGTGGCAGTATATGCGTATGCATATGTGAAATCGAGATAATTGGCCAAGAGACTTGGCATATGGAATATTAAGAATGATTTTGGAGATTTTTATTATACATCGACAATACGGCGAAAAGAATAAAGCACCGAGGAACATCGCTTTGCCGTGTGTAACGTTAACAGTAACCGGTACTGTACTGTGACCTGCCGTTTTGCATCTGGCGCTTCGCACGAAACAGCTATGTATCATGGATGTGCCAATAAGTTTCGCTATACGCGGACGATTAAGATATAATCGTCATTGTTTTTCTCTCTTTTTTTTTAAGACGCTCAAGAATACTCGAGATTTCTTTCTTTTTGTCATTCGCAATACTCGTCTTGTTTCGTGGGATTAGGACTCGCATTGTTGTCGGAGAACATGGTAAGACCCCACGACACAGGGCAACGAGACGTGTTATCTGTCTGTTATCACCTGCTGTTCACTGGTTTAAATTATTGTTATGCGACCAAGAATATATTCATTCCGAAATAATAAGTCAATTAATCGGTTTAAGTTTATCTGTTATTGTTCGACACTTAGAAGAAGAATTTAATCGGGCTTTGTTAATATCCAAAGGAGATAAAGGAGATACGTAATATGCGGGCTATCGACGTGTCGTAATCATTTGCGTAATTCTGTTTGGAACTTAAAAACATATCTTGTTATTAAACAGAGAAACGTCAACGGCGACCTGCACAAAGTTGGTCGTTTAGCGAGAAATAAGATGGAAAAAGTGTAGCGTCTTGTCGCGTCTTTATTCGAGTTAGAAAAATGGGATGACCCAGGAGGATGAGAACGAGGATGAAATTAAATTAATTAAGGATCTCAGGTGCGTGAGAAAATGACTCCTCGCTGGAAATATATATCGCGAGAAAACAATCGGCCGTGTTTCTTCTGGATCTTCGCATGCGCGGAGACCCATGTGGTTTGCTCGAGGCTCGAGAGGAAGAGCGCTCCATTTGCGAAGTACAATTAAGCATTGTAGCTAAATTATTCGCCGGCTATGGCGTGTACTACCCGTTAACCGCATAATTAGCCAATTGCTAATTGCTCGAGTTCGCATAGGACGCGTAACCGCGTAATACACAGTCCTGTCTCTTCGAGAGGATAGGCTTCTGGCCTAGATAAATACATAAATTGGAAGATCATTATTTTCATGGGGCTTTCTTTTAGTTCACGAGGTCTAACGGAACCTCTATTAACTGTAGGAAATATATTTTTATAGCTTTATTGGCCGTTTCGATATTATTTTAACAGGTCGTTGATATCTCTGATGAATGAGCAGTCAGTTAATGCGGGATGCTGGTACCGTAGATCAGTTGCATGGATCACTTGTGCGAAACTCCTTATTTTATAATATCTAAGCAAGTGGTAAGAGAACTTGTGGGCCAAGCGAACTTAATGTACTGCCAGTAATAGCTACTGGTAAAGAGAGCAGCGGAGATCTCTGGCTACTTCGTACCGAGCAGACTCTCTCCTCGTTTACATACTCCGTGTGATATTTAATTTTTGCAAAATATTTCAGAACTGCGCATCTACTTGGGTATTTATCAACGTTACTTTCCTATTTTCATTTTTCAGTATGCAGTTAAGTACATGGAAACTTTCCCAAGACTGAACTCGAATTCATCGGAAAACGATGCATCCGCGAATGTCATTTAAATAACGCCCACCTCTCTCGCTCTCTCTCTCTCTCTCTCTCTCTCTCTTTCTCTCTCTCTCTCACTCTCTAAGAAAATACGACCACTTTGAGTTCATCCAAAAATGAGAATAACAAAACATCTATTCGTGCAAATTCCTCATACTATGGGAGAAACGAACAGTCGATGATGTTGTCTCCGCTATGGAGTACAACGTATTCAACGTCTCACGGTGAAAATGTGGAATTACCATAGATTGTTACGAAAGGAATGTAAGTGCACCGAGAAGAACATCTTTCAGAGCACTCGAAGTATCAGGGTCAAAATTTTGCAACTCACTTACCATGAAAATGATTTTGGGTGAAGCCAAATGAAACTCCGAGCTCGACGTTGTCACTTTCGATCCTTAGCGGGCGTCAAATATCCGTAAAAATTGATTTCGGGTAACAGCACAAACACAAAACCTTACGGAACGTCACACACTCATTTTAGTCGAGCAGCCATTTTACTACACAAAGTTCGAACCAGGAGCCCTTGATTTACCGGAGAAACGAGAGTGGCGTTGATTTTATGCGGCAATACCATGAACTATCCACACTCTCGACAGAGATGAGTAGGGAGATGCACAACGCTACGGTTTTAGGCGTTACCAAAATCATGGCGCTAAATCGTAGCGGCGAGTCTGGAAGTAGGATCATCGCCTCCGTCGATAACGCGTATTCCGTCGTAGCCGAACTAAACGTGAACACGAACGTCTAGCTTGGCGGGCAGAGGTTCTCCGCTACTCACCGCTGGTTCCCAAAGCAACTCTTAGAACGAGACCGGGAACTATAGAACTTCTCATGCACGATTGAAAAAGCCTACTGTTGAATCATTTTTAAGACATTTTTAAGAAAGTGCTTTTTATATATTTATTTTTTTAAATACTACTAAAGATTATTCGATCTTGTTTTACTTTCAAAATTTATTCAAAATATAAGATTGAGGCTAAATCAAAAACTCGCAGAACATACGGAGTTGATAAAAATTGAATTGAAATTGTAGAATATCGAAAATACATTACGTTCAAATTGAAATATTAATAAATTAGATGTTTGGAACATTAAAATATTTAATTAAGTCAATAAAGTAAAGTATTAACACTTAGAAATCGGAAATTCTGGTCAAGCATATTTAGAAGTACAGGAAGATGCCCAAAATTGTATGCACGCAAATTCGTCGTGTAGGCCTGGAGGAGTTCACTGGTTCTCTCAGAGATGGCGCCACTTATCTCGCCCAGGAGGTGCTGCCCCCTTATCGGCGAAAAGGTGAACTAATTCGAATTCTTTAATAAAAATTGACCCAGTGAAGTTTCAACGATGCGATTTCGGAATTATTTGATCGGAGAAAGTTCATTGATTCTCACCGAGATAGCGCCACTTATCTCGCCCAGGAGGGGCTGCCCCCTTATCGGCGAAAATGTGAACTAATCCAAATTTATTTAATAAAAATTGCCGCATTGAAGTTTCGACGATACGGTTTTCAAATCACATTTCAAAAAGCAAAGGAATTTTTTAAAAGTGGTCCTATCGCAATTTAACCTGTACCAGCCTCTTCTATAGACCATTCTGACTTTCAGCATTAAGAGATCTTTCAAAAATTCAAGAAAAAAGCCCTAAATTCAACCCTTTCCGAGATACAGCCGATTTTCAAATTACATTCGGAATATTTTATCTTGGAAAGTTCACTAGTTGAATGTTCACTAGAGATGAATATTGAATGAATGATGGATGGATGAAATAAGGGAAGACCATAGAAATAATGACAGCGAAAATGGACTGTAGCTGAAAAGGGTGTCAAAGCATAACGTAGGAGAAGGATGCAGTTAGGACGAAGGAGAGTAAGAGAGAGACAGAACTCATTCGTACTCAGGGATATTCGCAAAGGGCAAAATAATATCAACTCAGTATAAGTGTTTCAATTTAATTTATTCAACAGACGCAATAATGAAACAGTATATGAAGTACAGTTTTACATATATGGCTTGTGAAAGATCAGCAATAACAATGGCATTAGAGATATATTTTAAATATATCACAGCAATATAATATACACATTGTATGTTATATGTGCAATCACTTTGGACTTTTCCTTTTTCAAAGGACATTTTAACAACGTAGTTTTTAAGGATATACTAGAAGCAGAATGAGGGAGACATAGGAAGGAATAGAAAACTTAAAAATGGAATAGGAACGTTTGGTTGCAGCAGACAGGTAAGATGGTAATGAAGGAAAAAAGAGGAAGATTGTTTAAAAGAAAGAGTGAAGAAGAGAAATGGTAAGGATTGAGGGAAGAATCAGAGAAGAAGATGCGTAATTCGGATGCAAGAGAGTTAGATTATTCTGAAGGAGCGAGAAAAGAGAACACTGGGAAAAGTAGGATGTATAAAAGAGCGAAATGGGCCCCTCCTCGCCCATCTCCGTGAGGTCCTGCCTCTCCAGAAGGGAGCTACGACCCCTCCGAGGCC
>JARQSV010000807.1:0-13315 GCA_030142285.1 Calameuta idolon | reverse complement strand
CATATTATCTCTTTAGTGCTGATACCTCCTGCGATGTATAAATGAAATTTATAAACGCACTATCAGTCACAGATTGTTGATAACTGTAGGAATCCTGTTTACATATTCCAGAATTAATGTTTTTCCTATATTTAATTCTTGACGCACAGATTACTAAAATCCATTAGTAAAGTTTAGTAATAGCAATAACAGTGGATATCTATCCAGCAATGACAACATATGATTAGATAAACAACGTTGTCTTTGTTTATTATACAGGCTTTGGTAGAAGCAGCCGACCCGTGTTTAGCAACGAGGCTCAGGAAGCTGAAAACCAGTTAGTACAATCTGTCGAAGAGTGGCGACGAGAAATGCAATTAGAGAAATTCGTACTGCTTGGCCACTCTATGGGAGGTTTTCTGGCTGCTTCGTATGCTATACAATACCCAGAAAGAGTAAAACATCTTATACTAGCGGATCCATGGGGTTTTCCGGAGAAACCAACAGATGCAGTATCGAGGGTGCATATTCCACTCTGGGTAAAGGCTATTGCATACATGGTACAGCCTTTGAATCCTTTATGGGCAGTCAGAGTAGCTGGACCCTTTGGTTAGTAGATTGAACAATTTATTGATTCTATTAATTAAAACTAAATTTTGTTATTAATAATAAAGATACTTGATTTATGCATTAGGACAATGGCTAATAGAAACAACACGACCAGACATTGTCAAGAAATTTGCTCCCTTACTGAAGGACGATGTGAGCATAATTTCTCAATATATACATCAGTGTAATGCACAAACCCCATCGTAAGTTTAATATCACTCAAGCACATATCCTATCTTCTTGAAAATGTATTAAATGCATTAGAAGTCCATGTTTTTTTTTGCATGTCCATGTAGTGGCGAGAGTGCATTTCACGCGATGATGCAGGGTTTCGGTTGGGCTAAAAACCCCATCGTTAAGAGGATGGACAAATTAAGTCAGGACATTCCAATAACTCTATTATATGGTAGCCGATCCTGGGTCGACAATACGGCCGGTGAGACTATAAAGCAAACCAGGTCGTCGTCATACGTTCATGTACAGGCAAGTCCAGCAGTATAACTGAAAAGTTCTACATGGAAAAAATGCGGAAAATCCTCAATCTTATCATTATAACAGATTAGTATCAGAGGTTCATGTAATTCTTCCGTAGGGCCGATTGCACAATTTTCTGTTAAATTTTAAACTTCGGTAAAGCTCTTGGAGGATACTCACATTTGGTGGATTCAAAATTTAACCGAGGATGATGTAATCGGCTCCCAGTAAATTTACTACGATTTATATCTGTAATTCGCGAAAACCGTAACTGTAATAATTGCGCATGAGCGAACAACATGCTTATATTATCAATCTTATTCTTATCATTATATTAAGGTACTTTAACGTAACTTTTGTAAGGATTCTTACCGATATAAAATATTATACAACGATCTAATCGTCACTGCGCTCTTTTATTTCAGGTGATTACGGGTGCTGGTCATCACGTTTATGCTGATAAAAGTGACACGTTTAATAAACACGTTGTGGATGCGTGTACCTTGAGCGATTCCATACCAAATCTAACGTCATCCAATATTCGTCCCGCGCAAAAAAGTATTACGGAAAGTAATTCCGTACAGCCTGATGATGAAGATGAATCCAGGGGAATAAATGAACAAGGCATAGATACGTCACGACCGAGATCATGTTGATGAAATATGTAGTAATTCCTTTTATTTCTGAATTCGAACGTTACAGTATTGCGTGTGGCACCTCTATAATTTTCTGTCTGGTACGCAATACATAAGCATTATTCAGCAGAAGCAGCACTGAGAAAGTAAATATATTTGATTGGTGAAATTTTACAATGATTGCAAGATTTATGATCAAATGACTAATCAAATGCTCTTGCTTCCTTAACGCTGTTGATGTTGAATACAATCATATAGCATGGTTAGATTAATAAGTTGTAGAGTTTAAGGCAACCGAATGCATCTAAGTTTTGTACAAAGTAAAAGTGAATTAAAGAGCTTAGTGAAAGAGTATTTTTGAGGCAAACGAAAATTTAAAAAACGCTTACATGCTCCATGATCTATAGAAAAATATTTTATGGTGAGGTAAGACAGCGCTGAAAGTTCTTACGATATAAATGTCGAACGAAAATTTAAAAAATACCGTAGAAAAGTGAAGATTAAGTATGAAGCAATATTTTATACTAAAATGTTCGTTTTTTGTTTAATTAGTCCAAACATTTTTTCCTGCAAGCTATATTTTCTTTGAAGAAGATCGGTAATTACAAACAGAGAAATTTTCAGTTGATTTTGATCACCGATGTTTACTTTTAGATTTTGATACTCTTTGGCTTATCATTTGTGCCTATATTTATTTTTAAGTGGTTGAGGACATAAAATAGTGTGCCGTCATTGCAAATCAAAAATACGAAACTTAGATTAAATTCCAGTGCTGTCTTAGCTAATACTTTTTAATCATATTTTTATCTTTAATAATCGGTTGCATAATACAACTGACTATTAATATTTCCAATTAATATCTTATGTGTAATGTCAGAATAACGGGATAGTTCAAAGTAGAATTCGAAACGAGCCATTGGAGTTTCGTTTTCAAGCTTCTTTCTAAGTTTTATTTCTTTCTCAGAGCTTAGATAATTAAAGAACTGTATAAATGTACAATGTGACATAGTACTGACCTCCTAAATTATTATTATTATTATATGTATACATAAAAGTCAGATCATTATTATGTATTATATTTACACAAAAATAATAAATACTCTGCGATTGTCATTGTTCAACCTTTATTTCAACTTTTCGAATTCTATATCGTCAAAGTCATCATCATTATTAGCGTCATTTAATTCGTCTACATTGTAATCTTCAGTATTGTCTACGTTGATATCATCTAACTTTTGTAGACTAATTTTTGAATGTTGCCTTCGTTTTCTATGTTTCTCGTCAATTATACGCTGGACCAAAAATTTCGAAAATGCTTCCTTGTCTTTTTTAGCAGTCAAATAATCTGCTACCTTAAATGAATTCATGGTTATTGGTGCAAGTGAATCAGGCAATTGTGAGTTCAGTCGACTTTGAGCAGCTCCATGCGACTTTTTCATTGATTTTTGGACCTAAAACAATACAAGTTCTGTAGCATCTTAGTTGCTATAAATTATCATTAACAGATGTAATACTACTTACTTTTGACATAATATTGAGTTGGTTTAATCCAAAAACATCACACCGCATTGGAGGCAGGTCTATAACAAATTCATTGTCCTTGCTTTCCTCAGATGTTTCAATATCTTTAAGTTTAGAACGAATGTCAGGTGAAAGTTTTGAGTGTAATATGGATTCCTGAGCTGGTTTTAATATGTCTGTGGTAGGTGTGAAATCATCACCAAAATCTGCTATAGCTAGTTTACTTTCAACTTCTGCTAGAAATGAGAATCTTTTGTCTTTCACAAATGTTATCACTGGGACCATGCCCACTATACGGAGTTGAGTCAACTCATGTCTTATGTGACCAGCTGATGAATGCAGAACTTGCTCTATTTCATTATCATGCTTTACATCACCCTTGGCAATCCAATATACTCTAAGGTAGTCAAATCGTGGTGTTACTTTTACTTGTGATATTTCAATCCCTTTGCCAACCAATTTAGATGCAACTTCACCAGTGGACATCAAATCTGTTATATATTCCATGAAGAGTTTATTCAAAACATTCATTCTGCGGTTATTACATTGAATCTCAGGTTTTTCCGATAGAAAATTACTTGGCATAGTATTTGTAACCGTTTCCTTATACCATTTCCTGAAACATCACATATATTTGGCAATTTCCCAGTGTATTTTAAATACATTAACACTGTATATATCAATATATTCTATATATATATAATTGTAATTACCTTTTAGATTGATCATTGTTTAACATACCTTTCATGAACCTACTTTGTCTGGTAAAATAATTTTTTAAATTTACAGAACTACAATGAATATACCGATGTTGAATAAAAGACATCGTGAAACTGTGCCGACATTGCATATTAAACAAGTTTTTTAAATAAATTAATGACAGAATAACATCCTATAATTACAAATTATTTTTAATTGACGTAGAGTCTCCTTGAGGTTATGAAAGGTACGGTATGTATCTTCGAACTTATAGAAACCTTATGATTCATGACAAATAACAAAACTTCCAAGAAACGAAGTTATAAAAGTTAAATGAATTAATCATATACGTTTGTATCAAATATTTGTTTACATGTTCATAAAACATGTTCTACTTTCGTAACAAAATAAACGTGCATTGATATATCATTTGAGAATGATAGTACAATAATACACTAATGCACTGGCTTCTCATGCGGACTGGATCATTATAGCATACTGAATGAGCATAGTGGTAATAAAGCGGGAAATCGCGCGCAGCACCTCAATAAAACATTCGTGACAGATAAACTGCTAAAAAATAAGTTTCAAACAGATAAAACCTATCGTCGCCTAAATGCATCTTTGAATATTACTGAGGCGTGAGTACAAATATAATGAAATTGGTTCTTTGCTGCGCAATAGAGATTCATTCAGTGTATGTACAACACCCGTGCGCCCAGAAAAGTAGTCCCAAATTTTTCAGGCAGACCAAACAAATTGACCCATTATTATAATTATATACAGAATGTGTATAAAGTTATACAGGTTTTCATAATTATTAACATATTAAACCAGAAGGTTGTTATTTTTGTTATTTTCACAACAAGTAGCTCACTATATGTATTTCCCGCCAAGTTGGCAGAAATGGCGATGGTGCACGACTGTTTCCCGCCAAGGCGCTACAGACTTCTCGTATGGCGCACCTCAGTTAGGCAGTGATAGTGTTCCAGTGATTTTTCATAGTTTGCCGTAATATTTTCGTGGAAAATGGGGCAGTCGGACGATGTCGAAGATTCTACGTACAGTAGACATCAGGATTTATGCCAAAAGCTAAATATGGATGCTACCGCGGCATCTGAGGCCTGGAGATCCTACGAGACTATTCGACAGAACTACACTTTGGAGGTATTTCATCAAATACAACTGTCTAACAACTTTCATGAGCTTTTCTTATTAGAAATGAGCGCTCCAACGTTTTTCCCATAATTTTATAATTACAAAACACGTACACTTCTTCGTGTAATCCTGTATTAAAGGACTCAGGATTCAATTTTTCGTTAATACTTCGCTCGATTAAAAACAAGTTTTATCATCTTTTCTTTACTTGTTTTGATAAAATATTCAGGAATAAAACGTTCAAGTTTTAGCTCATTTAATATAAAGAACAACTACAATTTTTTCTTGAAATTAGTCATTGTCGATCTCGGAAGTTTGAATGTTTAGCGCGGCATTTTGTTGCCCTATAAATAGAAAAATACAGCTTTTTTCAATTGCTATGGTTATCAAAATGAATGTAGTTCATAAGAAGTTATATCAATTTATTTTTGTATATCCTATCAAATTAATTTCATTCTCAGTTTAATAAATTGAATGTTGCCTTTTTAGCAAGTTATATGATAAGCATATTTGGGTAAAATTATTGCATGTCACACAGGTGATTTTTATGTATTTTCAGGGTGATCAACTTCACTGGATAGGATGTGCATTGTATGTTGCGTGCCGAAGATCTTCAACACCAACTGTTGGAAGAACTGGTGCAAATGTTGAAGGCAACTGTGTATCTCTCACACGCCTTTTGCGTTTGTGCAATTTGTCTCTGATGCAGTTCTTCACGAAAAGTAAATCATGGGCAGACATGGCTAACATGCCACAGGATTTCCGCTCTAAAATAGAGAAGCTTGAGAGGAACTTTGCAGTCTCTATGGTGATATTCAAGAAGTATCAACCTATTTTTACTGACATTTTTAAAGACCCAGCAGATGATGTATCACGTCCACCAAGATCAAGACGACATAAGACTCTACCATGTACCCCATCTAGAGTCTTTGAATTTTGTTGGACCCTTTTTGTCTGCATCAAAGGAGCTTTCCCTGACATCTCCGATGATCTTGTTAATTCTTATCATTTACTTATTGTCACTTGTGATTTTATCTACAGTAATGCACTGCTAGCAAACAGAAAAGATCTCCTTAACCCAACATTTCCTGGTAAGCAATTCTTATAGTCTGTCCATGAGTTCGATGTGTTTTTTTTTTGGCAGATTGAAAACAATTAAGTCTTCAGCATGGCAATAATGTCACTGCATAAAATGTTTGTTACAAAGTATGCATATGCATGGCTTTACACTGAATACGTTTTATTTTTCTATTTACCATATATTTACATTATTTTATGGAAAACCATGTGTGACTTGGTTAGGACTGTGTGCCTTGCAAACTGTCAGAACATCATACCGAACTCATGGACTGACTATATTAATTTATCACTGACAGTAAACTTTGTTATTATATTATATCTTATCTAAATATCGTTTGTATCCAGGATTGCCACCAAACTTCAACTCTGATCACTATATTCCACCAAGAGTAGCAAACTGTATTGTTAATCTTCTCTGTGAACGTCATGATGCCTTAGTTATCGAGGCAAAAGGTATCAAAGAATACACATTGAAGAATCACATAAACAAGTTATTCAATGAGAGCATTTTACGGGGCGATCAGTCAACCTCCTCCGGAATTTTAGAAGCCCTCTATTTTGACGGAAACAACAAGGCTGTAAACAAAGCCTATGAGCAGCACGTTTTAAGCGTGGGGGATTTTGATGAACGAATTTTTTTGGGTAAGAATAATAATATACTTTGAAAAATAGACAAATTTCAAATATAATTAGTGCACAAAAATTAATAAAATAATCAGCTTCATTCGTATCAATCGTACTGAATAAGTATTTTCTTGGGGTTAGTTATCTCGCTTTCCAGATGCGGAAGGGACTCTGAACTTTATATTGTAATACAACTGTTTCCTTAGTGTGAAAAAATGCGCCCTTTAGTAGAAGAAGCATGTTTTGACCTTCGTTAATATACAGCATGGCTTTTAATAACAGCTGATCAGACCTTAAGCACTAAAGCCCACCTGTTCCATAAATCGGACCCCCTTAGGTATCCCTGCTTGCACCTGGCAATAAGCAGCCAATCCCATTGCATGTTATTTATATGCAGGTAACCCTTGAATTTCAAATGCATCACATGTAGCATGCTGTTAGATTATAATTTTTATAAATCTACATATGCATCTTTATGTATGTATTTAATTCAATTACAATCTATTGCATTCAGCTGCACTCATGTATTCTCTTAATCATTTACACTTCTGGCTGCTAACCCGTTTCTTTCCGCTTTGTCGTGGCTGTGATTTGCAGCTGAGTGGAGACGAATCAGGATGAATGGAATGTCAAGCTTGGAAATAGTCGGCAGAGAGATTGCTTATCGCGCTAAACTTCCAAGACATATGACTTTGAAAGGTGGGTTTTCATGGCAGTGTAGAGAATAGAGATAGGCTCACTTTCAATGCAACATGATCAGTAGATCTCGCCGACGCAGGTTGTTTTTGTGTACATTACATAGATACTGTAATTAGATTAATTGGGTATACCCTAGGCAGCAATGGGGTTGTTGAAAACTTACAATTGAATAATTATTAATAAATATCCTTTCGGTTTCAGGTGCTGATGCTAAGGATAATATCGGATCGCCTGCGGATGCTGTTAACTTTGGCAACCTTCATGAACAGTTTCAGTTCAAAAAGGAACAGTATGGTGGCGTGAGTATTTTCCAAATGTTTTATATTAGTCTGGATCATCTTTTGAAAGTTGTAAAGGCTCATGAAGACTTTAATGTTTCGTTAGGCGGTTGTTTTACAATCGTAAATCATTTCTGTTTTACACGCGATAATTCCTGTTAGGACCATGCGCATATAAGTTATTTCATATAATCTTCATAAAAATATGAAATTCTTTGATCATTATTGACATGAATACGATGTGCTAAGTTTAATAACAACCAATTATAAAATGAAATCAGCTTTTTTATATGATAATTAAGATCGTATACAAACTTAATATGGTTTTTCTTTATGTTTCTGTATAGCAAATGCAGCATTTGACACCACCGACGCCTTTAACGGGGCGCAAATACCTTAGAAAGAAAGATATGTCCAACGTGACAGCAGTGTCTACCGCAACGCAGAGTGTCAGTCGTCTACAGGCTTTATTAGCTGGTCGCCAAGCCGCCCCAAGTGAGAGTCTCATAGAAATGTTTAACAGTTGCACTCAGGATGTTAGGACGGTGGAAGCCAGAGTGAGGGAGATTGGTGAACAGTTTTGTGCTCAATATACTCTAAATACTGAAGGCAACGAAGCGTCAAATTTAAATTTTGGAAAGAGACGTCTTCACCTGGGACAAACTCTGTACTATAAACTCCTGGAGATGATCTTAAATGATGAAAAACGTAGGAAGCCTAATTGTGATATCATAGTAAGTCATGCAAATGATAAAAAATTTGTTTAAACGAAAATGGATATTATGTATATTGTATTTATTTCTTCGTATTTTTGTTCAGAATTTGCTTTCAAATGAAATATTCCATCGGTGCCTTTTCGCCTGTTGCTTGGAAATCGTCATCTACTCTTATAACAGCGACAAGGTGTTTCCATGGATTCTAACAGCCTTAAACTTGGACGCCTATCATTTCTATAAGGTTATAGAAATCATTGTCAGAGACGAGGAAGGACTGTCGCGCGACGTAGTGAAACACCTGAATCTCATCGAGGAGAAAATTTTAGAGTCACTTGCTTGGCGAAGCGAGAGTCCTTTATGGACTGTTATAGGAAATGCAGAAGGTGGCGTGCCGAGCAACGAAGAAGTTACTTTATCGGGCAGTGCAGACACTCTTGACCCCAACACACCAGGTCAACCTGTTTTGAGAAGACTCGCGCTGGACCGTGGGACTCAGCACGACATCCAGCAAAGTCCTATATCATCGGCATCCGAAAGGTTTGTTTTATTTCTTATTGACGCGAGAAAGATGTATGAGATTTCGAAAATTACCACAAATTTCTATCAGATTTCAGTCTCCTGTGGTTGCTTCAGGTGTCGCTAAGAAACGACTGTTTCCTGACAGTAGAATCAGTGGACAGAGTATCTTACGAGTAGGGGGTCAAAGTGTCTTGTCTCCAAAGGTCGTAACGATCGACGGTAATCAAAGAATACTTTTGACACTGCCAGACCACCAGATAGCCATTCCAAAGACATCGACTTTGCAAGGTTGTGGCGCGCCAATCCAGTCAAGTATAGTGAACAGAGAACAAGCGAAACCACGACGAACGGGCTCTTTGGCGCTCTTCTTCAGAAAATTTTATAATCTGTCTAGTATACGTATGCAGGATCTATGCAAGTCTTTAGATATCGTCGATGAGGAGATGAAGAAAAAGATATGGACAATTTTTGAGTACTCTGTTAAGGACCGTACTCATCTTATGAAAGATCGGCACTTGGATCAGATTCTCATGTGTGCTGTTTACGTAATATGTAAACTCGCGAAGATGGAGAGAAATACCTTCACGGAAATTATGCGTTGCTATCGGTTACAGCCCCAGGCTGAGTCGCATATTTACAGATCAGTACTTATCGACAAGAATGAAACAAATGGCAACAGCGAATCGGACAGAACTAGAAACGTTGAAGCCTCGACGGATCAGAGAAATAATATCGCACCACCAACACCTACCAATATGGCTGGCACCTCGCGTAATTTCGGACCCGAGACTCGGGGCGACCTTATTAAATTTTACAACACTGTCTACGTGCCACAGGTTAAAGAAGTTGCGAACAAACTTGGCTGGTCTCGGGGTGGTGTTATGAACTTGGCCCTCAGTCCATTACCGCAATCTAAACCTAGTGCTAGGTCTCCAGTTAGACGTGTCACAAATAGTGTAACCACCAGGACTCTGGATCCGACAGCAATCACAGCATCGCCAGCGCCACAGCTGAGTTACTCACTAGGTCGCAGTCCTGCCAAAGTAATGAAAAAGAATTTAAAAAATAATTCTTATTTAGTCAAGAATTAATTGTCTAATTTATGTTTTCTAGGATCTGGAGGCTATCAACCAGATGATGATATCCGTCGACGCTAAGAAATCTGTCGGCAAGAGATTACTGTCGGATGACACAGATATCGAAATGACTTCGGTAGAACATTCTCCAGCAAAAAAAAATATGACAACTTCATTCGTCACCAGGAAGTTAGAAAACATTATCGGTGAACGTCGTACACAGAATCAATAGACTATCATTATAATCAAAGTCGCCTTTAATAATATGAGAGCCACGTTATGTGGGAACTGTCCTCATGGCAAAGAGCTCGAATTTCTGTGCTAATCAGAAAGGCCCCAGGAGTGACGATACAGTGTCACGTTCCCACTCTACAGGACTTGGTGATCGTATCGCCAGCCGAAACAGTAATCATTTTTATAGACTTTCCGTGCAAAGAAGAAATGTTTATACATATGTATATTTTAGGTATGTAATGGCTCACTTCATTATTCGCGTAACGATCTCGTTCTTCTCTCTTCTTTTGCCCGGTTATCTCATTTTTCTTTTCGTTATTACAAAAAGCCATTGCAAGTCTCGGAAGAATCATGAATTCAATTTACTCTTGAGCAATAGCTCATCCTGAAATGAGTTTAGTTATCTTTAATGAACCTAGTATGTCACCCCCCCCCCCCCCATTTTTCTCCTTGACTCTTTTGGTTGTCTGGGTGCTTGATATACTATTTTTGTTTAATCAAAAACTGCGTCCCAGCTAATTAGAAGACGTCGTATTTTCTTTATTGACTGCGAATGCGAGGTGAAATAAGCAATGCTCACCGTGGTAAGCACGCAGATGCGATTCGGGTGATATGTTAATTAATCTAATTTACATTATCTTTTCAATCTAAATTTATTCGAATCATTCGAAAAGAATAAATGAAACATAAGTTGGATCTAATGTACTTCGTAAAACACTTCGCTAATGCTAGCATTTTTTATAACAAAAATATAGCGAGGCTCGTTTCACTGCGGGAGCATGTTTTTTCTCTGACAAAGGGTTACGGTACATCCGTGATTGACTTTCTACATCTAGCTGTAAGTGTTTCCAAATTATATTTTATAACATTTGATCTCATAATTAATCCAACTATAACTAAACTACTTGTATAGCTTAAAATTGGAAAAGAAATATATATATATTAAAGCATGATTTATAAGAGTTTTCGAAATACTAAAGGAACGGTACATCGGGTGTCGCACACCCAACACCCAGTGTACCTGTAGTGATCGGATGGGGAAGTGTACCGTTCTAGGGTTAAGGCACATTGTGTGAAGTGACGAGTTCTTCTATAGACACTTCATTTTACACTCGCCGTTAATATTATTTTTCGTATTAGTTTTAAATAGATGAGTGAGTAGTGTAAACTACTTCATCCTGAGTGTAAACAATTTTTTCAGAATGTAATTGAAAATTATTAGTTTGTACATAGTCATTATAATTCAAGTATGAATGCGAAAAATAGACAATGATAAAAATAGTAGATAATAGTGAACGCTCTCTCAGAGGTGTTGCAAAAGTTATTGCGAGTGATGCGAAGATAATTTTGTTTACATTTTTGTCATGCATCTAATAAAGCACAACGATGTTTGCCGCATGCATACTTATGAATAGAAATTGCAATTTTTTAATTTACTTGGTTTTATAGAATTATCACAAGAACATGCATCGCACAAATAGGAAAAATCACTAGGAATCGTAGTATGAAAAATTCTCGGGATGAAAAAATTGTTGGAATGGTTGAGCATAATTTCGGTGTTAGCTTCGCTTGAATTTTAATTATAATGGATAGATGTAGGTGTTGAACATAGACATACATATAGTATGGATTGCGACATTACTACTTTAACTATTTATAAAAAAAATTTCCGCCCTAGAACAAGAGAGATACCGCGAGGAGTATCCATCGATATACATATACTCGTGTGCATAATGGAACTCGTAGCACGCGTGCCCAGAGACAGAGAACATTGGGCGGTCGACTCTCTCTCACACATTGTACAGTCTGTCAAAAGTTAGTATCGGGAGTACTACATATCCATTTATGTTCAGTTGTAATGACAGCAACATTCAGTATGGTTGTGAATTGTAACTTTTAGCTCAGACTCTACTTACATGCGCAGTTCGCAATAGAGACAGACAGACAGACAGATAATCCCCCGGAGCAAACGAAGATAGGTAGAAAATACGTGACACACACCGGCACAGCTTATTCTTATTGCAATACGCCTTCCAAATATACATATATTTCAGTGGAAGTATTCCACTCTTTATCTCATTCTAAGTATTCTATTGGTAGATGTTATCTAATCCAGGAACGTGTGACTGCTGAAAGTCTCCCTCGAAATTGTTTACTGTTAACGGCTGGTTCCACAACCACGTTTTATTTTGTAAATCCGGTTTAATTGCGCGCTTGGGAAATTAGATATTTCTATTTCGAAGATAAACCGAGCTTAAAAAATAAATCTTGATTGTGGAACTGGCCCTTAGTTGTCTTTCAAGTATTACCATTTTTGTTTGTAAATATATGTTGCCATTATTCATTTTTAATAAGATGTAAATTAAATGCGCATAATTTGTTTGCTATTTGCCGCCATTTTATGAAAAATGTTCTATCTTATATTCTCAAAAGAGTGGGGTATTAAATATTAAGATATAGATATATAAGATTAAGATGGATAGAAGGATATCTTGTGTTCCCGACTATCCAATCAGAACACAGTACTATAAAGAGTATAGCGCATTCAGCATTCGGCATCATCGGAATTATCTGCAATATGTTAAATACGATTTTTGCATTTTTTTTTTCACAAAACTGCGTTTTAGCAAACATTTTAACTGGCTTATTCATAGCCATCTAACGATTTTCCATCGATTAAACACCGTTAGAGTCCAAAAAGATAACAAATTTAAAATTTTTCAGCTAGCTTCACACTCTAACTTAAAATTGATTTTCTACAATATTTATAGAGTGTTAAGCGTTTTAACTATTGTATCAATAATTGTCCAACGATTAGTTAAATATTTAAGTTTGCTACAAATAAGTAGCCGCTTAATTTCACAAAGGTCAATAATGGCCATTCTACAATGCAACGGTACACGGGTCAAGGAAAACGTAACACAGCGCGGTATTCAATGTATTTTTGCAAAATTCCATTGGATCCTCCAATTAAGAATGAGAAAATCGTTTTTAAAACCGAGCGTTTACTAAAT
>JARQSV010000805.1:221798-234041 GCA_030142285.1 Calameuta idolon | reverse complement strand
CCCTCTCTACGTATATCTAATAGGTTTGAACCTTTCCTCTATTTGGTTGAGAAGTCATGTGTGTGGTAATAAAATATATGGTTATAGTCATTATCGCGTGATTTTAAAAACGAATTACGGTGACCTCCGCCAAGCAGGTCAATCACCTTAGTATAAAATTGGTCTTCGGCACGATATCGCATTGCTTCTGCAATGCATCAAAATGTTTATCGGTGTCGCGTGATGGTCGATTATTAAAAAAAAAATGAAATTCCTTGCACGGGTCTCGATTTAGTCAAAATTTTGTCCAAGCACGTATCTCAGCATACAAGAGAGAAAAAAATGGTTCTTTTAAAATTCCTCAGTCGAAAGCATCCAAATCTTACACGCATGATATGTCTTATACGAGAAAAAAAAAAATAAGTTATTGAAAACTCGACCTAAGAGAGCGCACGCTCCTATGCAGGATGCAACGTCGATCCTTTTTTTTCTTTTATTATCATAATTCATGACGCTCTTGAAATCGGCCCCTTAGCACCCAACGTTCTTTTCTTCGTCTCTCAAGCGTCGTTACATGCGAATCGACCTGGTACGATTAACAAATCGATCGAAGGCTTACGACAATTAATAGTAAACGGGATTACAAAGAGAACATGACAATGAGGGTTAATGTGAAAGAATAAAAAAAAAAAGAAACGAAGCAACGAGGTTTTACCGGTATAATGATATAATATATATCGTCCTCCTTTTTCACGCAGTTCACATGAAAATACTCCCAAAGCTTTCGCACGACCGGATATTCCTCGAAAACTTCATCTCCTCAGCAATCTCTTACACGAACTGATGCTGACAATGAATCACACGGATACACTCTAAGTCTATCGGCTGGCGACAAGAGAAGGTAGAGAGAGAGAGAGAAAGAGAGGGTAGGAGAGGAACTTAAAAGAGAAGTAGAAAAAAAAAAAGATAAATTACCCAGCATCCTATACGCTCGAAATACACGAATCGCATGCAAAATTTATCAATGACATTATTCGATATAAATAATTAATAGCGCACAATAATAATTCTTCTATTTTCCTCGTTCACCCAATGCTCTCTCTCTCTCTTTCTCTCTCTCTTTCTCTTTATCTTATTACTACTATTCTTTAGTGGGATCCTCGGGTCCGTCGATCTCCGTGTAACGCACAACCCCGCCCGAAGCCGTCGTTGCGTTTTATTTATCTTTATATAATTATCTCCGTCATCTCACTTTATTCTACACTAGAGTCGATTTATCTGCTAAACACAGTGCGATTTCGAGAACGAATATAAAATTGATAAAGGATACGCTAAGGAAATTGGTATATGTATACATAGAGAGAAAGAGAAAAAAAAAAAGAAAAAAGAAAAAAAGATAGTTTCAGTTCACGATACCCAGACTTTACGTTCACAGCCTGACTGGGCGATCGTGGTTTCAAATTAATTTCCAATAGGACAATCGTTATCTCCATTCGAAGTTTCACTACTTTCATCGACGATACACAAACAAAGAAAAATATTACAAATAACGAAACGTACGCACAGTGCAAATGAGGATGAGCCCTCCCGCTTCGTTAATTCTGCCTTTTATCCCTTTTCGTTGGATTCCAAGCTCAACGTTTAATTCATGACGAGATAACATAGGAATATTCATTCTTAATATTTCTCATTGTGTTTCGAGACCGTAGCATTGTAAACGCGCGAGACAGGCTTTACGTTTCTTTAGCTTAGACAATTAATGGAACCGATGTAAACATTTAAGCCCGTTACTAGCTACAACGTCGCGACGCCATCTTGTCTCCCAGGTGCGGGATAAACACAAGTGTAAAATACTAATAATGAATTTCTCGTTTAAACGAGGAACACGCACGACAGAAGCACACAATCTCGATTTTACAATTACGAAAAATAACTGTCGATTAAAAGTTCGCATACTCGGTCCCGAAATCTCATGTACGACGATTAGGCTAATCACAAAAATTTATCTTACAGGTGACGTACCGAGCTAGAAGACGAATCAACGGCAATGGCAGGGAATTTTTCCGAGTGACTGTGTAATGACACGTTTCCGTTTTCTACTCCCGTGCGTACATATACATATTACATTTAGTCAAAGTGACGAATCATCATCCGGTGTTTTCCGCAACACGGGACACCCTCGCGGGATGGTTTATATCTAATGGATGCGATTGGCCAAGAGGGACGAAAGAAGAAACGAAAGTTTTGGATGAACTAAGAAAAAGAAATAGCAACGTTCGTCCCTCTTGGCGCACCTCGCGAAATCTACGTGGGTTCGTATTCCTTCAGTTTCACTCTGTTGGCTACACTACTGTTGTAACGAACCATCAGGACCCCGACGGAGATATTACTTTTTGTTATCTTTGTCGTCGCTTTAAGAGAGATCACACAATTTTCTTCTGCTTCTTCTTCCTTTTTACAAGAGCGTACCCGCGCGCCTAAGCGTATTCGGGTTAATATCCCAGAGCCGGTGTCTTCGATCGACACCCTAAGGAGAGAAACACCTAACCTAATCTCGGATGATTTCACCACAGCCGAAGGCAGTTCATTCCGACGTTGAATTTCGTTACATGGTGTTGTAGACGGGACTGCTGTGCCTGGGCCTGACCTGCAGCCTGGCTAGAGGATGAGTCCTGCCGTGTTGTTGTTGCTTCTTGCTAGCTGCCTTGGCTACGACGCTGGCTACCACCACGCTGGGCGACGGCACCGGCGGCCGTCCCGGCGCCTCGGGCGTCTCGCTGAACAACGACGACGAGTGATTTATCATTATGGGCGCCGACCTTCTCGATAGCTCTGGAGCTATCCTGGACTTTGCCGGTGGATGTACTTCTATGGAATCCTTGTCCTTTGGATGACGTAGTTGGATGTCGGTGCTCTTCCTGGATTCTGGTTGAGCAACCTCGTACTTACCGACTAGCACTCGCACCGAGAGATCCTCGGCAGTTTCCTGTTGACCGGGTGGATCCGTTCTTCTGGGGTCCTTGTGATCCCTTTCCTTGTCCAGGATTGGAGATGACTGGATCTTTGACTCGTTATGGCCAATCACAGGGGACGACGGGAGACTTCGGATCTTTACGTCCTTCCTTGAGCGACTAGGTGGCGACACTTCCGTCTCATAGCTGTTGTCAGGACTTTTTTCCAATTTCGTGGATTTCGCCTCGAACTCCTTCTTCAGGTTTTTTACTATCCCGGAACTGCTACGGGGACACTCTGACTCCGGGGAGTCGTCCACGGACAGACAACGTTTATTGAACACGGGTTTATTGTTTAGATTCTCTAAGACCATTTTGTGATGCTTCACCGAAGGACACTGTGTGGTGTTCACCACGCAGGGACTTGAGGTTTCACTTTCTGATCTACATGTTCTTAGGGACGAGGGTAGATCCGTGTCGGAGGACAAGGACGACGGGGATGGAGCACTAGTAGAGAGTCTTGCTATTTGTCGCAGTGACACTGTGGTAATGTCTATGCCATCGGCTGGACTCGGAGAGTCTCTCACTACTTCTGTCTTGGGACTTGGTTCAGGAGCTGGTGAGGGATCCCTTCTTCTGGGGGTAGGCGAGGCAGTGTAGTGAAAGAGAACTGGGTTATAAGCCTCGACGGACACCTTCTCGGCGTCGGCAATAAGTCTTTCCGTCTTCTCCTCGGGATCCGAGGTCTGGGTGCAGACCCTCTTGACAGCACCAGTGGTGGCACCTTCCTCGAGCTTCTGTTTCGTCCGTCTTACAGTACCTGGATGCCAGGGTATCTCCTCCTTGTCATAAGGAAAGAGTCCACTGGACCCAAGTGGATCCGACGGACGCATATCGTAGGATCCCCAGGAACTGTTTCTAGAAGGTAAGGTGGCCCAGGAGCTGTGAACCGAGTTATCCAGTACTACCGCGCTGTCGTAGCTGCTCCAGGAACTTTGACGACTTGGTGAATCGCGACTAGGTTCACCACGTCTCTCTTCGCGATCGAAGACTCTATCCAGCTGAGCACTGAAAGGATCACCGTCCTTTTTCGGTTTCCTACCGAGCGCACTAGGATACGATGTAGTCATCGTCGTAGAACCCGTCGACACAGACGTCGCTAACGTCGTCACTGCCGTCGTCGTCGGCTGGACAGTCGCGACACATTCACTCTCAGCACTCACTTCGCTATTTGCATTAATATTAATATTCGTATTAGTATATGTTGCTTCCGCTGAAGCAGTCCAGACTAGACATTCACTACCATCATCTCCGAGACCAGAAGCAACAGCGGCGCCATCAGTGCCAGGAACACTAAGCTTGAGCTGTCCTTGCTCTTCTACCCTCGTAGACACCTCCTCCTGCGCACTGTCAATCTGCTCAGGTTGCTGAAGTTTCTCACCAGGATCCCAAACCTCCTGTTGTTCCAGTAGAACCGCGGTCAGCATCTGAGAACAATCTTGACCCTCGTTGACCTCTGACACAGGACTATCCGGCAGCGGTTTCGTATCCGAATCCGAACCTGGCGACGATGGCTTACTACTTGCTGCCTCAAACTGATTGGTGAGATTCAGCACCAGGCCTTTCCGTCTCTGTCCTTGAGTCTCCAGCTTGCTCACCCGATGCTTCACGCTCGGAGTATCCGGTCCAGGTAGATGAACTATTTTATTCTGCGAGACGCTGTACGACTGACCGTTATCACAGGGCATCAGAACGTTACGGGCTTCCTGATCGCCACCAGTCTTTGTATTACAGCCACGAAGAAGATCTTCGCGAGTGATCTCCGAGTTGGCTGCCTTGTCGATGCTCTCCAGAGACTGGGACAAAGGAGCTGGATAATAAAATTAAGGTTTCGTTAGTACTGCAAAGAGAAAAAAGAGCACAGTACAGCGCCATCTAGGTGATAGTTTTCAAATAACTCACCAGATGGCAGCATGTTATCTGCAGTTTCTACATTCGGAGACCAACTCTTGGGTCTCTGTCCGTTCTTCTTGAGCTCCGTGCCGGATGCCTGAAGAAGATCATTGTCCACGCTGTCTACCTTCTCCTCCTTCTTGATCTGATCCTTGACCATAGTCGGGGATTTCAAATTAGTATCAGACTTCGATCTCTGAAGTTTCTCCTTATTCTTCATGGCGTCCAGGATACCCTGATAGGTTTCCAATTGCAGCAGAAAACTATTATTAGGCTTTATACAATTCCGTTTCTCCTTGACGTGCTTCCACGCCTGCGAGAAGTCCCAGTTGTATGCCTTCATGGCGTAGGCGATAACGACCGATGCTGATCTCGAGACACCCATCTTGCAATGGACCAATACCTTCGAACCCTCCTTCTTGGCCTTTGTAATGTACTTGAAGGTATCGTCCCAATGTTTCAGGAGGTCCGTCTTCTCGTCGTCGTAGACCCGCACGTTGAGGTAATTGAACATACCCGGAAAGAAATTGTCAATCTCTCTGGTAACATTGAGGATGTGTCTCACGCTGAAAACAGACGATCAATAAATTAAGATTAATCGATTGAGCGTCAATTAGAAGAGATAATATGAGAAATTAATTATTTCCAAGGCTTACCCATTCTTTTGCAATTCCTCCAGGTTACTGGCATTCCACTCGCTCCCAAGATAGACATGATCAAAAATCTCAGTCGGTGCGTCCATCTGTCCCAGGATGGTCAGCATCTCCTGGTCGATGAACGGTTTGAATTCGCCCAAATCCATATCGAGATCCTCTTCGAGCCTTCCTCGAATGTACTTAGAGGTGACCTCGTCGAGGTCAACGGACATCATGATCTCCTTGAGGGTCGAGCGAATCACCTTCTCGGTCTCGTCTCTCTCTCTGGGTCTGGAATGGAACAAGGGAGACCCCAAGAAATAAAAAATTAATAAAAAATCAAAATGAAAAAAAAAAAGCAAGATCGATCAAAGGAGCAGGCGCGCTATTTCCGTTAAAGAATTTTTCGAATTCCCGAAACACCGCGTTACCATCGGCATCCTCGAGATTCTCACGCGGGAGCAACATACGCAGAAAACTGGAAATAATTGAAGGACAGCTATAAAGTTATTCTCTATTTATATGCGCGCGAGACGTGCCAGCCAGAAGCGTCAACAAACCACCGACTCTGGCAATGGACCAACCGAGAGAAGTCCCACGGGTTAAGGCTGTTTCTCAAAAAAAAAAAAATTTTTTTTTACACCATCCAGTAAATTCTCGAAGATCATCAACGTGCACCGATCGCCACTCAGGACCGTAGCTACAGACGATTTGGGTCCCCCTTTCCTGAATATTCCGACGATCGACTCGGACCAGGCCCAAAATGAATAATTCATTTTTTTTTTTTTGAACTCACTTGGTGCGTACGCTATCCGGCGATGGTGGCCGTCGTGACTCCAGATTATCCATGGCGTGCCACTCGTTGAGACACGAGCGGTCGCTTTCGATTCTCTGCTCATAGTAACTGACCCAATCATGCGACAGTCCGCCCAGGAAGTAATTCTGCTCGCGGGCCTTGCTCGAGACCTTGTGCAGAGTTTGTAGAGCCGACCTGAAAGTAAATGATAAAAAAAAATAATATTAGAGTGCTGATCCGAATCAAGAACATTTTTTTTTTTTTTTTCATCTGAACTTTCAACTTTTAAGATCATCGCGAACGATAAGAATTTAAGAGGAGCGCGTACGACTTATTATTTTTTTTTTTAATCCTTATCATCGATGTTGTTCGCTGCGCATCTGTTATGACCTTACGTAACGGCCTTACGAAACGATAACGCGATTCCTTGTTAAATCCTACAAAATTTCTTCAATGTAATTCCATGAGTATACCTTATTCTAGATATAACGGGTGTCCAACAATCACGCATTTTTTTAAATGATTCCATGTCAAACGCAAACGAAGAACTGACACGCCAAGTCGCGGCTGTGCGCAGCGTTCGAGATTTCCAGCCGTTTACCGTTCTATTGGAAACCACCACTTCCGGTTTCCGGAAGCCGCACGGCGTTACCCGAGCATCCTGTCCGCAGTGGGCACAACTCTTTCCTATACCGTATCCAAGGCTTATCTACAGTAGCACAGTGGATTCCCTGTTTTGTCAGTTAATAATTTCATCGCACGTAGAACGATTTTGTTTTCGCGACGTTGCGGTCTCGTTGCGAACACGCCTTGTTAAAAGGAGACGACGAACGGTGTCGATGAAGTTCTGCTAAAGAAAGAAAGACTTCGAGCCCAGTCGAGCTCAACGAATGCGCCTTGAGGTAGAGCAAGAAAAATGATCTTCGTATCGACGTTTTACATGATATTCTCGAGATTTATTTACGCCAAAGATGATTCACGGATTTATTGATACAATTAACATAATTGGTAATAAAAATTTGATAAAGCGAATCGATGCGTTATAAATAGAATAATTTATTCTTATAACTGTAAATGCTTGAGGATACGTATACTGATTGAAAAAAAAATTTTTCCTCTACCAGCTGTCGATTTTAATGAGTTTCCGCGTTTCAAGGGAAACAAGGCAATTGGATAACGGACGGATGATTTGTTGGAAACGAGCATCGGAGAGGAATGGACCAAGCAGAGAAACCGAGTACATTGGATGCTGCAGAAATCATCTCGTGACTCGGTAAGGATGCTGCTGGAATTCAGGAAAGGAATGGCGTAACTATTTTTTTATCTCTACAGCGAAACTGACGTCATCATTTTTCATAGCGATAACAGGACTGAAAGCGATAAAATAAGTGTGGATGAATAGTGAGAATTATTGAGATCTTTTGAAAACGGTAAAAAAAAAAAATTTTCGCTTCCTCCTTTCTCCAACGCCCACGCGCGAGCGCATCTATTTTCGCGTGCACTTTCACACGAAGTTGCAACCAAGATAAAGCTGTTCTTGGACAGCTGTCAGATTTTGGAAAAACAGTAAAGGCGCGAAAATACAAACGCTCCTACAAACGACCACGGCTTCTTTACCCGAACGCGTATTTCCGTCTCTTGGTCGTGAGAGCGAAAATGGTAGTAAAAAAAAAGAATATGCATTAAGGAAACGGCAAAAAAATTTTTTATTAAATACTTCGATCAATCGGTAAATCCTCAAAGTCATCGAACAAACGTCATTCAAAAGGCACAGCAGTCGCTTGTCGCTTTTATGGAGATGCGGAGGCTGTGCCAACCGGTCCCCTACAAGGATCCGTCGGGACTCTCTAGAATTCCCCGTGACAGAGGTCCACGTATACCCACACGATAATCAAAGATCGGCACAGCGATCACTTTCTTCGATTCACCCACATGCAACATCATCGTCATAATCATCATACGCTAAATCTCGCTAGCTCCATTTCTGGGATGCTGCGAAGACACAGCACCACTCCCAGCAGTATTTACCAAAGGATCCGTAAAAACAAAATTAATCTTAAAATCCGTGGATAAACACGACCTGATAAGTGACCGCGAAGTCATTGGGTGTGACCTTTCCAAAAGATAAAAAAAAAAGTCAAGCAGCAAGTTCATCGTCGACTGACAAAAATATCACAGCGCGGCTGTATGTACGCACAGTGATATTTAAAATCGCTGACTACCGCGCCCGATTCCTTAAGGCGGACTTTTAAACGCATTGTGGAATAATCCACGATATGAAAACACACCTATATATATATATATATAATACCAAGGTATTGAGTTCACTCGTATCGCAATTATAATAAACCACGTCATCGGCAAATCCTAAACTGAACGAAAGGATGAAGCAACGACGCGGCGGATCCGCGGCTTTAAGATCGTTGATGTCACGGATCAAGTATAGTGTTAAGTCGCGCGATTTAAAATTCGCCTTGACGATGAACCAGGCCGAAAAATTGTCCTCGACTTACGTCACGTCGTATAAACGCAAATTGCGCAGTCGCTGTCAACGAGGGTCCCACAGTTGACATTTGACAGGAATAAGTGAGCAATTAAAAAAAGAATACAAAATATTGCGTAACAAAGAAACAATAAAGTCATACACGCAAAATCGTACCAATCAAATCGTATAATTTTCTTTGAGGCGATACCAAAGTAACAAAACAAAAGAAAATACGAACAAAGAACATTCTTCGCGCAATTCAAAACGTACGTGGACATACGTGACATACGTGTGCAATCGTACCTAGTCAATCCCGCCACACAGTAGATCACGCGAAGGCAGCGTTTTCTCTGTAAGATTCTGCCGAGCCAGAGAACAACAGGTAGCACGAATAAAGCCAGCATATAAACGGAGCCACGTGTCAGCATCTTTCGCTGAGAGTCACAAACAGAGTGTGCGGATCCGTTAAAGAAAATTTACGCAGATCGAGTAGAGTCTCGGACCCATCTGTCAGGTGGGTCAACGAAGGGGAAAGAGAAACTTGTAAAATCTCTCCGAGTTACCCGGAGGTCACTGGGTCACAGAATAATAGGATGCACGTGGTAGGGGTCACAGAGCTGGCGCAGACCCTTCCGGAGGTCCAGGAAGACCAATTCACTTTCACGTTACGATTACCCGACTGCTCTGGCCTACGGACCACGTTTCACTGACTGACTTACTGACTGACTGACTGACTGGCTGAACGGAGACACAACAGTTGCCGATCGGCCCCGGAGATCAGAATAGTCCGTACGCGTGGGCCCGGTTACCCTCGTGGTAGGGATAACGTGACGGTTTACGAGGTTAGACGCCATATTTAGTATTGGACCGTGTGCGTTGGCGAAGCTGCATGGAATTCGTAGTGAATTATCATTAAAATTCATCCCGCGAACAATAGCCAGTCAACGCGCGGATCCTTGCGATACCTGATCGCGACGACGATTCGATCTTGGAAAAGAAGAAATCTTCTGTTACCGACCCAACGTGAAGCTGTTGCGAGGTTATCTTTATCTCGAAGATATAGGAGGTACGGAGCTGCGGTAGGTATGTAGGTATACGTCTTCGTCGCTACTATAGAGAGAGAGCCTTGACCCGACCACGTGGCGGCTGTCTTGATCTACCCAGGATGAAGACCTCGAGTAGATGAGTACGCGCGATAGTGGCGCCTCCTGTTAACGACGCTACGGAAACAATAGGGAAGCTGGCCCCGTCGTCGGATTCTTTCTGTTTCGCTGGTATTAGAATCTCGCGCACCTGCTGGAGCTGAGCTGTCGCACCTGCTGCCTGTGCTCTTGGTCTGAGAGAGACGGAGAGGACCATGAATTATTTAGGAGTCCATAAGCAGAATATAGTAAGTATTACCCAGTGGCGTCTAGCGGTCTGCCGAGGGACCCGCGCAAATGGCGGCTACTGTCTGTCCTCGGTGCAGATGCACCGAATGGAGGACGACGGTCGAGCTTGCGATTCTTATCTTTGACGATTGAACAAGAATCGGCCGATTGTCAAAGGTCGTGAACTTTCGTCCGTCATTCGTATTCATCGGGTATGGACGGAATTCTCGTTGGTTTTGACAGCTGGATCAATGATCGGATGAATTTACGAAACAGTGCCCTGGCCACGTGGACTGGACCTGTCAACGAGTGCAGGTTACTTAATGGGTACGAATTACGGACCAGCCTCAATGTACCGGATGACGCGCTATGAGCTCATCCGTCAAGATCAGAATTGTCTGTAGGAGATATTTGAGATCTGTCGCGTTGATTGCGCGTCCTGGTCTTCCCCCGTGGGTCCTGACCATCCAGTGAATCGTCAAACTCGTTTTTCAAAGTACTCGCAAGCAAAATTTATGTAACCGGTATCCAGACGGGCGATCGGTAGGAAATACTGAAAGTTGAGAAAAACAATGATAAGCCAGTTATCCGGAGTTATCAGCAGGTTCCTCCACTTCCTGGTGATTTCAATGGCATCCGTCTCGACGCTTCGACGGAGTTATTGGCTATTAAATGAAATTTATGCTTGCGTCACGAAGAGGCCGCACCGTTACGAATGCGTCTTCGGTAGCACTTTGGGCCTTACAACTTGGCCTGGATACCACGTGGATGGGTGGTATACACAAACTGGGACCTATACCCGTTGCATTTTTTTTTTTTTCCCCTTCAAAGGTAACATAGCACTCGGGTATAAAAAGAGATAAAAATGTTACAGACACCACGGGGATGCTGTAACGTGGAATTCGGCTGAACTGGTTATCGCACTTGATACATGAAACGCATAACCAGTTTGGAGGCACCAGTGAAAGGATGACGTTACGCCATCTTCGTATAGTTACGGGGAATCCTTATGGGAAGTAAAAAAGAAAAAGAAAAAGAAAAAATCTCAAATCTTAACGAGATACAAGCACCTGGCCCAGATTCCCTATAAATCCTTGAAAGTCGACTCGACAACGAACAAGTCGTCCTCGTCCAGGAAGGGTACGAACATATGTATAAATGCTCCGTGTCTGTACCAAGTAGATGAAACTGATCATAGATCGATAATTATATTCAAGGTCAACTAAGAAAAAAAAAAAAAAAATGTCATGTAACTCACTGCTCGCATATCATTACGAAAAAAATAATCGTTACGAAACTAGGTCGCAGCATCCGAAATCACACTGGTCCTACATCATTGGAGTCTGAAACTTTTTTTGGAAATACTCACTACGTATCGGTAGCTTGACAGATACGAGTGCACTGATATGAGTCACGAGTATAGAATTTCGTGTTGGCAGCACTGCTATCGCGGATAAACACGGAGGGCGTAAGTTACACGTGTTCGCGGCCGACTGATAATTTTACTTGAAATACAAAAAAAAAATGGGTTCGACCACGATGGGACGTGTCGCGCATAAAACCCCAGGCGGAAAGCTACCGTAGATAACGGGGCTGGTTTTCAAGCGGAACGAATTCACGAGTACTCCTTTTGTCGTCGACCGTTACGCAAGATCGGTTCGTGCGACTGGGCCAAAACACAGCGGAGTTAACGTCCGTATAAAGGAGTGGAGTGAACAAAGAGAGTGAGCGAGAGAGAGAGAGACAGCGAAAAAGAGATAAGTAAACAAGCTCAGAGACCAGAAGAGAAAAGACAAGAAGAAAAGAGTTAAACGAGAACAAATAACTACACGGCTGTTATTATTGGTAACAGTAGTAATAAAAGAGGCGTCGAAGAAAAAAAGAAAAAAAAAAAGAAAAAACGAACAAAAAAACGGAATTTATTGAAGCCAGATTGTTTTCGAATAATTAACAGTGTTAATTAACACAAACGACAGACCCAATCTGCCACTCAGGCATCCAAAAGCAATGCCCAAAAAACCTATATAGTCCCGTACAGCGGATATGTCGGTACTGAAAGAAATCTACTTATCGA
>JARQSV010000805.1:209972-221698 GCA_030142285.1 Calameuta idolon | reverse complement strand
AGTGCAACGGCCAAGTGCACTTTCCACTCGAGATACCCGATGGCGCTCGAGTGCCGGCAAGTGGCGTAGACCGCGAGACAGGTCGCCGACGACGAACGCCAGGACGACGTAATGCAGCCTGTTACGGAGCGTTTGCTCCCCAGGGGATCCCATATTAGGAATCCTGGTGGCGTCTCGCAAGTTATAAGCCGGCGTAGCCCGTTCGCTCGCGGGCGACTGTACCTCTCATCTCCGTGAGATTATCCTCTTGGTAATTGACAGATGAGCTTAACGAATGGAGTACCGACCAACAGGTATCATAGGGATACCAACCTACGTAAGAGGAGCCGGACCAACCTGCCTCTAACTGTTACTTGTATCTACCGAGTGACTTATTACGACGGCAAGAAGTTTTGTCAAGACGCAACAGGTGTCCCGAGAGTTACTTTTTTTTTTTTTTCTTACAGATTGCGTAACCGGGATTACCTTATAAGACGAAATAAAAATAACTCGTAATTAATCATTAAAATTATTAATCATTTTTTTTTTTCATAAGACTCCTCAAAAGTGACATTCGCTATACTCGACTATACTATATATATATATAAAAAAAAATAAAAAAAAATTCCTATGGAATTTATGCAAATCAAATATTTTTTATCTTCTTTATACCTTCTGTCTATCCTTGATTGTCCATTTTTTTTTTTTCCACTTAACGAACGTCCAGTCCCACAGCGTTTACAAATTCAATGAGATACAGCGGACCCAAGTCGATCTCGATTCTCTGATGAATGAGAAGAATCCTGAGGCTGGACATTCTTATCCCTATAAGGCAGAGAGACGTTCCAGCTCCTGGGACAATGCAAGTGCCCAGCCTTGACAACGGGATCAGGCGGTCAATCCCATTGAGGTACCCGTCCCCAAGCATGGGGATGCTGTGAATTTTTGCAGTGATAAATTTTGAAATAAATAATCAAAAAAAAAAAATACAAAATTTTCATTACCAACCAACGCGGTTATTATCCCTTTCTCAATTGGTACGGCACAGCATCCCACTACGGGTCCAAGATAAAATCATACAATTGACCCTAGTTATACCGTCGCTATAGTTATTATCCCTGACCGTCGTACGATATCCTACGATTCTCCAAGATGACCCCTATCGATAAATCCAAGATGGCGATACTGATATCATCCAAGAGCAAACAAGATTTCACTATCAGATATCCAGGTCTCGGTGCTCCTACGCCTACCATCTGCAGCCTCGCGTAGTTTATGGTGACCATAAAACATGCTAAACATCAAATCTGTGCGAGCCGATAAGATGAATCTCGAATCCACGTGGGTCCAGGTCCGGGACATTCCCGGTAAGATACACGTGGGGGATTTTGAAACGAAAAATGCATTACGAACGAAAAGTTTTAATTTCGTCGGTCGAGGGTCAAAGTTCACGAAATTAATATCTGATTACCCATGGTTAATTTTTCTTTTTTTTTTTTTCCATCCACTTGATTAAATCCAACGACCGGACACGCCCGACTCCTTCTGGGACTTTGCCATTTGTCCATACATGTACCTCGGTGTGTGACTACTGGTATGTAAAAAGCTCGTATTAATTACTCTTTCTAATTAGAGCAATACGCGAGTCAATTACCATCCATCGAATGATTACCTTCGCGATAACTTAATACACATATCCATCGCTTATGTGGGTCACAGGTTATATCGAAGACACGTTCGATCGATATTTGCCAAGATAAAAAAATTTTTTTTCACATTTCCCACAAAACTCCAAGTCTCATTCTTAATTATTCCCAATTTCCTGTTTGCAAGACCCACCCGTTAGGTGCAACGAGTGTTTCGGTATGGAATAAAAAGTTGTATCTCGTGACACGTAATTTGAGAGACCGGTAACAATATTTCCAATTTTGGTAATACCGTACCCGTTTAATTGGGTTATGCGCATTAATTAAGACAGTCTACTCGTTAGGATACGCGTGGACCAATTAGCACGTTAACGAGATCAGACTATACGGACGAACGACAGGCATTAAGTTTTGTGTCAAGGTGTCGAAAGACATCGCCTATGGTAATCATCGTTATCTACGAGGGTCATTTAGCAGATACGTTAATCGGTAAAAATTTTTCTTAATTATTTTTCGTTAATCGCACGTGCTTGGACGTACTACGAATGACGGTGGAAGTTACGGCGAACGGAGTGTATGTTCTTTAATCAAATAGGTAGGTCGTGTCTATGGCAAGACAAGCCACCCACTACGTACGGCAACGTAATGACGAGAACTTTTGTATATCCACACACCGTGTATACCTATACGGTAACAGCATACGTGTTCCACATATGAAGCCCATGACTTTTGAGCAACACGTCAAATTATTGCGACTCTGTAAAATTTCCAGGTCCTTCGTCGCTCGACCATCGCCATTCTTTGGCGAAAGGCGGTATCGAGGTGTTAAAAAAATTTGAAAAAAAATTTTCAAATTTACCCGCCTTTCTCAGTCGAGCGTCGATCTGCGTGACAATTGGCAACATCGCGTTCCGTGAATTAGGTCTGTTTACAAGAAACGACTGATTTAATGAAATTTTCTCTCCACTAGCAATAACCTTATTTTTCTAATACACGTAACGTCCATAGCTTTTCGTACGAAAAGTTTGGCAATGGCAAGCGTCGCGACGCGTCCATAAATGGCGCGGGCGTTGGTCCACGCTTGCACCCCACTACAGTACCGACGGAGGGTCGGGAGACCACGAGGCGTCGCTAATAATAGAAAACGACGCTCACACGGCGCCGCGTCGTTACACTCGGGGAGGACGCGTGTCACGATTCTATTTACTAATTACATTGATGCGTGTTAATTACTTTTTAATTGTTTGTCATTTTCATAAGGTTGGCAGGTCCGATGATCCTGTGGTAAAAATCTTCGATCTCGACTCAGTCGTGCAAGTAGAAATCTTATCCCTAGGGCTTTTGCGAGGACTGTTTCTCCTGGCTGTACGAGAGCGACGCTAGGCGTCCCGACGCCAAGTTAGGCGTCGTACACTCTGCCAAAGCACAGAAGAGACCTCGGAGCTTCGACAACGTACGAGACCGGTCAGGGCCGGCGATCCGCATGTGGGTGGCGCAGTTCCTCGATTCCTCCTACGATCTTCGAGAATTCATTATGCACTCTCTTACTTTCTTTATTTATCTTTTCTTTTTTTTCATTTCTCTCTTTTCTTCCTACTGGCTCCACTCGGGCCGACTAGGCAGACTGGATACTCAGAGGAGTTCGGAGGCAATTTCACTGTCTGAATATACAGGGTGGCTACTGAAAAAAAGTACTGAAAATTTATATCGCCGAATAAAATAGGAAAAGACGAGCGAGTCGACAAAACCGAAAGACGTACCTACGTCGAGCGAAAGTATCTGAGGAAAAACGTGAGAGTCACGTGTCACGCGTACCAAATCAAGAAAAAAAAAAAAAAGAAAAAAAATAATGACTATAAAGAAAGCGACTAAATTGAGACTCTTGAAAGAGTGAGTTCAAAAGAAGAAGAAACCGTCATACTTATCGCGATTCTACAAACGTAACCTGGTTAAACGGGATGACGGAGCTGCAACGCGGATGCTGCAGGTTAGTCATCCTGGATCCGGAGAGCGGATCTGGGCAAACCGAATCAATGGTAATTGTAAGTTAATACGCTGACGCGTGGGAAGAAGGTTTTCACCTCGCGAGATGAGCGAGATGAAGGAAAGGAAAAAAAAAAAGAAGCTTATCGACGACCGGAAGAGGCTGGGCGAGAGCAGCAGGAGGATCGCTAGACAATCGTTCGGGATGACTAATTAAGTCTAATCGCCCACGTGATGATTCGCGAGCGACCACGTGAAATCGGATAGTCGACAGTCGAGATAATGGAAGCACGTGTGCGAGAACTGGTACTGCCAAACTTGGTGATGGTCAATTAAAAAAAAAATAAAAAACGTACATGAAAAATCGAAAAATTAAAAAAAAATTCGCAACAAGGACAAACGGCTCGAAGGATGTTAAATAAAATAAAATACCTGTTGAAAAAAAAATCACACGTGACGCATAAGGTCACCACGAGGTCAGACCTTCGTTCTAGAAGTTTAATGCACGGGTTCGTAATTTCTTCCTTCACCTGTACTTAAGTTTCGAGCATTTTTTGTAAAAGCTACGCCCAGTCGATCCTCACCCACGTGTATACGTCTGCACGTGTCCATTGAGAAATTCTTATGGTCTAAATTGTATGTACACGTGTTACGATGTATACCTGTATATATGTATAGATTAATATGCACCGTATGGTAACAGCATTGCGTAGGTGTAAGGGACCACCCGTTATAATTGCACGGTATTAACTATCAGACACGGTTATTAGTTCGATATACAATAAAGCTCGATTCACACAATCGGGCTTATGTGTTATTATTGAAAAACTCCAGAAACATACGTAGTCCCGCCGCGCGCGCACGTAGCCGTGTAAGAGCGGCAATTATTTCGCAAATTATTTAGTAATTCATCATCGTACGTGCCGGAACAGATTGAGCCAATGAGGAAGCAAGGTAAATTACGTATTAATTGTGTCCATACGTATAATCCCCCTGTGGTCCTTTATTCGTCGCGGGACTATATATATATATATATATTTATAAATAATATTACTCATGGGAACTTACCACATCGCTTGAACGGACACGGGTTTGAATATGTGTTGACGACCGCATACGCTCACGCTGAATCCACTGTGGGGAAAAAAGAGAAAAAGGAAAAAAAAAATTAGTATTTTCTTTTCCGAGTTTAAAATAAAATTTTTCTTTTTCATTCAAGCATTTACGTGCATTTGTCGCGACGTGACGTCATTTCAGGTATCGAGGGAACGTTAGATCGAGGCGCGAAGTACGGACAGTTAAGTTACAACGGTAACGCCAACGATTACGACACCTTGTATGCAGTTAACCGGTAATTATGCAGGCGAGGCGAGTCGCCATTGACCAGGTGGGTTTCCAATTGGCGTGTATCGCGATCTTTCCGTGAAACTGACGTGCCCGCGAAACCGCACTGAATTAACGAGGTCGCGTCGTAGCGAAGCGTCACGGAGATACTAAAGCGGAGCGAGGAGACAAGAATTACAGAAGCGCGTAAAACAACAGGGTCCGTTTCCACGTGATACTTCGTCAAAAGTCTCTAGCCTGAGATATGGACGATCGTTGAAGAGAAAAATAAGTATGGCGTCTGAAGCATTTTTTTTTTCGCGATCGAAATATATCGAGCGAATCTTTACGCGAGAGAGTCAACGAGACCGTTGACATCTCGTAAGCGCGAATAAAAACTTAATCCCGTGTAACTTTGCAGTCGGCCATTTTGAAGTCGAAATATTTTACGCGGGCTCGCGACGCTACGTCGTCAGCTGGGTTTACAAATATGGCCGCCGAGTGAAAATCGCCAGTTGACAGGAAGGACGTCCGCGTGTATTGGTGCGGTAAGGAAGTTCGCTCGAAGGTTAGTTACACCCGGTATAATCCTGTACGGCATCTATAGGGCGTCCCAGAGTCAGCGATGTCGCACGGGCGTCCCGTTTAAATACCTAGGTACGCAGTTGCGACGCTGTGCGTCTGGCCCGAGGAACGGAAGAAAGCCGAGCGGGTCGTTGACATCCACGGAACGCGAACTCTCCGCCATTGCC
Organism: Calameuta idolon; assembly: GCA_030142285.1. Classification (NCBI taxonomy): domain Eukaryota; kingdom Metazoa; phylum Arthropoda; class Insecta; order Hymenoptera; family Cephidae; genus Calameuta; species Calameuta idolon. The sequence goes on along the minus strand of JARQSV010000805.1, from coordinate 216,015 downwards.
CAGCGCGTTCCCTTAGGCTTTTCTTTACGAGTTAACGCGATACAGTTTTAACTTTATCCCGGCTGAGGCCGATATCGCAAGTAAAACAGTAATAAGAATCGTTGCACGACGTAACCTCGTTCAGGAAGAAAAAAAAACATACGAACACGTACGACACAAAGGAGACGCGCGAGAGCTGCGCGCGCATCGTGGCAGTTACACGGCGTGAAATTCAAACAGCTTCGAGACAACAAATTGACACCGAGAAATACTTGGAACACGAGCAACTGCGGAAAAGTGAACACGTAATGACTAAATATTATTACCCGTTAGCCACTAGGCTGGGTAATTTCGTTGACGCTCTACCCGCAATTGCGTCGTATGTCGCAATAGCTCGACGGGGATACCTACCGGCGTATTTTAAAAACACGGCTTTAATACATTGACGTTACGCAAGTATCCGGGCACGTGACTGATCGATTTCTTTTTGTTATTACGGACGATCGAAATTAATCGCTCGCATCCTGCTCAGGACATTCTAAAGCTTCCCCGTTTCTCAATCCTCGATATATATAAATATACCCTCCACGTGAAAACTATATCAGATATATCAGGCTCCATCGATATACCAATCCCTACAGGCCAAAGAGAACGGAAGCGTCCTGAAACCGGATCCTGGTACGTCGTCCCAACGTTTGTCCCGTCACTCTCGGTATAGATATACATGCGCACTAAGTCCCAGACCACTGCTCCGCGAATCCAATATATCGAAAAGAATAAAACGGTCGCGCAATAAGAACTCACCCATCGCCATCGAGCGTGATCGCCGTGTCGGCCAAAACTCGAAGGACCAGACCGACGGTCGCCCTGGCGTGACAGTCTATACCCAGGAGGCAGCTCTCCTCGGCATCCTGACGCCCAGTACAAGATACCACCACCAGGTACCGCGTTCTTCCCGGATGCACGGACTCCAGCTTGACGGCCTGAAACAATGAGTAAATTATCATGTAGCTGGCACTGTAATAGACAATATATTTTTATTCGCAGGATTAATTACTGGAAGTACTTCCTACGTAGGCAATTTAACGAGCGGGTCGGTTAACTGCTGGAAAATGTAAACGATAGCCACTTTGGTCGCGCACTGAGGTACGGCCTTTATTTGGCGTACGCAGCCAAGTGCACAGCGACGCTCTTGATTATTCGCGCATTGCCAACCCGACGACGACGTCCGATAAGCTTGACGACGCTCGTGACGGGACAGTCGCTGACGACTCTTGACAGAGCGATGACGATCTGCGTAACGAGTGCATCGCGGGTCAGCCGGTACCGTGTATCGCTGTATAAATTTAATATGCATGTAGCGACATCGGTGCATCCGTCCAGCGACAAATGCATAAGGAAGTCTTCCTGGCTCGAGTGCATTTACCAGGAAGCATACAAAGTGCGACTACTGGGTCAACTGTCAAAAATTTCGTCCAAAATTCTTTTTTTTTTCAAACCAAAAAAAAAAAATAACGCCGACTCTCGACGCTCGGACCTCCGTCAACTGCATTGTGGGTGCGCACCGTGTCGCTGCATGAGAAACGCGGAAGAAAGTGACAGCGGGTGAAATTAGCAGAGGAATTGCGTAGGCAGACGTCAGCACGAGAACCTCGAGACGCAGCTTCATCAGGATTTTTCGTGTCGCCGAGTAACCGGGAAAAATTCAAGAGGAAGTGGTACACGGAATTATATATATATATATATATATATGACCTGGTATACAGATTGCATAAAAGGGTATAATCATTCAAAGATACTTCCGTCGTACGAGACCTGTTCCTTTCTCTGAATTTTTTTTTTTTTTTTTTTTTTAAGAAATATATTAAACCAAGAAACCAATATCCAATGGAGCGACTAATCTCGATACTATTGCCTCGAAAGTAGAAATACCTTTTATGGGACAGACACACGCTTCTCGTATACCTATACGTCGTATCTCCTGTGTTCCAAGAGTACCGGCATTATTCCCTCTATAATTAGCCGCTATCACATTCACTTAACCCGGGCCCGATTCGGGTCAGTAATTTTCCGATTAATACCGCGATTGCGGGATCCTCGTCTGCGAGTGCATACGGATATATTATAAGTACGTGGATTAACTGTATGTATAACATGGAGCGTATAGTTACATGGGGGCAGACGAAAATAGAATCGAGAAAACACGTGTGCAGTCAATGTCGACGATTCTGTTATCGTACGATCGAAGCGAGATTATTTACTGAAATTATCGCGAATAAGTATACCGAGTAAGGTATGATCGGTTCGAATTAATTTACTAAACGTTTTTTAAGTACAATTTTAATTGGGCAAGTAACAAGATTGATTCGTGAAATAAACACACACACATATATATATATATATATGCGCCAGTAGTAATTTATCAGGAAAATCTCGCATGAACGCGCTCGTTAATTGCCGAAGGATTTGAATAATTTTTATTTCATTAATCGTCACCGCCATTCCTTTTCTTCGTTCTCTTCCACCTTTTCCGCAGCGACACCGAGAAGTCCCGTAAGAATCAGAAACGGTCGGTAGCCAATTAAAAAAAAAAAAAAAAAAAAATCAAGGAACTCAATTACAGCCCAGCCGCCGTCCCCAAACGAGTCTTACGTAATTTTGGAATAAACCAATTTCTTCGTCGCGTCACGCTTAAAAGGGAAAGTCGAGAGTTCGGCGAGCGAGCGAAGTAAAAGAAAAATTGAAAATAGACAACACTACGGGTCGTTTAAGTCGCTCCGACTTTTGCAGCACCGGAATTCGGCGAAGAAGAAAGAACGCGAGTCGTCGAGGACACGCCAAAGCCGTAATTACGCTCGAGCATTGTTGTTACGAATGTTAACCGGGACATTGCACTTCCGGGCCCCTGATAACTTCACGCACTTAACCTCAATAACCGGTTAATTAGCCAGGGGTCACGCCCTGGGAGTCCTTAAGCCGCATTTTAAACGCAACTTTACTTCCCGCGAATATTATACGTTCGTTTGTTTTCGCTGAGCTTCTCGAAGTTCTCGTAAACGAAATAGACGACAGTCCCGACTGCAGCCAACCCAAGAATACCTCGAGATCTTTCCGACATATTTCCAGAAATTTCCGTTGGATCCGTCGTTCGATGGAAACACGTCGAGTACTCGGTACTCGATACACGAATTACAAGTGGGTCCCCTCGATCGCTTACCAGACCCCGGTTCGACCTGCAGCGATGATGAAAAATGAAATTCATTTTTTTATTTTCAATCCACCCTATAGCAAAAGGGGGCACCGACTTATTTATACGGTCGAACCTAACCTATTGCCAACCAAAGCGTACCCGCCACAAACGAGTCTTATACCTGCTCCAGATTTACGAGACACCGGTAATGTATTGTCTGGCGGTCTCTCAGATCGCTATCGCAAATCCATACTGGCCCTGCGCTTATCCTATCTAGTTACTTTTTTATCTTTCACCTACACGACCACGTGTATGATCTATGCCGGCGACCCACTTGCATTAGCAGCCGAGACACGTGTATCGCGGTGTGTCCGAAGTCCGTTGAAAACGATTTACAATGACATGAATTTTTATTATTATACATATTGGTGTACACACATGTATACTCGATCGAGCAAAATCACTAGGGAATCTCATGTTGTTACTAGATAAAACTAGACACGCAAAGACGTTTGATATTCAAAAGATTACTATTTCAAAATTTCAATTTGCCAACGAAAAAAAATCATTCCAAAGGCTAGTTCTCAAGTCGCGTGCAAGATTTCGACTACCCACGCGAATATCGACCCGACTTTCTCGGTGCCAACGTTTGCTGGATCCACAAGAGGCGACAGACGGACGCATCTTTTCCCTTGCGTTAGTCGCAGCAACGCTTTGATAACATCTCCAGACGCTCGTTGCGCACCAGCACTCAGACTCCACTCCAAACCGACTTGGTCGTCGGGGATTCCCCGAGGAACAATCCTCGCGAGTCACTTTGCTCTGCTGGCTGATAGTCGAAGCTCGAGGGTGTCCACTTTTTTTTTTTGACGAAGACTTAAGTCTCGCGTAGAGAACCAAAAAAAAATTGTATGATTTCAAATTAAAAAAAAAAATTTTTTTCTACGTCATTTCTCGCGAATCACTCGAACTGCACTGCGATAATTTCATAAGCGGCCAAGAAATCGAATGGGATGAAAGGCAAGTATGGAGGACGATCGAGAAAGTATGTAACTGTTTACTATTACTGTATATATGTATATATATATATATATACGTATGTAGTGCACAGGACTAGGATGCATCGTAATGCAAGCAAGGAAAGAACGTTGCACCTATATGCATCGAACGAAAGCGAGTCGCGAGAGACCGTAAGATTTTCCGTTTACTTAAGGCGTCTGCCGATAAAACTGCAGCGTATAAGAAAATTTCGCGAACTTCATAAATAATAATCTATAGTAATCGTACACGCGCGAGTGTATATACGTATACGGGTTATGCATAAATTATCGCTCTTGTATTTGCAGCAGCGACAAAACGATAACAGGCCGAGTCAGGTATCGCGTGAGAAGCGATTAAAAGAATACGGGCGAATACTCAGTGTGCGACTTGGCAAAAATAATTAATCGTAAAAGTACGAACGTTTCAGGAAATTTTCAACGTGGCAAAAAACCGTCGACGTCAATTTTACGTTACGACCGATCGAGATCGCGACGTGAATTTTCGGGTTGGACTTGGATATTAAAAAAAAAAAAAGAATTAAATCGAGGATCCTCGAATTCGCTCGTTGCAAATGACACGAAGAACCTTAACGTCCTCGTTGTGACACTTTCTTGGCTCGATATCAAAATATAGGTGAGTCCTCACGTGCGCGTACGCTCGCGATCGTATAAATGATGACTCACGACTATACACGCGACTTATGCGCATTACCAAATATGGCGCGATATTCAGAGTTCTCAACGAGCGACTACTTTATCTGTAGAGAGCTAAGAGCCGATAAGGGCTGATAGCACTGATTATGCGGACTCGCTTAGCGATAGGGATGCACGGGAAAGTGCAACGATCGCATTGATTCGGTACGCGTGAACGGTTTAATTAATTAATTGTGAATCGAGTCGAAAATTACCTTGTACGAAAATTCACGGGAACTGCCGAGAACGACCGAAGCGCTTCTACCGAGTTTAACGACTCGTCGTTGTCCCGTATATTTTTCCGAACACATTCCGAAGCTTTTTCACCACTTCGATTAAATTATCAATTCGACCAGCTACTGGTCCGTGCAAGCGATGCCGGATAATCTTCAAAGAGCGACGACTGGTCGCTTTTCAACAAAGCCCGAAAAGCGTCAATACAGTCAAAACCGTTGCCATGACGACGCTGCTCAAGCGGTGACCAAGGACGAAGACCCAGTGAAAGATGTGGACAAAAAAAAAGGGTAGAGTCACCAGGTATGACTTTTCGGTCCGCCAACTTCTTCCTCCGCTTCTTGCAGGTACCCGACACGTCTTACCGAAAAAAAGACACAAAGCCGAGTTTACACAGTGACGACACCAAGCGGCGTTTCTCAACGCGCGACACGGTCCGATACGTCCATTCGGTCCGAGACTTCATCGAAAGTTAACGTCCGTCGTTATAGCAACTCGACGCGCGAACTTTGTTATGCTCGGAGACCCGAGTGAAGTTGGCAGCAGAAGCGGCAACTTCGCTCGCGGCGAACTTCAAGCTGCGCTACGGTAGTCGAATCTTTCGGGAAACTTCGCTATCGATACGATTCTTCGGTACTTCATAAACTTCACCAACCACTTCGCGAAGTGACAGCTGAAAAACTTCCGAACGAAGTGAGAACGGACGTTATCAGAAATTGACTCAAACTGCTCGAGAAGATGAGATTCTCGATATACGATACAGACGCTAATGGTACTTCGGCTTACATAGTTCCGTTCTGTATATCGCACTGACGGACCCGTCTGATTCGAGAGCCTATACTGATATTCTTATCAGGTTGCTGGAACGTTGTGATAAGAGATAAAAAATATATATATATTTTCGAAG
>JARQSV010000805.1:120261-195578 GCA_030142285.1 Calameuta idolon | reverse complement strand
GCGAGAGCAACGCGAGAACTTCCTGTGCCATATAGTAAATCAGGGTGGTCCTGTCCTGCCCTGGACCACATGAAAAACCTCATCTCCACCGGGTGTCCAGCCCTTTGCCTACCTCCACCGGGACGCCGGTATCTCAGCCGGGTCCGCGAAGACGTCTCCGTCGGGTCCTCTACTCTTCTCCTCTGCCGGGCAACTCGGTACGTCTTCACGTCAGATTCGAGCACCTCGAGACACACGTGTAGAGAAGACTGGTCCAGCATCTGATGAAGACGTAGGAGTCGCTTTTTATAATAGACAGGAAATTGCTGTGATTGAGTGAAGCTCGTGAGACATTGTCGTTGTCCGTGTTCAGCTTGTATTGGACTATCAGCCCAGACTCCGGAACACCGTTAAGGCGTATTCACAATGTTCTAAGGAAACCCGCAAGGCGACGAAGGCACGACAAAGACAGTCGCCAGAAGCCCAAAATCAAGTGGAGAAAATCATATGGACTTTTCACACTGCCCGGAACGAAGAGACAGGTTAGCCTCAAGCCCGGTGCACATCGACAAGTTAAGCTTCCACGAAAGTCGTCGTACGATAAGTTTTAGAAAGGCGACGAAAGAGGAAGGTAAAGAAAAGAAAAAAAAAGTCACTAGACTTCCTAGTAATTATTTCTATTGCCAAGAAATCACCCAAACGCGTGGCTTCCGCGTTGCCTCGAACGCGCGTTACTTAACGATGGCGAATAAATTTTTCGACTCTCCGTGACTTTTTACGTCGCATGACGTCACAACGAGAGACTTTCTTTCGGCTCGAACCCAAGACCTCAAGGCTGGTTCTCGTCGAAGAGCGTCATGAAATTTTCATTAGCCTACGAGCGATCCTACGAAAATCTGCTGGATCATTAACTTTCACCATACCCGTCCGAGCGACTGTCGAACAAATATTTGGGTCCATTACGTAAATAATTTTTTTGAGATGCGGTTCCATTTTTTTTTTCAGAATTTTTTTTTTTTTTTTTCCCCCTTACCTTCGAACACACCGCCATCCGTCTCCGGGTTATTAACCCCCAGGACGATTCCAAGAATACCCAGCGAAGGATGTATCCGAGATAAAGAGGATCGGAGGACCAAAGCTTTTACGCGCGTTTGGGATACTAACCATGCATACCTTTACATACGAGAATATCGTATTGTTCGGTTACACGCGGAAGAGACGCCCGCAGCATCCCGACGCGTACTTACGAGAGGACGTCTTCCTCGAGGTCCCGACGCACCAGCCGCGACCGCGTCTACATTTCTAATGGTTTTCCGCGCGCGGTGGCGCGCGAGACGCGCGTTATAAATAATTCAAACCGATTGGCGATTAGCGATTGGCGCGAGCGCGCGCTCTGTTTTACCGACCGAGAAGCCACGAGGATTTCCCACGTGGTTCTCTACCGTACTGTAGTATTATCGATATACTACAGTCTCCTGACACACCAGGCATAGTAAACAGAACCACAAACAATCGAAAAGCTCCCGTGTCAAATCAATCAATAGATCGATCTTTCAGTCCCGTGAATGACGTATCGACGTCAGAGCGATGAATAGCCGAACGAGCGATGAAATTCGTCGCTCGTAAAATTGGTCGATGCACAAAAGCCGAGTCTGCAGGGAGCTACAGCATTAAGGGTGTCTCGGTATAACGAAAAAAAAAAATCCAATAAAAAAAAAGTCACTCACTTATTCCAATCGACATGAATGTCGCCAAGGGTGATTTTTAAAATTAGTAAAAATAATTTTTTTTTCCTTCGGTGTTTCCGAATACGTAACAATTTGAACAATAAATCGGGGTCATTAATTAAAAACCGTATTCTGGCCATCGAAGCCCCCCCCACCCCACCACCCCCTCCACCCGAAATTAAAAGCCAACGGGAATAAGAAAAAGAAAAATCGTATTTACATCCCTTCGGTATCGATGCAAGAATCGATAAACGAAATCTATGTCGATCGTTATCGTAAGTCATGCCGACAATGGGATTTCAGAAACTCCAAAGATCGTTACGTGACTTTAACCCACCCTGAAAATATGGCAGCGAAACCTTTAAGAGGTTAGTTTGCCTAAGTCCCGAGGAACTATTGATTGTTCACCCTCGGGTGCACGTAGAAACTACTAAACTCCTTTAATTTCGAGGTAAACAGTATCCAGGATGAAAACTGTGTCATTGCTTTCGTAAAGCCCTGAAAATACGATGAATCCGTATGATAAGAGGCCCTTATCAGTTTCTCGAAATATAAGATAAATTGGACAACCGAGAGAAACGGTAATAATGTCCCTTTCGTCGTGTTATTACTCATATGGAAAAAGCTATGTATTTCATATGTAATGCACGACGTCTGCGTCGAAATGAAGAAAACGGTCGTTTAACGGTAAACAAGAAAAGTGAACAAAAGAAGGAGCATCTGCCAAGCAAACAATTATTAAAGCGAACAATGGGAGGGGACTCGGAGGGTAAGAGAGGCAACAGCGAGTTCCATTACTTGAAATAAATTCCAGGCCGATGACATATCGATCGTCGCCGACCGGGAAGCCGAGTCGAGACCTCCGAGACTCGGCGACTACTTCAGAGCGGTCGCACTGGGGCACGGGTTACCCTTAGTTTAAATACGGCCGAGCCAGGTAACGAGTCTACGGCGCATCGCCGGAGCTTGTTGTGCCGTCGGTTTCTAAGCAACTGCTAATATGCCAGACGATACCGCATTGCCGTACAAAAGCGAATATCCTAGGTGAGGAGAGAGAGCGAGAGAGCGAGAGAGAGAGTAGAGCAGAGCAAAGAAATAGAAAACCGCACGAAACCATGAAGACGGTAAACTAACCTTCTGAATTCTCCAATGTTCTAACCCGAAGCGTCGTAAAATTACCTCGCAGCAATTTGCGATTGCGGTTTAATAATTTTATCGTAATTTCGCCTTAAGAGACAGAGCGTGATAACTAAACGACACTTTCCATTAAGATAATACCGTATTTCCCATTAATGTGAACTTAGCCGTTTTTCATTTGCCGTCGCATTCGGAGACAAATTGATATTAATTTCACTGTTCTATTTTCGCTGTTCATGCCGCAGGATTCGCTTGCGAGACTAATTTAAAGGGCGTGATAATTTCTCTCTCTCTCTCTCTCTCTCCTTTACTCTTTAAGTTTTTGTGTCGTCTTTACGTCTGTCTCTCTTTCCTCTCTCTACCAGACGCGCATTCTTCGCCGTGAAAATAATTGGAAGGGTCCCCGTGGTCGCCCCGTGGGGCACGAAACTCGCAGCTGCCGGCACGTCAGCTGACGCTCCTTCGGCCATCTTGCAGGATTCCTGGCCCTCGCGCCAACAGAAACTCGTTTTCGAGCCTTGAGGAACGGAGGCCGCGAAGGACGAGAAATCCAGGCCCTCTCAAGCCAATTTCGTGTAGAGGCCTTGCGAGACAATATTTTACAACCAAGCAATGACAATAGCGACAAACAAGAGCAATCGACGGACAATTAACATTAGAAACGACGCTAACCCCTTTTTGTATTCGTAACTGCGCGTAAAAAAAAAGTACGATCTTGCGGGTTAGGTTTGTCAAGCTCGTAAATAAATATTTTCAAACCGCAACGCCACACGCGAAATTCCTGTACTCGTGTAACCAAAACCAAAGACAAAGAACGAACCGTGAAAATCGGCAAAAGAAAAATACCCAGAAACGCCACGTGCTACCGGAACACAACAGAAGAGAGAGAAAATGGAGTCATAGTCTGGAAGCGGCGTTGCAACATCTCGTATCGAACTGGACCGGGCCCACTAACGGTTTGTATGTCCCAAACGATCCAGCAGTCCCGCGAGTCCCAGTTAACTACAGTAGCTCGATAATAACAACGGCAAGACATTAATCCGTCATGTATTTCTCAAGCACTGAAACTAGTATTACGCGTATTTCCACTTTCTACAGAAAATTCCACGAGTCCTTCGAGTACGCGTACTTCTAAGACTCCCCCCCACCCTCTCCTCCTCGCAAGTCCTATACAGAGTCCGATTTCTATATAACTGTCCTTTTTCTCTTTCCTCCCCTTCTACCGCTTCTTTTTTTCATCCTTATTCACTTACACTGAGAACCTCTGCTGCCAGCAATATCCTTATGCCGTAGTTACCTTTTAAAAAGGTACTTAACTCATCACTGCTTTGGATACGTTCCTGGCATGTGTCATTACCAGCTATGTACACAAGTACCGTTTCCACGTATAAACACGTATGTAAGTATCGGCGTGACTGCGCTTTTCGCCAAGTCAATTTTCTTCACGGGAATGACGTAGTCCGACGACGTGATATAAACAGTAATGAAAAAAATGAGAAAGAGGAAGAACGTCCAATAAATATTATGATGATCGTTAAGAGACGTCAAAGGGAAGCCTTACCTTATATACTGTATATATCCGTGTCTGGCATCTTCGAAAAGGAATCCCGTGTTCCTCATGACGATATTTTCGAAAACCATTAAATCACGTATGGTAATTGACACGGGAGGATTAAAGTATCAAAAGAAATATATATATATATATAATAATTGTATAACAGGAATCAATCAATGGGGATTCACACTTCACTTCACTTCTAATTCGTTATACAATTCAAGCACCTAATCACTGACCAATCAATGGTCCACTGTGCTCCTGATACGAATGCACATGAAAACTCAACAGCAGGCATCACTTGAGCCGAGTATAAATTTTCTAATAAAAATTCACGTTAATTTATAAAAACACTTTTACGTGGCAATAGAATGCGAATTGACATAAGCGCGATTCGTGATAATTAATTTTAATAATTCTTCCAGAGACAGTATACTTATGGGTTACGAGAGATCCTTACGAAAGTTTTAACGTTAACAAGGACCAGGCATTGTGTATAAATAAGGAATAATTGACCGGCACGAGAGGAACTTCGCAAGGACGTTAGCGACTTCCTCTATCCCTTAATTCTCATAGATGTAAATCGCTCGATGAGAACGCTCCAAATTGTAACCGAGCACTCATAAGCGAAGTGTCGGTCTGGAACGACAGGAGACGCGTGACATGCGCACGCTACGGCGGACGCGAAGCGACTGAAGGCCTCTTGGCCAGCCAGCCATAGGAGCCGTGGGGCCTGAAAGGAGCATAGGAAGTAGCATGATTCCCCCACCACTCGTCCATCGAACAAGCATTTTTCACCGTAGCCAGATTATTTACAGGGCCTCAAGAAACCTCAAGGACCTCAGGGGATAGTCAAAAATCCTTCAGAAATAATACCATTCGACCTCTCACCTTTCAATGCTCACGAGCAAAAACACGTAGTAGTTACGAAAGAATGTCGGCCGTTAACCGTCAAATAATGAAAACTGCCGCGCTCCTGACGGCGAATATCGGAACTATCAAATTCGTAATGGCTCTCTCGTAAGTCACAATGTCTTCTCTCTAACTCTTGCTCTTTGCAAGTAAATTTTCAAACTCACCGTCTACCGTAACAGGCAGTTACAGAAGGTCAGTTCACAGCGAAGCGTAATTGCGTACGCGCAAATAAATACGAGCGACAGAAAAGCGGCGTCTCTGCGTACACCGTAGTACATGGCGTAACGCGCGTCGTGTCCGGACAAAGGGAAGCCTTGAGGATTTTCCGTGATGCGTTTCACCCTCGAGATTTCAGATAACTCCTTGGTTGAGAGTCTTACTATTATATCACGTGCACGAGGACGAGCGTACGTAACTCGGATCGAAATAAAATACCTGACGTTGGAAGTGAATATTTAAGAACGGAGAAAGGAAAATGGCGGCAGGAAGGCGTCGAGGCCAGTGAATTTTCATGGTTTTCCTTTCCATTGTGCTTCTCGCGGATCCGACGACGCCTTTGGACTTTTTAACGGTCAGTGATCAGAGACAAAAGACTCCGATTGCTTACTCGACCGCGAGACGTTCGTCGACGCGATCCGTCCGTGTGCCTTTGCCGTCTGGCCATTTTTCATTCTCCCCTGTTTCACTTTTTTTTTCACCCCCCACCCCACCCCCACCCTCTCTACGTACTACGCGCTCCCAATTCCTACGTCAAATTTACTTCGTTCCAGGGTTTCTGCGCGTTCATAAAATTATTTTTTTTTAACATAACCCATATGTATATTGTCTACCAAAACAGGAGTACCACCCTTCGCGCCGAAGGATAGCTATATACCTGGCCATTATTGTCCGAACGAAATGAAATATTTTCAGCATTATCCCTGTCGCTTCAAAGATCTTGGGGGTGAATATACAGCACCCCTCGTAATACGACAAAAGCTTCATGGGGTGAATACCAAATAATGATCCTGAGTTTCGTGTATTTCAAACGAAAACCTCTGTACGGCGTCTACAGTGAATTTCCTATACGCACTACATGCAAATACTATAGCGAAACGTACAGCCGTCTCTTTCTGCGTACTTTGTCGGCTTCTTGTTTGTCTAAACAAGACACGTATCCGTGCACTCTATATACACGTATGCAGGTACGTCCACAAGGGCGCAGCAAAGAAAAATGCAATGCACGAGAAACGTCGAATATTTTGCAATTTGATTTACATATATTTTTTTTTCCAGGTCATTCGTTACAAACTTTTTTTCCATATAATAAAAATATCCTGATCGAGGTAAACGAGTAATTACGAAGTGACACGGTTCGACGTACGAAAATTCAGGTAAACCTGGAATAAAGGGTGACCCGAATCCAATATGAACATAGAGGTCTGTAGATCTATAAATATATCACAATTAGTAACCACGAGTACCGTTACGCCAGAACGGCGCTATACAGTTACGATTTTCCAGAGTTCCCGACTTCGGCCCACAGCGTAACATCACACGAACAATGACCTGTCAGTCATTCGGCAATCGTCCCTATTTACATGTCATGAAAAAAATTTCGAAAAAAAAAAGCAAAAAAATTTGATCTTCCAAAAAATGAAATTTCGCCCAAAAATCTTATTGCAATAAAATATGAGCAGCCACTCAGCTAATGCCCTAAGGAGGTCTATGACCTCGAGTCTGCGTACATGGATACCAACCCTCTTGGCAGGAATCGATGCGACAACCCACCCCAGCAGAGGGTAGGCAACCCAGTGGGGTTTACCAAAGTTCACTTTCAGAGGATAAGGGATGCGATTAATACAAAGGGCGAGGAGGGAAGGATGAACAAGGATAATATATATATATATATATAAACATACAAAAGAAAGGAAGGAAGGCAGACACACATGAAACAAGATGGGGCATCGCCCTTCTTCGTCACGCTCTGTTCGACCCTTTAACCAAGTCCGGTCTTTTGCCTACAATTTTCTTGGCAGACATTATCAATGTTATTTGAGAGGCAAAAAAAAATAAAACGTAATACCACTCTAAGAAAAAAAAAAAAAAAAAAAATTATGCGAATTTACTCGCACGCTGACTGTCAGTCGATACTGGCTGTCAAGGATATCGCAGACGACTGTTAACCGTAAACACTCGCCAAGATGTTGGCAGCAATGTGTAATCTGTATCTGTAATAGAGTAAATAGACACCTGGAGGAAAGGCTTTGTGGTCTGGAACGATTCAGCCAATGAGTCAGAGTCTCTCGAGCTAGACCATTTTTAAGGTCTCGTTACCGCCGACACTGCCCCACGTGTTATTGTTTTTGTCGTATCGTATACGTCAGTTCTGTGAACGTTGCGCAATGTGCGAAACTACCTGATGGGAAACACGTGGTCGGATTAGCGCGGGCTTTTTGAACGAGAGGTCATTCGAGTGAAGGTAGTCACTGAGTGAAGAAGAGGATGGAGCTTTGCTGAAGAAATTGAGTGAGGAATTGTCGAAATTCAAATTTGACATTTGACAGCTGTCAAAATAATTTATTCCTTACTGTATACTGGTGTCATCGTATACGGGACTTAAGTAACTGTACGTAAATTCGAAAACGAAGACATTCGATTTCACGGTCTACAGACATACTTTCTAGGCTCTGGGGGCTCGTCGTAAATTTCACCCTGGAATTTATTCGGGGGATGGTTGTAGTTACGAGCCGGTTCTACGTCTCGTAAAGTATGCGTGCATTAGCGCGGTTAGCCATTGGCTTGAGACTACTTGAGTTACGCGGTTTTAACATCGCTTGAGTTAGAGGAAGGGAGGAGAGCTTTGAAATTTTTTACGAGAGTGTACGCCCACGTGGGTACAGTAAGCGGGAAAATTTTTTGGCTTACCGACAACTGACAACCCGTAAAGACTTCAAAATTCGTATTACAGCAAATTTCAAATTTAGTACGGTACAGTAAGTCTGAAAAATATTCGCAAAAAAAAGACTATCGATCACACACGTATAAATTATCTCAACAGACACCGAAAGCGTGTAATTTGAAAGTAAAGACGTGAAAAAAAAAGTCAACTCGAAACAACCGTCTGACAGCTGTCAAATCTGTAAACAACATCAAAACCGTATATCCGAGTTACCGCATAAACATTACCGACCACGCGAAAAGAAGATAGGACCAAAAAGCAACGAGGATGAAACCGGGTCAAGACCGCGATAGAAATAGCGTGCGAAAAAAAAATAGCAAAAAATCAGACAGAGAAAATACTGTTAAAAAATAGCATAAAAGGTACCGCCCGTGTGACCTTGAAATTAAAAAAAAAATATTAAATAAGACAGCCAGAGGTATTCTAACGTCAAGATTTTTCAAGGCCACCAGACGCGAGAGTCACTCACGACCCTAACAGATTAGAAATACAGCAAGGATACGTACCCAAAAAAAAAGGACAATACAAATCCTGCTATTAAAAAAAGATTAGAACCTTTTCGTTTTGTCAATCGAATACGTGAAAACGGTACTATAAATAAAATAGTCCACGATGCAGCCTCGGCAACTAATCAATGGTACGTAGCAACTATTATTCCCTACTTAAGAAAAGAAAAAAAAAAAAAAAAAATATTTTAAAGGAAGAATATTTTACTGAATGAACAATACACTTATTGTTCCGCATGAACTTTAAACAGTGGACATTGTCCCAGAGCAGTACAATGCTCCATGTTATCCCATACGAGTAACATATCGCATGCATTGTCACGGTGCTAGATTTCGCACGTGGAATTATCAACACGTGTTCGCCATTTTTTTTCTCCTCGACCGTCGTCGAAGACTGCGATTGTACATACGGTGGCACTTAGGTTATGTCACGGAACAATATATGTGCACGTGGTGCATATATAAAAAATATATATACACGTACGTACATACACAGTATCAACCGAATATTTAAATAGGTATTAGAATATTCATAGAAGCCTTTGGCCTTTGACCCTACGCTTACCACGTGACTCGAGACACTAATGGAATATCAAGAAGGTTATCGTGTAACTTCTGCTAAAGTATTTTTGCAAAGGTAGAAATTCCGAGCGAGTAAGAGAGAGACCGAGTCTTTGCCGGCTTCCGATTGGCTGAGCCGATCGACCGGAACGCCAACACGCCCGATGAACCGGAACGTCGTCTTGGTGAACTAAATAAGTTGAACTTCCGACAGTTGGAGGTTATCCGACGGGGGTCAGTACTTGATACTGGTAAGACGCTTATCGTTCAGCTTCCTTAATGTTGTTCTTGAGAGGCTACGAGTGCCTTTGATTTTGATCTTAGATTATCTTGTCCAGTTTTATCAGTCGGTACTCAGTCACTAGGACTGTGTTGTAAATGCGACGTTGCCACATGGTATGTCTGTATCTTTGGATCCTCACCTGGGGGGGCCACGAGTTTAGACGTCATTCAGGAGATGCTGACCAGGATGAAGATTTTACTCGAATTGAAAGTAACAGGAGCAACATCATCTTCATGGATGCCACGTCTGAATTTGCTTCTGCAGCTACATGTAAATTTGACCTGACGACTGGGTAGGTACTGGAAGCACTGTGAATTTTACTGGGGTTTAAGAACCTAACCTGCTTTCCGAAAGGGTCTTGTAATTGGGGATAAGAAGAAAAAAAAATTCCCTAGATTTCTATCTACGAACCAACGATCTGGTGATCTTCCTAGATACTTCCGGTTATCTAGATGAGATTGAAACCAAACTGAACGAACTCGATGAATTAATGAACGAATCATCGAGTGAACGAACGAACGATTACCAAGAGGTAAAAATAAATTGTGAACCAAAAAAAAAGTCCCTATACCAGCTTCCATTATATAGTTACACACCAGAAGCCAACGATCTTCGTTAGTGCTATTCTTAGCTGCAAGGGAGATGAGAAAAAGTGAAAAACAAAATAATACCTGACAACCGCTTTTCAGCGGGAAGTTACTAATGACTACAAGACGATGACCCTGGGGACGAAAAGTTCTCCACGGGGAATATTCAAGGCTGCTCCGAGTCAAAATTACGCCTTAGAAGGACGTTAATTAATTATTTTTTTGGATATATAAATTTTTTTTAATCCTTTTTTTTTTCAAAGTCAAACCTCATCCAGTCCAATCCGGATCTATATAAAAAATACTGCACGCTCGCCATCCTCTCTCTCGTTCAATTACACCTACTGGGGAATCCTGGTGCACTCTGCATACTCATACATTGAGGTGAATAATTTTTAAAAAGAATTTCTAGTTTTTCACGCAAAATCAATTACCTGTCTTAGCACCAAGAGGCGAACTTCACTTTATCGCTCTCATTAGCCACTATCTGCATATATGGACCAGCCAGAACGAATCGCCACCACGAGAAGTAGTTTATGCTACGAAGTGGAGCCTAAGTGAAGCCTAGGAACCCTGTAATAATGCGGGTACAGGTATATACAGAAGAATTTACAGCCGGGCAAAGACTGCGTGTCAGGCGGTTAAATAACCGTGGTGATTAAAAATGAAAAAGGTGTAATTAAATGCGGATTAGAAATTTTTCAAAATCAAATTAGGACAAAAATTTTGACGATACCCCAATCAAGGTGCTGATTTATCGGGCTGAAGAATCCGTCACTTCGTTCGAACAGTCTTTAAACCAAATGAATAATCTATATAAGAAAATTAAAAAAAAAAAATTATTCCATTGAAAAAAAATTATATCCACGATATAAGTACATGGCATTAAAAGGGTTAAATCCTAACGACGGGTGCCTAATGACGATGACACTTGGATGATTTAAAGTCGGAACGACAATACCGGCCGTTGGGAATTAAAATTTTCATTGAAAGATATATCTAATAAAAGTGACTAAGAAGCAACGGTATGCGGGATGACCGACAATTAAAATGACGTCACGAAATCCCCTGGTAATAAAGCATCGAGCGCAACAAAAAGGTCATTAAGTGACATCAATATTTCTTGGGAATCTACGGGGTAGAGGGGTGACGGTTGGGACGAGTACACGAGGTAGGAATATTCGAGTGTATCTAAGCTTGAAAAAAAAAAAATTGATACCTCATAGAAATCATCCCTGACTTTACGATCAATTATCAGATCCAGATCTTGCTATTCGCAAAGGAGAGAAAGCAACTTCTCTTATTCAGCCATTAGCGATCTGGTGTACCGCCAAGGCGTGACTTGGTCGGCTACGAGGAAGATTATACCAAGAGATTCTGGCGAACAGTCGTACCACCACTGCCAGGTAGAAAGTCTGGAAGAAAGGAAGAGGAAGAGGATAAACGTAGGTACGGGCGAAGATTATTTTATAAAATCATAAAACAGTAAGAATAAGTCAACCGCAGAGACAAACAATCTGTAGAAAAAGAAGTAACAACGAGTGTCGTCACGCGTACCACAATCAAAGAAGAAAAAAAACCACAAGAACTTGTATTTTCGTCGTTTGAATCTAAACGGTAATGACAGTAGTTCCTCGGACCGCCGCGGCGGCGTCCGAGGCGCCACTAGGAGGTTCGGACAGAAAGCCGCGTTATAACGAACAACACCCAGACTGTGACACAAGGAATTTTCGTTCCGGACTTTGTAAAGTACTGGTGAAAGATAAGTATCGATTTTAAGAGACACAGGGTACATAGGAGAGTCTTGGCACATACATATGAGCCGCAATGTCTCGTGCATAACAATGACAGAAGAGCGTAGACTGCGTGGTCGTATCGCTTCTCCATAATATATCCATTTCTTCTTTTTCCATATGATCGCGTCTGGAATGAACAACCAGTCGATCAGATTCCTCGTGACGTGATAAGACTCCGTGATAAGAACGTTTCATCTACCGTGTATGAATATTCATATTATGATCGTGGGGACTGCGCACGCCAAGAAGGTAACGGACGATAATGGTATTACGATGGTCGATAAAAGTCTGTAGACTACGTAAAAAAAAAGAGAATGAAAAAATTCTAATACGAAAAATCATTAAGGAAAACGATTACCGATTTACGACTGATCGATCGATGATCGAGCCAACGTAATACCATTTTATCCCGTTTTAAAGATACACCAGTGAAAAGATACCTCGAGATTCTTCCCGAGCTGGAAGAGCAAGGGAAGACTCGGGATTGGTGAGAAGGGCCCAGTCGAAAACTTCACGAGGCAATTGACCAATCAGGAGGCAGTATTTGACTGGATGCCAGGTATAAAGGAAGCTGCACCCCAGGTAGGAGGTCAATAGGAGCTTGAGACGTGGAAGTGGATGGACAAGATGGATT
Organism: Calameuta idolon; assembly: GCA_030142285.1. Lineage (NCBI taxonomy): Eukaryota > Metazoa > Arthropoda > Insecta > Hymenoptera > Cephidae > Calameuta > Calameuta idolon. Next base: position 182,957 of record JARQSV010000805.1, on the reverse strand, counting down.
CCTTCAGTGTTCTGATGGTCTCCCTTGGCGTCCACCATGACGCCCTTGATTTTATCAAGGACCTTCCGGTCGAGGTGGCTCAGCTGATACTCGGTAATCTCGACGTGGACTCCCTCTTGAACTCAGCCCAAGTATCGAGACACTGGCTAGCCGTCTGCAAGTCGGATCCTGACCTGAGGACACGGGTCAGGCAGCATCTGGCAAGCGAGAGAGAAAGGGGAAATGAGAATCGAGGGACACCGATAGCTGTGAGAATCAACAGGAGGAGTGATTCCGTGCTGGTGAGCATTGCCAACACAAGAGCGCCATCGAGTCCCGAAGGCAGAACGCTCGACAGAGTCAATATGGCTGCCAGAGCAGGTAGCAGGAGTCTCCCTGGGACCTTTACCAAATGCCTGGCCAGCAGAGTAGCTGGGCTTAGAATATAAGCAGGATCCGTCCTGAGCCTTAGACGCGCTGCTTACTTGGTTAACTTATAGGGAACGTGTTCGTTGATTCAACGAACCAATAATTCACTTCACGACTTTGGAAGTAAATCTTCCAAATATTGACGCCGTCAGATTTTCTGACAATAAGTGCTGCCCGGTATAAGAAGACCCATGGACAAAGCGAATCCAAGTCCAATTACAGCACGGACACCCTATAGGGATTAAAAGGGATTAACCTGGTTTGGAATAACAAAAATTAATAATACGTATCTCAACCACCAGTCATGACCTTCTACGGTTATAAAAGTGAATCATGAAATTCGTTGACATTGCCAGAGTTGACCTGGCAGTCGATACCACCCCCCCCCCTCCCCCGCCACTCCCTTAGGTATGCAAATTAATCTTATCGTAGTCAAAACAGAGCTAAAAATAATTTCAGCCCTGGCGTTTCTAAGAAGACCCACTGAAGGTACTGACAGTCATATATATATATATATATATACCTTACATTTATATAAAGTTTGAAAGTCATATTCACCTCCCACAGTCAATGTCTCACGACACAGGACAATGATCCTGACTGATCCTGACTGATCCTGACGCTTACCGGCGAGACCATTGACAATTGTCTTCTTGCAAGATGGCGAAAGGACTGGAATCATGAATTACCACTTGAAATTGGCGAGTTAAGCTCAGCAGCGTTCCGGACAGACGGAAAGAAAAGGGAAAGAGAGACAGCGGGAGAGCGTAAATCTTTAACGGTTAGTACAATAAAAAGATAAAGAGAGTTTCGTACTGCGAGTAAATTGCTGGTAAGTAAAGGCAGACCAGCTGGTACGTCTCGTAGATATTCATTCTCATGATCCGCCGTGACGACTAGAACGAGAGGATGATAAATCTGATAAATAATTTAAATAACTCGGCAATCTTCTCTGTTCGCTCTTTCTCTCGTTTGACTTGCAGGACATTACTCTCCGTCTCTCTCTCACTCTCGCTCTGGCTGACGGCACGAGGACAATTCACCTGGATTATCTTCTCTAATGTTACGGAACGCCAAGTCCACAGTCCAGTTGAGACGGTAATGGCCTAAAGAGAAATGACAGCGGCCGCTCTCATTGGTCGAGACGACCGTCAGGGACGTATCGTGAAAGGGGGGTGACCACGAAAGATCAATTTTCTTTTCTTTTTTTTTTTAATAATTATTTTTCTCGAAAAAACCCTCCCCAAAGGAAAGTAGGCCGAAAAACAGCGAAAAATAAATAAAACCACTCGCAATCACGATAAAGTCTGACATTAAACATACGTAAACGTAAGAGCCGAACAGTTTAAAGCCAAGGGAAGTCAATTACCCGTCGACATACGATTGCGCATGCGCGCGCACAATACGCAACGAGCGCATACGCGCGTTCCCATTCCCATTCCCACGAGATAAAAGTACAGCAAGTTCCCAATTTGAGGTAGTCGCAAGAAATTGCTCCGTCGACCAACAGTAATAAACGGTGGGCAATAAATAAAAGAAAAATTAAACTCCCGAGCCATACCCAAAACCCCGTGTAATACCGTCACGTGAAAGAAGCAAGCGTCACGTGCTTAAAGTACAGTTGAGCCAGTGGGTCCTGAATAAAGTAATTGCGCGAGGGATGGTCAAGTTAAAAAAAAAAGCTAACATAATTCGCGGCAATTTTTCAACAAAAATTACACCCCCCCCCCCTCCCTCCTCCCCCCGTATACGTAATTCAAAAGGAGTCGCCTTCGAGTCACGCGGCACCCGCAGAATTCTTCGGGTCGATCGACCCTTCCCTGAACACCCTGGTCTGCCTCCTCGTCAATCCAGCCCTCCACAAGGGGTCTGTACCGAAAGTAACAGTTATACCCCGACTGCACTCGTCCTATGCACAAAGTGCATCAGATGCATAAAATGCATACAGTCCACGCGACACCCGGCGATTCCAGTATGTACGAGCGGACCGATGAAGCGGAAGGAAAAAAATAAAAAAATTACCCACTCGAATGGTAAGCGTAAAATTGCATCTTTCGTGAATGCGAGACCGGTGTGCGTAACCAGCCGTCAATGTGTCGTCATGCAGTTAATACCAGTGTACATATAGTTATACGTGGCCAAGGATGCTGCATAGGTATATAGCATAGGCTTGACTCCAGTAGGGGATGAAGCTGCGGAGGTGAACGACCAAACTTTGGGGTTACTCACGGTCTAGCGTGTCCGTGTGGGTGCGCAGGGTCCTCCCATAGAGAGATCTGATTATTCGGTTGTTGCTCTCGGAGAGGGTCTGCGAGGAACGTGTTAAGGGTGTGAAGCACAGCCTAGTGCCTCTGGTACATACGCGTGTTATAGGGGAAAAAAGAAACACGTAAACGAAGTATAAGGTGTCTGGCTTCCTTCCAAAATGCTATACAAGTACATGGCTATTCCCTGGGTATGCCTAAATAGCTTATTTAATAAAAAAAAAAAAAAAAGAATGGGTAGTAGCTCGACCAACCTTCCACATTGTGCGTGTATATCGCGTGGTTAAGGCCGTAGGGTTTGGTGACTTTTACAAAAGATAAGAGAACTCGATCGGTCGTAGTAACGGAAGCTCAGAGAAGCGTATAAATCGTATACGAGTCGTATACCTGCATATTTGTGACAGCATGAGTATCCTAATACCCAGGAGCCCAGTCAAGGTTAACCACGGCTTAGCTGGTACCTAGAGTGGCGAGTCCTGTGTATACTGCGTGCGGTATACTAGTTTGCGCCGGTACGTGGAAAACAGTACGGCCGAAGTTCTGGAACAAAATTGCTATAGTGAAGTACGGCCAAGCGGTCTGGCAAACTGCAAGGAGTCTTTGGGACAGTGGTCTGTGTTTGGGACTTAACCGCGCTGACGGTTGCAGGTAGTAGCGAAGGTTAGTTTGGTAACTTTTTTTTTTACCTAGTAACAAACCGACGGAATTTCACCAGAGAGACGGGAGTAGTGGAAAAAAAAACCGGAGAGGAACGAGTGCCTGGAATACAGAATTGGGTAACCGCGTGAAAATGGCGGGAATTACAAAAATCCAGCAACGAGCCGTTAGTAACAAAAATGGCCGCTCCGATCACCCTGGCCTGACAGTCGGGCCCTATAATCACGGAAATTCAAGTCGGCACTCTCGCGAGTGTCAGTAATAAGTGGCCAGGGCGAGGCCTGTCGTTGGAGTCAGTCAGGCAGCCAACTGTCCGGTTCAAAGGAGTCATTGATCCCGGTGTTATTGCAATTCAAAGTAACTGGACAGTGGGATCGCGTTGCGTGAAGATTCGCCCTTATTGATGGATTTTTGGTCGGTATAAAAAAAAAATACTTTTTACAATACAAATAGACTGAACGCGTCTCACTCATGTCGATGAACCTGACGAACGTTCGTTCGACTACCCGTGCAGGATGCCTGACAGATTTCTCAAGGAAGGTAACGTAAAAAAATAAAACTTCAACCGTCGCCAACGGTTAGTAAACCTCGAATAAGCCGAGAGACGGCACGCAATAAAGAAACGTTGAAAACGCAGCGAGAACTGTAGCAAGAGCCAGCGATTGCGCAATCCGAGCGAACACAACAAAACCTATAGGCAATGCCTTCGACTTTTACTTCGCGCTCTCCACGCTAATTCCATTCCCACTTGGCTACCTCATTCTGCACCATAAGATATGCGTGTGCGTATGTATATATGTATATATCCCTGATCACATCTTACGCGCTACTGCTAACACGATTTTTATTATTAACGCGTAACGCGCAGGAGAATAGGAAACCATACCGGATTACCGCATCGTTACGTTACATTGTTACTGTACAGCATTAAATTCAGCAAATTAAAAACTGGCATTACATACACAAGCCGAACCTCCCGTGAGACAAGCAAACGTATCCCTACGGCCAGTAAAAGCGATACGGCAAATAAGCCAAGGAACAAGGAATTGCGAAATATTGAAAAAAAAAAAAATTATTACGATATTTCCCAAGCATTGTTGCGCGGATGAACTTTCAGAGATAAATATATGGTACAGGGAAGATCACACTCGGTAAGTTTTCTATACTCGAGTCGTCGCTTCAGATCCTAGCCCTGACCTCGTTACCCGCTACAGTGAGCCATTTTATCGACAGAGGTCCCGCAGCTGCAATTTCAAAAAGACTTGGGCAAACCACGACGAACTATCGTAACGGCGTTTCAAGAGGCTCAGACAGTCTCGGCAACCTACGAGATATATCGCGGCAGACCGAGCGACGCGATCCGCATGAATAATTCAGCGACATCGGCATTTCGAAATGAGGGAGTAATAACGCAGGTACTGTGGTGACGGCCGACGCCAAGTAGGTACAGTGCCGTCGGGTGTGGACGGTTGGAAGTCGCAAGTACTATACCCCCGGAGGATCATCCGACGGAACTAAAGAAAAAAAAGAGAGAAAAAAAGTCTTGGAACAAGGAATCAGGAACTGAACTTTCTTTGTCGTTGAGGATCGACAGGAATCGTTATCCACAGAGGATATATAAATATTCAAATGAATCCCGAAGCAATGACGAACCGAGTATAGAAAGATGGACGCAGCAGACTGAAAGGCCAATTATTTGTAACGTTAAAGTACGTACCAGAAATTCCTAACCTATTACGATCCGGATACGAGCCATGTTTGCATGTTAAGATGTAATCGAATAAGGTCGAACTTAGTATTCCTTGTCAATTTCAAAGCAATACGAATTTTGATATTCCGTTGTAGTAGACTGTCCAAGCGTAAGGACTAGTCTAGTGGATCAGTCGTAAGCCGGAAATCAGGGAAAGTAAAAGTTTCTATATATCCGTGTATATAAGACCGACAAGTTGCACAATCCAAGACTTAAAGGTCCCAGAAAACTAGAGAGTACATATATATACATATGTATACATATACTTCCTGGTGAATTTCACTCATTCAGGAAGCTGACGGCAGTCTCGAGATTAAAGTCCTCCATTTTAATAAGACTGAAAATCCACATAGATAGTGAATTCGGTAGAATCCCCGTGACATGTATAATACACATACCGGGGTAACCGGAAGACCATTAATTTTCAGTACCCAGAGTCCTGTTCGGTCAGTTGTCTAAATGGTGTTTCCAGATGCTGATACACAGTGACTAAGCAACGGCAAGGACCTCTCGGAGACCCTGACACTCGTCCACGCCCACCAAACGACATTCCACCCTCAGAATTGCAAGTGCTGCTATCTGCAGGTGCCCGTGTCTCTCTTAACCGTGTCAATGTTCGTGTTTGGATACTGTGGGGTAAGGATTGAAAAAAAAAAAAAAAAAACTTCAGGATAAAAAGTTAACGACTTTAAAGCAGAGCATAAAGTCTAAGAACAAAAGAGGCAAAGCTCGAGAGGCATGCGTCGCCAATTTAACGAATGGCTGCCGCTCGGCCGAGCCGGAGCGTCATAGACAAAACAATCCGACTGTTATGACAGAGTCAAAGCAGAAGCCAGCGGACCGAGGAGACTCGAAGGGAACACGAAGAAACGGAGGGAATCGTCGAGATATTCCATTGCGTAAGGATAACGAATTATTTGTCCTCCTGAAATTAGTCGGGCAAATGTGGTTCATGGTCGCGTATCGCGTGTACGTGCGAGAAGTAGCCTTTTACTTTCAGCTTTTACCACTCTCTGCACTTGGTAATAACGCGATCCCCCTTTAGATTCAGTTGGGCACTCATTATTCAAAACTTATCGAACTAGTTTATTACCGTGCCCCCCCTCGCCCCCTCGCCACCGGTAAAACAAAAATCACTCGACCGAATCGCACGGAGATTTAAAACCGGCTGAACGTCTCGACATAACCTATAAGAACGATACGAGAAACGATAATCGATATCCGAAGTCGATTGTGGCCGTCAGCAGCGCCACTAGGAAGTCGATAAGCCGTTGCCTCAAGGATTTCCCGTGTGTCAGTCTCTGTGGGACGCGCGCGCGCGCAAAATCACAGGTTAAAAGGAATCGATCCAACAAAGGAAACACGATCCAAAGGCGTCCTTGACTTCTCGATCGCGAAATATAATACGGAACGGCTGCTGCCACGGGAAGTAACGAGCAACGGAGTAGAGGACGCTTCGCGGAGGTTCCATAGCCGCCATTTTCATTCGTCACGATCGCTTTTGACTGAAGGAGCCCGGACTGACGGTTTGATCCTCGGCGAATTTTTAACTCGTGCCACGTCCCTGCAACGGATTTTCGGGACGTGAGCGTAGACGCATGCGAGTTGCACGTGTACCGAGGATTCTATTTGCGGTACTGGCCCACTTTGGACCATCCCAGTAATGCGTACTGCATTGTACAGGTCGATTCAGTCGAACGGCCAGACAGAAAGGATCGAGCGATGATCAACTGGAAGAGTAAATCGTTGCGCCAGCCAACGAGACTCCTACCACGGATTCTAACGCTCGTGAGAATGACGCGTACTTTGCACCTGGAAACGTGTAACGGTCGCCGCTGATGGAGAATTATGACGCGGGGTAACGTCAGTGACGTCATCCTGACATAGTAATAATCATCCGCGAGAATTATGCCGTATCCTTAAAGTCACGTTCAACGCGTGGCAGCAGGAGCCCAGTCGCGAGCCTGACATAAAGGTCTGTTACCACGCCGAAGGTGAAATCACTGTACAATTAATGTATTTCATGACAGTTAAAGTCAGTGGGACAAGCTTACCGGAGGTCAAGACACTACGAATAGAGTTTCGCCAGCCAATTAACCAGTCCTCGTTAGGATCACGCCTGTCAGCTAGGGGGACCGGTCTTCCCCGAGGCGTCCCGCCTCCTGGACGTCGTAAAGGTAAAAGAGTCTACCTGGGCAAATGAAGCTAAAGAAAGAAAGCAAGAGAGTCAACCGTTTATTCGTAAATCAAAACGAGCCGTCGGGCGGCGCGTAGGCGTTACGTACCGAAGGGAGCTCCGTCCTGAGGTCAAACAGGAGGATCAGGACGACGAGGTCCAGGTCAAGTTTCTCCGAGTAGAGACCTGTCGATATTAGGAGCCCGGTAGGACGAAAAGTGTGAAAATCATTAATCACGGAAGGATGTAGAGTTAATCGAAAGCCAATTAATAACCGGTCACCCTTGAGCATAAGAGATAGGCCAACCTAACCTGACTTAACCTACCGTCGGCAGAGACAGCCGGCGAACGGCGTCCGTTAAAAATATTCTACGACTCGAATGAAAAGGCAGGAGCAATGATAAATGGATAGTATGTATCACCGAATGACGCCTACGTGATCTTCCCGGCTCTTCTGCGCCTGTACGTGCGTACGTGTAATCAAGCGGTCTTTGATACCCGGTGAAAACTTTACGAGGACCCAGAGCGAAAAGAAAATGGCGAATAACGCGATCGAGCAGGAGCACGTAAATGTTTTACGAGCGTCTGACTGATCTACGATCACGCCGTAAACAGTCGTCCCTTTACAATGTTCAATTAACGAGACACGAAAAAAAAAAGAATGAAAGTCTCGCTCGAACTCACGTTCAACCGTCGTTTGTCCAGGATTCAAATAAATCGACCGTTACGCGTCGTACCATAACCTAGAAAATTGACAATACGAATAACGCGCGATATATCGACCAAAGCGTGAAAAAAAAAAGTTTATTCGCCAGCCAACCAAAAGCTATTGACTTCGTATTAAAAAATGATTCCTATCGAACGTCAAATCGAAATATATCGATCGTCGAACGATCGAATCAAGCGTTGGTCGTTGGGCTTCGATCAAAATTTCAATTGGCTTGAGCAATAAATCGAACCCGATGATTTGCAACTCCCGTGCCGCAATGAACTTTCGCTTTCGGCCGCTCGGTCTCATCGGTTAATTCGAACGCGGACACGACAATGGCGTTGCGCAAGGATCCTCGTAGCTGGGAGGGTGGGAGAGTCGACGATAGAGAAAGGTAAAATAAATACGAGTCAGGTGGGAGAGTTGAAATAATGAAATAATGCAAACCCGCTCGAGTCGGTGTCTCGTTACCCGTAATCGAGAGAGACAATAATAACAATGGCAACGGCATAACGATGCATCACGGGTAACAAGATCTGCGCGAGGAAATCAATAATTTAAATACGGACCAGCAGGACGAGTCGCTGCTTACGGGTCTCCATTTTCTCGATCTCGTGGATCCTAATTAACGATAATCACTCTATCGGCCAAGGCGTCGGGACGCTGCTCGAACGGAACGACGCCTATACTTTAATCGCGGCTATAAATCAAGATGGCCATTGATATCGATCTAATTGCCAGTTATCGGCCATTTTTTATTTTCAAAAAACCCCAAGTGGTATCGACGGCTCATTTGTCACGGAGCAACGTAAGACGGATACTGAAAATGAATCGGCCGATAAAAAAGGGGTAAAAAAATTTATCAAAATTTTTTTTTTACACGAGAACCTAATATGGCACTGCCTTGAGTTAACAGTCCTATATCTATATATCCATTAAGGAGCTTACTCAACTGTCGAGTTATTTACCTCCGTGACCTTTCGAGCTCCTGCAAAAGGTCACGTATCAGATACGCGATCTCTTAAAGCAGTACGCGAAGTCGACCCGGCCGAAAATAGACGATCGCCCGATGCCCGATCGATAGAGTCACCCGGGTCGTATGGAGCGCCCGTGTATACCAGGGGCCAACGTCGACAAGCCTCAATGCGCGTACACAGTCGGTATCGTCGCAATGAAAAAAAAAGAAGAAAGAAAAACTTATGCCGAGTCCATACGTGGAAAATCGTGCGCCACATGATTTTTCCGGGTTTAACGAACTTCGCGTTTAACGACGCGTCTCTATAGTTACGATTGGGCAAAAGGCAGGTTGCGAGAATCGTAGAAAGTCTTCGCGATGAGTTCACGTGGTCGACGACACTCGAGGAAGTGAGAAATCGGCCGGGAGGATGATCCCAGGTCGCATCCTCGACTTCCTCCTCGCGAATAAACTTCAGCCCGAGGCCCCCGACTCTACGGCTAAGGTTATATCAATTAGCTTCGTAACTCGTTCGGAATCTCACGGAACTCTCGTTGATTCCAAGCTTGGGTCTTGCATATGGCTATATATAGTCGTACTATAGCACTGCACTATATATAGCTATACCACCGGCTATACACTGACTATAGCGCTACTGTATCTAGTAGCCTCCATAACAGTCGCTACTTTCTTCCTGGCTAATAACATACTGTGGATTTAATTAACGCGAATTTACTGAAAAAAAAAAAAAATTAAATTCCCTCGATAGCACAATTTTCAATTTTTCTCACCCTCCTCCCCCCACGGCCCCCCCCCTTTCCGCAGCAAGGAAATCAAATGCAAGCAGGTAACGTAGCAGGCGCAATAAAGCACCGCGAGCGCAACGAGCGTAACAGCCCTGGACTTTCGCTTTCACGCACTTAAAGTGTCATTTGCGCCGGGACGTCATCAGCGTCGCGGTGCCTCCAGGTCCGGTCACGATGATAAATGAAGAGGGAAGTGAAGCGACCCCGGGCGATCCTTAGACCGGTGCTGGGGGACAGGAATTTTTAGTTCCACGGAATCTGGGTAGGTGGAGCATCCTACATCCTGCTCGTTGGACCAGGTGAAGGTGCCAAGTCAAGATACGGGATGCTGTGACTTGAGGAAAGGATGAATAATGTAGACGAGGTAAAACAAAAATATGGCAACAATGTTCAATTATTTCACAGTCGCGTCATCTCACGCGACCAAGTGACGCGACCATGTTTGGATAAGCGGCGTCGGGACGCTACCAAATTCAGAAAAATTCTCCTTATTCAGCATACGCTGACTACCTATGGCGACGTCTGCACTACGTGTGGTGGTAACGAATAAATTATAATGACTTAATCGATCCGATACCGTTACGGCAGTCGAGCACGTGTCTAACAGAAGGATCCACGGGCTACATGCCCTTCGGTTCTGTGATTAAAAGACGTGCTTACTCACCTTTTGCAGCTCCTCGCGGCGTCGTCGTCGTCGGTGGGTGCTGCGGCGCCTGAATCCTGTAAACAGAAGAAGAAAAAAAAAATAAAAATTGATTGAGAAAAGGAATTATAAATTTTTTATTAATTAAACTGTCTAGAAAATACGAAAAATAATTAAATTATGATATACAGCGTCGGGACGCCAGACGTCCTCCCACAGTATCGACTCGTACCAGATACGGGCCTTCGTTACCGACCGAGCACCTGGTTAATAAATCACTAATAAATATCACGCCAGTTATCGCTATTGCGCGTTAATCGAATCATCAGGAATCGATCGGCGCTTTCTAAGGGAGGCTTGAGTCGCTCCTCGAACCCTTTTAGTGCCACCCTAACAAAAAAAAAACCCCTTGGCACAAGTGCACTTCTGCACGCGTGCCCCGCCTCAAAGTCCCCCAGGGTGTCGCATAAGACCCCTCCTCGGCAGCCTCCACAGGAGGACCAACCGTAAGGGCAGAATCGGCTTGAATTTCGATTCGGTACAATGGTACGCTGTGAAGTTGGCTACAGTTCGAAATTTTGCACTGAGACAGATAACCCTGACTAGTGCGTAAGCAATGAAACGCACACGGAAATTGCTGGGAAATTACATGCGAAGTGTTTGACAACCAAGTGGAGCTTCCTTGTAGCAGTGGTTCATGCCTGAGGCATGACAAATTTTTTTTATTCAGTCTAGAAAAAGTATCAACGTGTACAAGCCCTCCCCACTCCTCTCTCCCCTTGGAATTATTATTAATTCCACAAAATGGCATAAATTATTAAAGAAACGAAAATTCTCATTCGCACTGTCCTCAAAGCCACGGAATTCTAACCTGTCCTTTCGCTCAACCCTCCGGAACCGGTTTCGAGCCCCAATAAAGCCTAGAGATGAATACAAACTCCCCACGGCGGTGGAGAGACGATCGATACTACTGGAGACAAAAGGGGGTTCTTTACTGAGCATTAGCCATATTCCAACCGGGTACAAGAGAGGGATCTTTGCTTTGGGAATAAAACTCAGGATTCCAAACGTATCATTGACTCTTGCAGTATGTATGTATAGTCATGGAGAATCTAAAATCATATGAAAAAAAAACTTATACTAATTCCGTATAAAATTACTATTGTACATTGGAATGATTCGATGACGCATAGTGGTGAAAGATCAATAGAAAGCTAAAACGTTATGTCGTGTCCAGTAAAAAGCATCGTTAATCAGATATACCCCGTGTAAAGGCAAGAGAGGGGATTAACGAATATTTTTGTAAAAGCTTTGCCGTACCCCAAAAAGACACGACGAGGGGTGTGCGAGGGGATTCCCAAAGGGGTAAATTTACTCGTCGGTGCCAAAGCGAACGTTACTTTGTTTAAACGGTAATCCATTAGTGCCCTCCTATCTATATCTATAGTGGTTCAGGGTCATACAATTTTTATGGATGATCCAAGCCGAGAATCGCGTTACCGGTTTACTGGTGAGACCGGAGGGTAATGAAAACTGGTTAAGGCTTCCTGAGAAGATGGCGGCTGAATTATTACATGAAACGTAGATAAATACGTGTCTTCGTTGTCGTTGTTAAATGAGACAGAATATCGAAAAAAACAAAAATTTTTAATAAAAAAAACTGTAAGAAACACTTTCGTTTGTCGATTCGCGCTTTTACAAAGTACGAAAGCGTGGAATTTACAAAAAAAAAATTCGTAAAATCGTATAACGGTGAATAATTCCAAAATTCCAAATATTTTTGGCTACACGTGCGCCCAAAGCAAACAGTGTTCGCGACCTTCCGCCCGGCGCCACCCTAAAGAGCCACTAATAGATTTTACGCAGATTCCAGCGCAAAGAATAATCAAATAATCACACACGAACTACACGTGACTTTTGAAGTATTTCATGAAAACTTCAATATACAAAAATACTTATTTTTCCGAATTTTTGTCTTCGCTCTATATCCATAACTCTGACGCTGTTTTGAATCAATCGGTATCGATTGAACGCAATCTTGAAACGTTTTATGTGACAACTGACCAATCACGCTACTACAGGGTGTACAATTAAACCGAATCGACCTGTATAAATAGCAAGGGCTATTAGCCCAGCGCAATTTTGCCTGTCTCGCAGCTAAAGCTTAAAATAGAGGCTTTCATACGCTGAAAGGAAGATTGTGGCTCTTGGGAGCGAGCAGAGCTTTTTAATTGCGGCTTTCAAGACAAGCTGAATACCGTGACTGCCATACAGACACACGTTACATATGGCCAGGTCGGTACACCTGAATCTTGCAGGAGCCAGCCCCCCCCCCCTCCACCCCCCAATTTATATTTCTGGGTCTACTTGAAAAATCCATACAGTTTGACTCGACTGATTCAGGGTCCCGACAAAGAGCTACTTCCTGATCCAACAATAATAAACGGTGTAGGAAATCCCATGAGGGATCCTAAGAATGTCAAATCTACTCCAGATAGTCATACACGACCCACGCTACCCTTAACCCACATCGACGTCCTTGCCGCCACGGAGTGCGGGTCAGTAGGCGATATTCGCTCGCTTGCGAATCGCCTTTTTAGGAAAGCGACGTGGCAGCCGCTCGAATAAGCGACTTGTGGGCAAATAAACGACGACCGGCGACGACCTTGGCTGCATCGAGGATTCCAGGTGCGATGCACTTGGTGCGCGAACAGCCGGCGGAAGATGGGAATGAGGATGAGGATGACGACGAGGATGAGGTCGGGCTGGGTAACCAGGTGACTCCTGAAGCGAAAGAAAACGAATTTTGATTAAAAGGTGCACGCTGCGAACCAAAAGATCTTTAAGGCGATCCTTCAAGATGCGATAACTTTTTTCTTTTACCTTCAATCAATAATCGTCCAAGACGTCCCCGTCTGATTTACTTTGACCGATCAATACTAATCAATATCCTATATCACCCGGACGACCAAGTCAGCCGTAATCCGCTTCTGTTCTCTAATTTGAAGCTCTTCGACTTTCCTGGGAACATCTGATCCTCCATTCCTATCGAACACAAACACAAAGGATCCAGTAGTCACATAAAGTTGCGTCACGGATACCAATGACCTTTCCATACTCTTTCCCAGCCGTCTAGGAGCTTTTACTCGCGATAAATAATTCCGATCGTGCGAACCCAGTCCGCGAGATCGTCCCGCTCGCAGTGGTACAGGTGAAAGACCCAGCATCCAGAACAAGGAGAGAGTGCATAGAATGCACTTTTAAACCGAACCCAGAAATAGCCCAACCACGTGGGATCGTCCAAAAAAAAAAAAATAAAACCCTAACAAAAGTGCATCCAAATGCAACACCAAAGCTACGACGAACATGAAGATTTTCAGTTTTCAAAGCGACTCGCACGAAATTACCCGACTGGATGTAATCAAGCGAGACGCGCGCATCATGAAAAATTCAAAATGCACATATAAATCTCCGAGCAGATATGCATCCGAACTGAAAGTGCACGTTGCACAAGTAATACCAACGTAACTCATTAGCGAATATGCGGATGCGCGATGCAATCCGAACGTTGGGCTCTTCGAATCCTCAACTGCCGACTCTCATAAGGCATCCCAGCATCCCAGCGTCCCACGTGCATTCCCCTAGTGCATCCACAGCCGATGCACCGAGATTCCAATGCAACCGATGCACCTAAAATGATCCACCGAAGGGACCCTCGAGATTCGCTTTCCCATACGTCTTCTGGATGCTGCGTCTCTTGCATTTCTTTTATCTCCATCCTGATCTCCCCTGGCATCGCTTTACGTAATACAACGCGACTGCCCTCCCCCCCCCTCTCTCTCTCTCTCGCTCCTCTTCGTCTTCTCGATTCTCACGATCCTCTTCTGCCTCATCGACCTCCCTTAGCTTGCTTCCTCGTATCTTTAAAGAGAAGTTTGCCTCCTCGCGTCTTCCTTTTCTTGCCTGCAGCCTCCTACGGTGGGTCCCCCCGTCTGCAGTGTACCCACCTAGACTGGAATCAAGATAAGGAAACGAGACAAGATGACAAAAAGAAGAAAGGGGAATAAAAAAAGAAGAATAAAGAGAGAACTCAAGAGAAACGCAGTTTATTTTTCACTGGTTTCTCGTGCTATCCTCGTTCCTACTTCTCTTTCTCCGTATCTTTAACCCCCTCTTCAGCCCCCCCCCAACCCCCGCCCTCCACCTTCATCCTCTCCGCTCTTCTCAGCAGTCAGCAACGTCTGCATAATAAAATTCCATCCGGCTCCCATGCAATTTTATGTCTGCACCGGTTATAAAATTATTTCCAAAAAAAAATTTTCTTTTCTTTCCAACTGCAACAATCAAAATTACCAGCTGCTTCCCTTCGCAGTCCTTCGTACACAGTTGGCGAATATAATTGATTGTTCGCCGTGTCAGTAATTTTTTTTTTTATCCAAACCGACGCCTTTAACGGAGTCAATAAAATGGACCAGCTTCCATTCCATCTTGACGTACGTCTCGGCAACAATATTTCACACGTCACACCAGGACCAGTTTTGCGTTTTTTGCTCTCTCAGACAGAAACTTGTTAGGCGTATGAAGACGTCGTTATTTTTTTTTTTCCATTGCCAAGGTCATTCACACGCTCCAGTTTGGATCAACTTCCGGTACAGTACGCGTCATCGTTAATTATCAGTTGGTTTTCGTTTGTCTATAAAAATGATGCAATCATCGATCCACGTTAATCTGGCACCCGACTTAAAAATACTTTAATTTTGAAAACGCGATTCGATTGCACCACGTCGTTTGCGCCACTTTGATTTTCCTTTGTACCTCAAAGAGATCGGAATTATGGGGTAGAATCGCCTTTTGAAAGTTAATGTATTTTCAAGTCGAGTGCCAGGTTCACGTAGGTCAACTATTTAACGTGAGCGAAAAGAATCCCCGGTCGAGGAGATTGCGATCAGACTTAGGAATTGCCACCACTCAGAAGCACTTTAGCGCTGTGTTGTGTCACTCTGTGCACTGGGTACTCGGAGACAATACGACCTACGCAATCATCGGTACGTACCTAGATACTACACAACCCACGAGTCATAGACTCTACGAGTGACTGTACATGATAGGTTAACGAACAGAGTTACCAAACAGTACTGAATAGTAATTCCAGATTATTGATGCGCCAAAATGGTAAAAATACTAAAGACACATAACCGTGAAGCAAGCGTATAATGCGTCGGAATCCAAAAAATACCAAGAGTTTCCTTCGCATCCCGCGCAGGTTTATAGATCCTGATACGTTTTAGCGACAGTTCTGGTCATTTAGAAAAAAAAAAAAAAAAAAAACCGGCATTTATAAAAGCTGGACGTCCAGCATCCCAGATCCGAAACTTCATTTAAACAGTAACGAATCTTATAAATTTCAACGAATCCCATAGTCCCTCATAGTCTTGAACGATAGTTCTGTCGAATAAAATTAAAAAAAAAAATGGTTAAAGAAACGAGGCGATGCCCTCTCCTGTACCTGTACGGGAGTTAAAATCCATTAATTAATTGTAATTTCAATCCATTGATTAATCTGAAGGGAGTCGAAGTTCCGTAAGGTCGGTACCGGTCACGTGACAAAGTTTTACCAAGCGCAAGATCACTCGCGAACAACGCTCGCATGGAGACGACCGAGTGCCAGGGCACGCCTTGGTGCGATTCTTTTGTTCACTTGGCGAACAAAGCCCCCTGGATGGATGGATGGAAGAGAAAGGGGAGGGAATTCGAGTAGCCGCTTTAAAAGCCGGGCCCACTGGAAACCGATACCGATCGCCATATTGAATCAGGGAGTAAAATAAGCCGTCGATTTCCGCACGTGCACTCGTCCTTCCTCTCAGTCTTCATATTTTCCTGATACTCCATCCTTCTTCTGTCTCTCTCCCCTCTTCGACAGCCACTTCGTCAAAATGACGAGGAGGAAAACGATGCGACGCTTGCGACATCGCGTGAGCTCCCTATGCCTCCTCTGCTCCTGATACACTCTCCAAGTCACCCTTAAGTTTTTTTTCCTTCAGGGCCGGATCGTCGTAATATTATTTCCCTGTGCACCGATTCCATACCGATCTTATTATCCTTGACGTCGAAACAAAAAAAATTTTTGACTTTGAGCTATACGCACGAGCTTCCGTTCCTTCGTTATTCGTTAACAGGAAAACCGAGTACGCGGAATGCTAAAGGTACCAGCTTTTGCGATAACCGATCGACAGAAACAGGTTAGGACTCGTCATGACCCTCGAAATTCGTCTTCAGTCCTCCTATACGTGCAGAGTATACCTGTATCAATTATTTCGAACGAAAGTTTGCACTAAGAGAATAACATGAAAATTTTACCCACAAAAAGATTAAAGAGCGTATACGAAGAACGAATACGAGTAGCTCCCAGACAGTCGGCCTACTGTTCGCGGAAGAAGTGTCATTCCTCGTGTATATAGGTATACGCGCTAGGTAACGTAGGTACGGCCAAGGTTCAGTTAACCTCTCCGGGTGACTTAAATATAGCGCATGACTTTGAGAGGCACTACGTTCCTGAAATTCATACGAGAATAATAAACCCAGGAAATAAAACATCCCGCGGAGAATCCTAACCTCGAAATAAACCGTCGTGCGCGGCCGAGTGACGGATATCGCGAAACATCCTGAGTTTAAATAATTTGAAGATTTTACTTCGCGCCACTCGGCGTAATCGAAACGAGAGAAAACAACGAGGCGCCGGTTTACTTAACGAGAGAGAAAAGGGCAGAACGCGCGAGCACAGGAGCTTCTAGAATAATCTCGAAGGTACGCGTGCCGTATATCAAAATGTCGAGCAATTGTTTCTACTGTAGACGGACGTACAGTCTGACTAATTGCATCGGCCTTTGACGTCGGGCAGAAGGAGAAAGAAAAAGAAAGATCCCAGTCGCATATCGGTCGAACAATACGTAACGGTTGTTGCGCTTGGGAATTAAATGGCGGCACGATTAAATAATAGTGCTCTAAAGCGCCTAGCGTCTTTGCTTTATATAATAGAATCAACGATTACGAAATGATTTCACTGATTGGCCAAGATGCATCTGACGAGAGAGACTCGTAGCGAGTTGTGTCGCATGCGTTTTGAGTTTTGTATTTTGAATAATCTTACTTTGGCGGTAACCTTGTCGCGCAGCTGCATCACGCGAGTCCCACGGGCCGTTCTAGTGCGTGGTCGTTTATCCTCACCCCATAGTATGCTATTCCAGGGCGACGGTGGGGTCGGTGCCGACGGAGGTGGCAAAACGTATAGCATCGCACTCTTTTGTTTTAGTAGAATCATCTCCGGGATGTGGGAGGAGGAGCTGACTCCAGGGCTTTAAGAACCTTTAGCGATTCACTGCTCGGGATTAGTCGATCATTGTTCACCAGGGTGGTAAATGATTTTACTTGTTATCGAGGGGCACTTGAGACGAACAGAAGTCCTTGCCACGAACGCCTATCAGCTGTCACGAAAAGTCGTCTCGTACGGAACTCTGTGTATTTCATTTAATCTATGACGAATCATCGTTCCTGCTGGGTTACGCGTATTTCGGAGGATTATTTAAAAGCAATCCGAGACGCTCCGAGTAACGTCGGTTTTTTATATCGATTTGGAGTTAAACTCGTGAAGGACGTCCTGATCTCGCGTCGTGCCGTCCTTACGAGAGACGGCGAGCGACTGAATGAAAAGCTTCGACACCGTGCGAAGTTGGCCGCGCTTCCTTCATCCCTTCCAATGGTTAGAATTCTGCAGCCACTAGCAGCCTCCACTTACTGACAGATACAGAGCTAGCGCCACGACGCCCTGCGCCGATACTGAAATTGTCCATGGCCCTATGTGTATGTATGTATGTATGTATGTACGTGTTGTAAGACAGAGACAGAAATATAGGCCCTTAGATACCGTAGAGAGTGATACTTACCATACCAGGATGTTATCAAATCCATTACGCATTTTATTCAGTCGGATCTTCATTGTTTGACGCGTTTGAACGATCGGAGGTCTTAACAATTGTATTATTGGGAATAAACGTGACTGTTACTGGGAGTAAAGGTGAAATTAACGATTCGCGTATGTGGAGCTAATGGGATGATGTGGATTGACCGGAAACCAGTTCGCTGCGATTTCCTAGTCAGCTATTTAAGCGACGTGACAAAACAATGTAATAGCCAATTGGATAAATCGCATCCTGATAACTGATTCAATGCTTTATCGCTTTGCACGAGTCTCTCTGGATTGTAACCGTTTCTGATTGCGATAGACGTATTTGGTAAACAACTTATTGCTGATACATACTCAAACAGAATGCTCTAACAGATGTTATTATTTGTTCAATGCTTCGATGAGTATGATTAGGAGATTAATCTTGGAGTTTACTATAGACAATTTGTCAGCTGCGATACGATTTCGTAAATTGACGGACGAACACTCTTAAATTCGCGGGAGGACCCGATAGAAAGTTATTCCAGAACATTTTTTGGTAGCTGTCAAGAAATTGGACTTGAACTTTTGTTATATTTGGAGCGTCGATGGATTTAGGATGAATTTTATGAAGATTGTGATATCTTTTCAATGATTTCATGCTTGACGTGCTGTATCGGATTGAGGAGGATCCTTTTGTTTGTAAAGTTTCGTATGCTCTCAATTGCTCCGTATGATTTTGATGATTTATCTGGAGCTCGAGCTCACTGATATTCGCACAAATTGATAGGCACAATTACAGGTATTATGATTAGACTCAAATGACAAAACGTACTGTCAACGAATAACGTTTTCTTTCTGCAGGAATACAAAACTCACCGAACTCTGGGGGGAACTGGTGACGCTAGGCGATCGTTGCACCGTGACCAGGGCCATTCTCGCGAATGCACTTTAACGATATTGTCACTGTCTCGTTTAGTTATCGTTAACGATTAGGATTCGCGGCGATCGTACCGTCAGGAACACGTTAGGACGATCATTTTTCGCGCACGTCAAACGGCATCAAACTCGCGTCCGCCATGTTCAATACATTCCCGCACAATAGGGACAACGCGCGTGCGCGCGATTAGAGTTTGCGCGCGCAACTCGAACATTTTCACAGTGAGTGACGTCAGTTCACCAACCTCCCTCGATTATCCATACTTTCTTTTTTTTTCTTCTTCCTCCGTATCCCCTTTCCTTTTTCTCCATTTATCTGCTACTGTACGCGCGATTCCGCTATAGATTG
This sequence comes from Calameuta idolon, assembly GCA_030142285.1. Taxonomy (NCBI): domain Eukaryota; kingdom Metazoa; phylum Arthropoda; class Insecta; order Hymenoptera; family Cephidae; genus Calameuta; species Calameuta idolon. The sequence goes on along the minus strand of JARQSV010000805.1, from coordinate 163,362 downwards.
TCGACTCCGGTACATCAATGCATTATAAATCCTCGAGAGCATGAAACAATTTTCACGGCAGGCGGAATTAAGCCCCTACGGATTATATGTGTCCGCAATTTAATAGTATTAAGATTATATGTAACAATGGGATTACCAATTTACAAGATTAAATACCGTCAGGAAGTAATTTTGCATTTTGGATAGGCGGGACATATTTATTGGCTACTGATACTATTGGGTCTCGTGGTTCGAATGTTTGTTCAGCGATTTATTTGCAGAGAAGGAATTAAACTCCACATGATTGATATGTCTATATATTTTGTTACGCAGATAAATTGATTCACGTTTTGAATTGCGCAGCAGACGATCTGGCGGATCTTCGCTGCAACTTCACACTGGATATATTTGAATTAATATTGGACGCCTGATAACCATTGATCGTATCTTTCAATAAAATGCATAATGACTGTTACTCTTGGATATTATTGTTCATATTATTTTACAGCTGTGACAATAACGAATTTTGTTCTTTGCACCGTTTTAAATGGCACAGGATTTGGGCCACTTAAACCAGAAAATCGATGCGCAATGCACTAATACGCAACCCCAGGCAACGTTCAGACACTTCAAATCGTGATGTGACTTGTGCTTTACCAATAAAATTGCACAATTCAAAAAGTTTGTTTAAGTCGCACATACAGCGTGTTGCACCGCGAGATATTTTAAAAAATACGCACAAGACTTAGTGATTTATAAAAATGTCATTGATATTCACACCGACGAACCAGATCAGGTTGACAAATGTTGCCGTGGTACGAATGAAAAAAGGTGGAAAGCGATTTGAAATTGCTTGTTACAGAAATAAGGTTGTATCATGGAGAAACAAGTTGTAAGTCGATACTAAGTGCTCTGACGAGGTTTTATCCATTTTTCTGATTATATTTATGCAAATTCTTTGGAATGTGTAATAAACCTAACCTAGAAAATGTAGAAATCGTGGAGGCGTCCACCTGAAGTCTCATACGAATCTTGTACGGAGATACAGGACCGTTTTGTTTGTTTTCGCAGGGAAAAAGATATAAACGAGGTACTTCAGACTCATACAGTCTTTACAAATGTATCCAAAGGTCAGGTAGCAAAAAAGGAGGATTTGATAAAAGCTTTCGGCAAGGAAGATCAGACAGAAATTTGCAAGGACATCCTTGAGAAGGGGGAACTTCAGGTGTCTGACAAGGAGAGACATTCTGCCTTGGATTCTATGCTTAAAGATATTGCTACAACTGTAGCAGAAAAATGCGTAAATCCAGAGACTAAACGACCCTACCCTGTTTCAATGATTGAAAAGGCCATGAAAGATGTTCATTTCTCAGTAAAGCCTAATCGCAATGCAAAACAACAAGCTTTGGATGTTATACAACAACTAAAAACTGTAATGCCTCTCGAACGAGCTCAGATGAGACTCAGGGTTCTTATAACAGGCAAGGAAGCACGAAAATTAAGAGAGAAAATAATAAAACTGGCTGCTAAAGTTGAATCTGAAGATTGGGACAGTGGAAGCTTGAATTTGATTTGCCTAATTGATCCTGGGCAGTACAGGGAGATTGATGAACTGGTACGCTCTGAGACTAAAGGCCATGGTATACTGGAATTATTGAATTTGAAGGAAGTTACAGAGGGAGATCAAGTTTTGGAATAAAAATATGTATGAGACAATAAAGTTTTTGCATTCTTCGTACGATAGATTTTATCGCGGATTCAGGAACTTGCTTACATTTGATATATCAGCTCCGTCAATAACAGCTATTGTAAGGTCTTCTTCTAAGAAGAGACAAATTTTCCATCTTTGGATTCTTTAACATGTGATTACGATTACGTTTTTACGTCTTACATATATATAGATATATATTTTACGTAAAGTTCTATGTAAACGATTATCGATGATTAAGTTGTTAGAATTGTCATTTAATAAATATACGTTCTACATGTATACGAATAACATCAATCAACAAGATAAATAATTTTTTTAGCAGTATCAGTAATGACTATTTGCATGATTAGACCTATAACAAATTCTATATGAGTATAAGGTGTTCCTAATTATATTTCTATTGAATCTCACGATTTATGCGACATATAAATTCTTCCAACATATATCGTTCGTGTCAATAAATCTTTTATTCTGCCGCTTACTTAGTTTGTGAAGAAAAAGAACATGGAAGCTCTAATGCAATAATAATTGCGATTGATAATTTATATGGCCAAAAGACAATTCAGATTTTCAACATGATTAAGAAACTGCTTTTAATACTCTGCAACGTTGTATTACGTCGCGCCACAATTGTGATTTGTTTTTATATCGTAGCGATATTACACTTACTCATGGTACTTTTGGTAAGTTTAGTGCACTCTAACTTGTGCCCTGCACAATTTACTAAGTATCAGTCATTTACTTTTGTTCTGTGACTTCGGCTCTAGGGATGTAAATATTTTCTGTGCGTTCGTCACACTTTGCAGCAATACGCGATATGGTTAAAAGAAAGTCAGACAACCTGTTCAAATAAGTTTGTGCTTCTCTGTCTAGCGCACCATCCCGTACCAATGGTGTGACACTTCGTTCTGCACGCCTGCAGATGGTTCTTGCCACATGTAAGGATGCACAAGCCTTGCCTCCGCCCTGATAAAATACCAAAAAGTTATAAATGTATTCTACGCACCTTCTCTAAATGGAGTAAAGTAAATTCATAAATATATATACAGGAATGATGTAGTCTTCGGGAGGTGGTAATTGATTAGAATATTCCAGTATCCACTCTTCCAGATCTTTAGTGTGTTTGTTCTCGAAAGGCTTAGTCTTTCCAGGTATAGATTTAGAAATGGCATGACTAAGATCGAACAATATCATTTGCACCCTTTTAAGTTTATCCACATAAGGATGCTCAACTTTTCCATCGCACGCAAACTCTCTAGCTAATCCAATATAAGAGGACAGCTCGTCAGTAGCACCGAGAGCATTAAAGACCAAATCATCTTTAGGCTTTGTATCGCCAGCATCAGTGATAGCCAAACCAGAATCACCATCCCTTGAAAATACAGCTACTTCAGCAACATTTGAAGTATTACCGGTACTACTGTAATACAAAAATACAAAACCAAGTAGTAAGGCATTGTCAATTTTTAGTCTTTAAAAGTTATTAGGTTATAATCCTCTATCTCTTACCCGTTTCTCAAGGAAGCTTGCAAACTGCTTTTATACACGAAGAGGGATCTCCTCCAGACATTCCTAGCCAGATCCATCTCCCAAAGGAAGAGTATAGCAAAATCAATTAATAATCCTCCAAATTTTCTCACTGTTCTCGTATTATCATCAGTCACCACTCTATCAGCTGCCGATTACTGCCGACCGTTCATGCAAATGTGGGAATGAATCCAGACAGCACCCACTGAGATCACATACGACTTGGAGATAGATAGTTACAACGCAAAAATAGAAGGACACACAGGAGAAACGTGAGAAAAACGTAAAGAATATTTGTCAACCATTTCTGAATTCGCCTAAAGTCCAACGGCCGTCGACGAACTCCATAAAGTGTAAATTGACGTACTCATTGATCGTTCACGTAAAAAATCATCTGTGAAGGTAATTAAATCGCAGTTATGCGTACGAAAGTCTTTCTACGTAATACGTATATGTATATATAAATTTGATTTTATTCATCTATTGATGACATTTTCCATCATATCATAACACTACAGATTTCATGAATCTTTGCAACAGTAGACGCCGTTGCATCATTTGAATTTGTTTTCCCGAAAATCAAATACCGAAAAATCGCTCTCTGTAAACCTAATTAATAATTAGGCTTTTATCATCTGTAACATTTTCCAAGGTGTTCGATTAGTTCTTAAAAAGTTAATAGCCCTGGGAATTTACGAGGAATGCTGAATACTTTATAATTGTGGCTTCATGAACGTGAAAAAAAGTATTTATATCTTTTCGCTATAGCGAAAGAAGAAAACATAAACGCAACTTCATTAATTAAAACTTGATTAGCTTCGATTAAGATCGAGCGCGGGAAACTCAAAAAAGCTGTGACGCAGTGAATCACAATCGTACGAACCCATTGGTGTCGGCCAATCTATTTTAAGTCTATCCTGAAGGCTGTAAACGCGTTCCAACAAAATCAGACTAGTCCCTGTCCGTTTCCCGTATTAAAAAGAAACAGCACGCGCCGCTGTAAGACCAACATTGAAACAATGTATTCCGATTCAGAAGACATGGCGAAGGAGGTCAAGCAGAAACTCATACTCCATTGGAATTATCGGGGACTCAAAGAGATACCCGAGGTGATGAGAACTTACGGTAGCCACATCGAGGAAGTTTATCTGAAATGGAATCGACTAACATATTTACCAATCTGGATTGCCGAATTGCATAATATAAAAAATCTCTATCTTTATGGAAATCGCATTCACAATCTGCCCGAGGAATTCGGAGCTGTGCGCCAATTAACGGTTCTCGATTTGAGCGCCAATCAATTTCAATCAGTGCCAGGATGCATTGGAGAGCTCAGCAACTTGAAATCCCTGCTCTTGAATGATAATTCTATAAAGAAATTGCCAGCTGGTGAGTCGTATGAAGATCCATGAAAAGAAAAAAAAAAAAAAATTCTCAAAAAAATCTCAAGATTTTACGCACAGAATTGCATCGGCTTCAGAGACTTGAGGTATTGTCCATATCTGGTAACCGATTGGTCACTTTGCCAGAGTGGCTTGGATCACTTCCAAATCTACGTGAATTAAATGTCGATAATAATCTACTGGAAGAATTGCCTAATAGGCTTACACTGGCTTCCGAGCTGTCAAGCATTTCTGTATGCTCAAACAGGTTGTTGTTATACGTATCCGCCTGACTCTTTGTACTCTTATACTACTGACATTGTGTGATACATACTTTTAATTCCACAGATTAAGATATTTACCGTTAAATGGATTTCTATCTAATCCTATTATAAGATTTGACTCGAATAACTGCCTTAATTATTTATCTTATATAGTACTGTGTCAAATGATCATAGCTGTTCCACGTCCAAGAAACGTTGGAAACGTTTTGGCATATGGGTAAACGTGTTAATGCTTTTGTTAAATATTCTAATCAATATTAAAATACTGCAATTAATTGTAATTCCCCTGTCTCGCATTGTTTAGATGTTTTAATATACATAAAGAAGGTAATTTATCTCATAATAATATCAAGCTCATTATAAGTGCGCACACTGCCAACGAGGAATTGATTAAAATTCCTATTGAATTGCCAAGGCAATTATTAAAAGTATATACCGTCCATGAAAATAGAACAGTCTCCCTGTGGGAATTGGCATTGAGAAAAATATATAGTTCAAGGTAATTAAAACTGAGATAATTAGGAATATAGTGGATCAATTAACAATTATTTCAGGTATCGACATACCGTGGAGATTTTTGTTTCTCCATTGAAAGTAAAAGTGTCGCATCAATCGGTTATGAAAAGAAAATCATCACAGCATCTTCCCGACGACTATGTGCCATATAATTTAATTGAAAATGGACCAATAAGCATCTGCACGAATCCCCACTGTCAGGAACCGATCTTTACAGAAGCCTGGGTGACCATTGGAATGGGTCGTTACGTTTATTCCATACCGACTGTCGCCCTGTGTTGCAGTAGAAGGTAGAAATTGAAATTTAATAATATTTCTAATTAATTATAAACACCTGCTTGTGTTTCAGCTGTGCATCTAAGTACGTTGCGTTCTCAGGCGGTATCATGAATCTCCTATGGCACATAGCAGATGACTGATCACATTCAATTATTTATAATCAATTTATTATGTACAAGATTGTCGAATGTACAAATGCAACAAGATTAATCAGCCTTAATATTTATTGGAACGACTCTTACCTTATTGTATTCGATATCTTATCGTCTTCACAAAAATTTTAGCAGCCTCAATGGTTGAAAAAAAATATATATTTTTCGACCTGGAGGAATTCGAGACGAAGGCTTGGCCTTTGGATATGCGTACTATAGGCTCACAGCATGCAGTCTTATTCATTTAGATGTTTCACCGTGTATAGCAGTGTTCTTAAGCATCGCATATTCTTCACTTTACATGGTAGCTTACGAGGACATCAGGCAGCTGTAGACACTAAGCGACCAGGAAGTCCAGGGCTCGATCCCTGTCGATGTTGCACTTTAGTAACGCTAAGGATGCCTTGTCTTCAGGAAAACCCAGATCCCTCAGGGTGCGTAAATTCTCGTAGTATTTCTTGGCCTTGTCTTGATCATATTGTGTCAAGGCTAGAGCCTTCTCAGCATCATCACCTGAGATTCCAAACTCCTCCAGTGATTGTACGGCTAATAGATATTCCACTACTTTCTTGTTATCCTGACCACCGAGGTCGTTTATGGCTCGTGCCGCCCTGGACAATGGAAAACCCATGTCGCTTAGGTGTTTCGCCAGCTTTTGATTCTCTTCCGAAAGATCCATGAGAGGGTTGGACAGTTTTGAGAAGCTGGTGGACGTAGAGTTGTCTTGCTTCGTGGTAGAGATTCCTGTATCACAGTCCGGACTCTCCAGGTCTGGCCATGGCTTCCAGTTCTGGTGGACAATGAGTTATTTATATAAGAATTTGTCTCGTAAAAGATATTGATCCAGGCATCCAGTTATCTTGAGTATAAATGTTATGTTACGTACCTCCATTATAGGTCGTGCTAATTCTCGCTGAAGTTCCTGGACAATTATAGAAACGCTGCGTTTATTAGAATCGTTCCGTTTGTCTTCCTGTTCCTGATTATCTTCCTGCTTCTTTGTTGGTTCTTCCTTCTCTTCCTCTTGTGGCTTCTCCAATGTTAATTCATTGAGGATACTTTCTAATTTTGCTGGAGGAACCCACTGTGCTGTTGGTTGCAGTACCTATTGAAAATATCAGAAACCGAGTGTTATTTTATATCGATTAATGCACAGATGGATATTCTAGACGTATAAGCAATAAACCTGAGCAAGCTCTTCCATATCATTGATAGTTTTCAACTCCATATTATCAAAAGGACTACTGGTGTCATCGTCAAAATCTCGGAGATCTAGTCCATTAGATTTCACAAGATCTTGGAGGTCATTGGCTGGTGGAGATAGGGGTTGCGGTGTGAGTATCGTTGTTTCAGGAGCTGGTGGTACCTTAACCGGTAATTGCTTTACCGTCTCAGGCGGTGGTTGCGGTGCCGGAGGAGAATCTTCTTCATCCTTTCTGTTCTTTTCTTCCAGCCGAATACGATGGGCTTCATTGTTCGCGTTTCTCATCTTTCGCCATTCTGTCATCTTATCGAATGTTAATCTCTTTACGTTAGGTCGATAATCTATGCTAAAGAATATTGAAAGCAGCTACGTAATGATAGAAATGTATGACTTTACTTTGAAAGCATTTAAATTTTTAGTTACAGTAGTGGTCTGTCTCTTTATCTAATAAGTACCTTATTAATCATAAATACACTACACGAAATCAAATGAAAGCTACTCGTAATATATTGCCTTACCTTTTCCAATACAGACTTCTCCAGGCTGAAGTCATATGTGTGTTTGGACACATCAGGTAATTTATTATTGTATGCAGCAGGCAAGGCAATCTTCCTTGGCGGTTTGTAGGCCTCTGCTATTTTGACATGAACTCCATCCATGTAGGATGCAACAGAATCACATTGTGCCGAGGCAGTCGGTCGTGCCATATTGATTAAAACTTTAACTACCACACTTAAAAATGTTATAGATTACTAAAACAATTAATTATACACACAAGTGATAACTTGTGGGACAGCACGCACTTTATTCCTAGAAACATTCACATAAGTTCGACAATGTGAAAGCCTAACCATGAACCTACTGAATTGCTGGCACTTGTATGAGTAACAAAATATTCCACTACGCATAAGTCCACTTTTATTCACTTGCATAGAAATTAATAACACGGCACTGATAGACAAAGAAAATAATACTCTATTTAGGTATATTAGCGTGCCTTGCGAATACGTTTTGTCGCGAAATTTGACAGATCATCAGCTTCTTGCGGCCATGTTAAATAAAAGATCTCGTGATTGAGCATTGTCATACTGATCATAAATTCTCATAGAAATACATGAAAAAAAGCTACTCACGTATACTGATTTTAGAAATTGCCATTTTAATATAACTAAGGAAATTTCATGTGTTTGATCTATACCTATTAACAATCATTTTACTTTTGAAAATATTTTAAAACCGTTTTTTTTTAATGGGACTGTACTTTAAGCGAAATCCCAGTAGATAACGATTTTTTGCATAATGGTATTCAATGATTAAAGAACAATAGACTTGATAGGTTCTAAACGATTTATTCTAAACCATGTCTATACAGCTTTTTCTTTTTATTGTCAACAGTTTAATAAATTACTATAATCTTTAAATTATTATGTATATACTTTCATAGTTTCCCCGGTCGAGGCATTTCTTGGTATACTCTGGAATTACCTAATAAAAAAAACTAGCGTGTCATATAAAATTTATCATTTTAAAACGATACACTTAATAAATACTATTGTCAATAGGGCTTTATACCTAATTTTCTGTTTGGGGGGGGGGGGGGGGGTAAAAACAAATTTCCCAGGTACTCATTTACCTTATCACTAACGCGACTTCATTCTGATGTCCAGCATCAGATATAGTTGAGATCGTGACAGCACGAGATACATTATTATCGCAATAATTTTGATAAGAAAATAAAAATAAAAATCGTATGTTATAGTATAAACTATATTACATATAAATGGGATTAGCTAAGCTAAGTGTCTAATTAGTCCTATCGTCAACTGGATAACAGGTTTGATTTGGCCACTGTCTGCGAAGGTGGTTGCATCCCATTTGTGTTCTGAACTTTTTTAACTTCCTTCTCAGTATCTTGCATCGTATTCTTTTGTAATTGTTTGGCTTCTAATGATTTCATATAAGCAAGGAAGGATGTCCACATTAAGCTACACACGCTGACGTATACCACGCGGTTACGTTCTGGGACTACAACGAAGTTAATAGTTTGCAAAATTGGCCAAACACAAACACCAACCTATATGAGAAATGTAGATGTATTGAAAAGTGACATTAAGAAATAAATTTTAATTCAGATAAATACTTACTTTGTAAGTTGGCCAGAATTTTTGCTTCACTTCCTCGACACACTCTGAAATGGGTTTAAATTCTAAGAGATTTATACCAAAGAAGAAACAACACATTGCAGCTGGACCGTACGAGACTTGTTCCACTAAGGCCTGTAAATGAACATGACAGAACAGTTATAAAAATTACAGAATGATTCGATCAAATGAAATTACCTTTGTGACTGCAGACCTAAAGTTATTCTGTGGCCACAAATATCCAGCACACCTCAGCCAGCAATATAGTGTTGGCGCAACAAAAAATCCTCCATATATGCTGAACCTGAGAGCTTGCATGTAATTCAAATCCTCCTTGCCTGAAATCTTTTGTTGTAATAAACTTCCAACAGGCCATATAACAGTGTACGATGCCATTCCTCTCACAATGGGATATTTCTGAGTGACCTCACGGAACTTCACTAAGATAACTCTCATCCTTGCAAATATAATACTCTTTCTAGAACACAGAATTCAATATAATCAAACTTCCTCCATGAATATCAGCCCACAACAGTTAATCGTTTCACTCCGAACAAAAGTATGAAATTATATTCACCATAAAAAAAGCACATCAAATGAATCTGTCTTTATAAAGTACACCATTAGCACAAATTCTTTATAGAAAAAAATCTAACAATAACACAATACCCAGAATAGAATTTCAAATTCAGATACTTACATCAGTGATCTGGGACAAAGTACTTCCGCGAAATACTAGAATGCTAAAAGTTTAACCAGGATTACTAATATGTGATGTAATATCACACCGTTGACATATGACAGGTAACATTCCCTTGAAAAACTTGACACTTTTCTAACAAAACTTATAACAATCGTCTTACAGAATTATACAAGCAATATCATACCTGTCTAAAAGGTAGTCTGGATTCCTTGAAGGCAAAACGTACAGTAAATAATTAATTAAAATCTACTCTTCGAGCTATGGAATCTGCCTTCCCGCTCGTCGATTCGGCGCACAAGGAAATGCTACTTTTACCAGAAAAGAATTCAGACTCGCGCATATTGGCAATCGTTTTGAACTGTTAAAGCGCAAGCGACGGGTACGTATCGATGCTGCTGACGAAATACGAGCCATTCTTATCTGGCCTTGATGGACGACAGTAGATTTCCTACCAGTAGACTCATCGCTGCCACTGACTCGTACTAGTCATATATACAGATTACAAAACAGATGAGACAGTTGAGTTGAAGTTTGAAGGAGCGTGAGAATTTTGAAAGATGCAAGGATCGAAATTTTATATAAGAAAAATGAATGGCAAGGATTATTCAATGGGGTTTTCGAGAAACAGCTACCCCTTAATATTGTAACTCACAGTATATTCTGATAACAGAAAGAAAAACAGAGGTACAATAATCGTACTTTCATACATTCAACCAGGGAGGACACTTTTTTTTATTACAAATATAATATATATTGCCATTAGACGCGGGGAGACGCATGTACTCGATTTCTTTTTTAAAAATGTCTTCAAAATGTTGCAGTTATTAACAGCGATTAATACGTTCATTTAAAACACTAAGGGAATCTATTTGTAAGACTGCGATCAGTAATAAAGATCTGAATGTTCGCATGGACTCATCAATTTTACATCGAGTAAATTAGTCTGTCAATAGATTATTAAAACCTATGTGGAATTGTTATGGAAAGCATTACGTAAACACGCACTACTTTCTTGACTTATCTGGAAATAAATTTTGTGTATAAATGAAAATAATAATAATCTACTTCATTAGACCTCTACTTCGAAACTCGTGTAAAGATTTATATGTTTGCAGTACTAAACTCCACAAGCCAAATAAACTTGTGACAGTCAAAGAATGTCCTCTTCATTTCAGAAGCTGGAGTTTCAATTTTGATGAATTCTGTAACGTTTACAACGAATGAGGTTTGCGAATTCATCGGTAAAATTATATACATAATAAATTGACTCCTCTTCTAGAGTCGAGCGCCGATCAACCAGAAACATGATTGATAGAAAACGAACGTGAACAAAGTCAAAATTACTAGATACTATAAAACGACACACGTTCACTTTGCCACAATGTCAAAGAGATCGCAAATTCCTTCACTTTCGCTTAGATTAAATTGATAGTCCCTTTCTCCAGGCGGCGGACTCAGTCTCACTAGTGGTCCACAAACTGAAAATAGAATACAATTTTACATCAGAGAAAAAACATGTGTAATTGTAATAACTTACTGTCCGTGTAAAACTCGTCTAGCAAGTCTAGGTCTGTCCTGACAATTTCTGCAAAATTAAGAAAAAAGCAATAGGATAGACACTCCTTTATCGTGTTGTGGATATAAGAATGCATCAAATATTTTACCTGATGTGCCCACACCACTAAGTATTATTTTGGCCTCTATTAATTCTGGGTCTTCTTCTTCTTCATCTTCTGATAATACAGGGTCTAATTTTCCAGCACCTCTTGGTGGCCTGAACAACAAATCCATTATTTTAATAGTTCGACTTTTACCAATGAGAATGTAGATTTATTCAAGTCAGTGTGCGGTCTTTACCAAGTGAGCTATTTTAACTTTATAATGACTCATCCCCAAATAAGACCATTACTTAATGTTTGCTCTATGCAGATCAGAAACATGATCTATCTGTCTCTGATGCGAAGAGAGCACTAAATTTTGAATGAGATTATTTTATCTGAATATGTACCTTCCAACTTTTCTCTTTGGTTTAGATTCCTCTTTCTTCTCATCCTCCTCCTTTTCTCTCTTAATACCTTTTGGTTCCTCTTGGAGTCTCATTTCCAAAACTTTATTGTTATAAATTTCAGCCAATTCAGGTTGAATCATATATACTTTTATATCCCCTGATGTACTTTTCATATAGATTTCATAATTTATATTCTGTTCATCTTCTATTGCCTGTATAAAAATAATATATGAAGTTTGTGCAGCACAACAAAATATGGATTTGAAAAATATTCAATTACATTACACTTTGATCTACCTTTGCAATATTTGGCACATGTAATTGTGTATCGGATGGAGCTTGAATTCCCAGAACAAGCTCCTCTCCAAATCTGTTTTTAACATCGTCATATGTAATATAAGCATACTTTCTATTTGCTAAATCGCTTTCGATATTCTTTATACTTTGCTGAATCCATTGGGTATGCGTATCTAATAACTGTTCATGATCTTCCAACTTTTTGATCTCATCTTTTAAATCAGTCAGCTTTTCACCCACCTCCTGTGTGTTGCATCCAGGACCTGCACCCCTAATTCAATAACTATTTAAATAACATTTCATAGTTTAACCAATAGGAACAAAGTTAATACATACTTCCACTGTATGCTATTCTTGCTTTTCTTTTCAATAAGACCAATTCCTTCAAGAACATTTGTAATGTCGTATATGCGTCTTTTTTGACGAACTTCCAAGATGTCTGCAGCCTGTAATAATTATTATGTTTTGTTACATAGAACATGGAGTTCGCAACATAAAAATAATACTCAAAAAAATGGTCCATTGTTGAAACAGATATTACACCATTCTCAAAATTCATTATAACATTGTATCTCTAATAATAATCATAGAAAATTAATATTAATAACAATATAAATATGTACATCAACATAGGTTATGTGAAGTCAGCATAAGCATCAATGGATCCTGCAAATGTTAAATCATTCAACTATCAGATTAATCTAAAATCCATAAAGCATGAAATAAGCCCAGCTGTCCAGCAGATAATAAAAATCTATAAGTTATGAGGAACTTCTTTTAAAATTCCCGCAAGCCAGAAATGGCGTGAGCAACCCGCGACGAGTTAACCTAGATTCGAGATTAACTTCATTATTATTCGAAATAAATGTAAAAGTCTCACCACTTTTAAATCAAGCACGCCATCCTTAGCTTTCTGTAATAACGTGACGAAACGAGTGGTTAATAATCCAAGGGATTTTTCAAATCTACTTTGCTGATTGTCTGCCATACTCGTTAAGGCCGTTGTCAAAATTTTCAAAAGCTCGCACTCTCCTTCGAAATTGCCGCAACAGCCTGCACGCCATCACTGACTGTCCAGGAAACGCATTTGAATAAAGGCGCGTCATAATCTCATAACATTTTTATTCTTTATAAAATTAACGTCAACAATTATTGCAAAAATAATCGCCATATTTTAAAAGAACTTACGACAGTAGATCTAAATAAAATACGACTGTTCCTTAAAGTAATTTCATAATTCAACTTTGGCCACTCGCGAGATTAACGAACTCCGTCGTAGTATCTCTTAGCCAATCGGAATTGGCTTAAACTGAGCGCTTTGCGATTGATTTTCTCCGAGAAATATTAAAGCTCGAATTTCTGAGTTTGTATAATGACTTAGATTTTACTGTAATAAATTATCATAACTATTAAGCCTCTTGCGATTAATATGTAATTCAGAATTTTTATCTATCCCTCTCCATTATTACTCATGTCTGATACGCGTGAATTATCACTGCTATCATTAACTGTACTTTCACCGCATTATATACATATATGTACTGTTCACGAGGCACATGTATGTAAGAAAATATCGTTGAATAACCTTACACATGGTTTTATTAACATTTATTTTCCAAATTGATGATTGAAATATAAAAATAAAAATGTGGGCGTTTAGAAGACATCTCTATTTATTTTTCATATATCTCATTTATGTGAAATTTTATGGAAATCTGTACATATAATTAAGCTTGATAGGCTTTCGTTTACGGAAAGACAAATTCATTAGTGGCTGTAGTGGCATCTGGACTTGGACTTGAACTTGCCGAGCTGAGAGTCTCATCTTTGACTTTGAGACTGCCCGATTCCTTATCCTTATTCTTTTCCTTTTCTTTGTCTTTGCTCTTGTCTTTCTCCTTCTTATCCTTATCCTTGCCATGTTTGTGATCATGCTTGTGCTTATGCTTGTGCTTGTGTTTTTTCTTATCCTTCTTCTTCTTCTTACCCTGATTAACGTACATTCATACAGTTAACTTATACAAGGGAAAAAAATTATTAACATTTTCTTGTACTTACCTTATTTGTAGATTCGCCTTTTTGCTTGTGATCTTCTGCTTCCTTCTTGAACATTCCTGGCTCAAATCCTACAGGACCCTGCGTTCCCATAATTCCAGGTAGGGATGCAGAATTGTCACTATAATATTCAGACTTGACTTTACCTTCCCCAGGAAGTGGCGGTCCACGATCTTCCGGCTATAAGATATAAAATAAAAGCAGTGACAAGTTATTTCATGATTACACGAGATTACATTTCTTAATATACGTACATTGTGTGGTTGTAGCTTTTGTCGTTTTACATCCTGACCGTAATCTGGTACATTTACAGGTCCAGGTACATCCCTATTGGGCGAAGCTTTTCTTTTATTTGGTGCACTGACAATTTCAACATCAGCCGGTGGTTCGTGTTTCACATGCGGCACGGCAAGTTTTACCTATTATTGTCAAACGTATTAATTAATCATAATTAGAATACGTAATTACATTGTTTATTGGTAAAACTTACTTCTCGTTCAGGGCTGACATGAGGACCAGCTTTACGTGGCTTGGTTATAGCTGCGAGTTCAGGAATAGGAAGACATAGTGGTCGTTTTACACCGTACAATGTGTAATAAAGATCCACCAGATCACATCTTAGTTTGGCATCATGGGACAACATACCGCTGTTTAAAGGAATACATGGAGTATATTTACATTGGTCCACTTGAAGATTCTTTATCTACTCACTTGATGAGATTCCAAATACGATCAACTAATTCTGGTTTATCCAGTCGATGCTTGTGTGCCCTTTCGAAAGGTGGATTTTCGACCATCAGTCTGACTAATCTGTGTCGAACCCCAGGATGTGGATCCATTTCAGCCATGTCCAACAGGAATTCCATATCTTCCCATTTACCATCCACTCTAGTGAAATCAACGAGAGCTTCCAAAGCAGCTACTCGCACGTCTGTTCAAAGACAATTTCAATCATAATCAATATATTTCTTTACGGATTACACTTTCTAGTTTAAAATCTTTTTACCGATGAACTGTCCATATGAAGCATATGCCCTGAATAAATGTGGGTTGCTGGGTAGATGACCAAATTTTTGTAAAATCCTTATAACCTTCAAACAGGCCACACTCACTGTGTATTTATAACAAGGTAATAATTTTTCCAAATTTAAATTGCGTGTCACTTCTTCAAGGATAGCTTTTGTATCGATGGATAGGGATTCTGCAGTAATAGAGGTTCTGAAAAATTACACGCAAATTTCACTATATCTTGTGCCTGTTGTACAAAATTATATAATAATGTGATTTAATTCTCACCCTTGCTGTACACTTATCACTGGAGTCACTGTGGCACCCAAAGCTTCGACAAGCGCGGCTCTGTAATAATTATCGGAATAGCGATTTTTACTGTTGTCGTTATACTTGAACAGATCCATTAAAAACGCAAGAACTTCCGGCGGGCAAATACCATGAGTATTTCGCAATCCAGCCATAGCCACCGGTATAGTCTGTATCACATAAAATAATATAAGAAGAGTTAGATGAATAATAAAATAAATAATTGCATCGGTGTAGTACCTTCTGCAGGAAGTAATGTTGAAAGTTTGAAAAATTATTCTGCTTGATGATCCTCCTACAGGATGCCGACCCAAATAATTTTCGAAAAATTGCTAACATGGCTGGTGGGCCAGCCCACGTTGCTACCATAGCATTAGCAACTTTAGTCAAACAATGTGCTGCTCGTAGTCTGACTTTATAGTAGCAATGTTCATTCTCAATGGTATCTGTCAATGCTAAACGTGTTGCTGGTGTTGCATGATTTTGCAAGGCCTCAATTGCTTGCAGTTGGGCAGTTACGTCTCTTTCATGTCTTAATTGATACTGCCATTGATAATCAGGCTGTTCGATTTGCACAGCACGCATCAGAGTCATTTCTGGGTCCAGTCTTATCCATAGTACTGGAGAATCGCTAAAAAAAAAAAACAATTAGTCTGTCATTGATATAATTTTTTTGGGTGAAAAAATATCTGATTTCATTGAAACCTGTATTAAAATCAAATTAAGAATGAATCTTGTTGCTGTATAATACATGCAAATTTAGTGTAGAGTCATATAGTTATCTTTAACTATGGTATGTGGTGTTGAACAAAATATTGTGATAAATTGCACAAAGCAAATTGCAATTAATGTGATCAACATGATAGTAAATGAGCAAAGCATTCTTGTAACATTTCTGACAGAAACAATTTGGGGAGCGTATAGTTTGCATTGGTTCCCTCAGCGTTTTCCAATTTTTATTTGATTTTTCATACTCAAAAAAAAAAGACTATTGGGTCGAAGAACAATCTTGGAAAATACTGAAGCGATTGGTAACTGATAAGAGTGTTGGTGCTTTACCAGTATAAAAAACACCTATAGCTAAATTTATTACCCTGGAAAAATAAAAGATGAAGCATATGAATAGTTCTCTATAACGTATCTGTAAAGAAGATGGCAAATCAGAGTTCAAAGAACTTTACAAAGAAGGGGAATATGTAAAGGAATAGGTGCGATATTATTAATCATTGAAGGACTCACTCCATAGCTGATAGGTCCATGTCTACCTCCTCTCCGGTACATAATGGAATTTTCTTTTTCTTATTTCGTCTGCTTTTACTGTGACAAGTGATGTCTGCTTTTGCTACGGTACCTTCTATTTGTAAAGTGTGTTTAAAGGTACCATCTAATTCCTGGATATTAACTAATAATGGACCTACATATTTCCGAATACCTCGTTGATTAGTGATGTCTTGTCGAATTTCCAATTCCACAGTATTTCTGCAAGCAAGAAATTGTAAATTCCTGTACCGCAGTAAGCAGAGAAAGAAATAGTTTAACATTAACCTCTTTCTGTTGAACACGAAACTCAGACTGAATTTTGCATGACCACCGGTTCTAACCCACTGATCAATAAAAACTGCCATGTCCTTTCCAGTTACTGTAAATATGGCTTTTGTGAAAACGTTTGTACTAATCAGCATGTGTGACCAAAGGCCAGAATCAATCTTTTGTTGAGCAGCATTAGCTGCTAGTGATAATTGCTTGTTAAAAACCTATGAAGGATATTCAAGTAATTTTACATATAGTTCAAAGTGTCATAATGCTTTCGATGGGGACTTACTTGAAGAAGAAGTTCTTGTCCGATCCTATGCTCTAACATTCTAATAACTAGATGGGCTTTCTTGCGAAGGACCTCTATGTACCTAGGAGACATTGTATGTAAGTTTCTGATAGGGAAATAAAAACCACGGTCCGGAACTCTTGGAGCTGGTGCTGGCGTGTTCGCAGCTATGGGCAATGGAGCTGGCGGTTGGGACGGATCTAATATTATACCACCAAACTGTTCCTCGTACTTTACTACTTCTTGCAATTCCTGATTAGAAGTATTCATAATATTATAAATCAATTATAAAATTAATTTAACAAGAAAAAATAAGTGTCTTGTCATACCGACTGTATCCATTCCCGATATTCGTTGTTGCCAAAACATTTCTTAGCGTACAGTCCAGTCAAGTATGTAGAAATCCCCTTCGGCAACCACGTATCAGACCAGTTCTGCATAGAAATGAAACAGCCAAAGAATTGCTCCGCTATAGCTTGAGCCATAGCTTTTTTAGTTATGTATACTTGATCGATTATTGCGGTGGAGTGCAATAAATTTGTACTATAAAAAGTAGGACAATATAAATTATAGGAACTATAAAACAGGCATATGAGAATATAAAATATCAAACCTACTTTAAAATACTCATTGTCGCATAAGCATTGATATCTTCATCAATCTCATCCACGAATACTTGTTTATAACAAGAATATGGATATCTATTGGATAACGTTTCCTCATAGAATTCAAAAGCTTCGTGCATGTACTTCGCTGAGACTTTTAGTGATGGCAACAATTGCGGTAAACAAAAATGTGTCACCTCGTGCATGTAAGGGTCGACGAATATTTCAAAAGGTCTGAGAATAATTCACTATATCAAGCATTTAAGCCTACGGCATTCAGAATATTGTAAAAGATCAAAGAAACATTACCCTACTGCCAGAGCAATGTTTGGAGCACATGCTGGTGTATTCAGAACGTAGTGGAAAGTTTTTCGTCGCATATCTGGTGTATAGACGACCTCTACCAAGTCTCCGCAAGATACTGCAGTCATAGAATCATCAACAGTAAATTCCAATTTCCAGGTGCAGGGTTCAGCAAAACTGTCCACGCATGGGAACCACAGTCTTGATGAATTTTCATAACTGTAGGTATACATGTGAGCTCCTCTCTATGGTACAACAAGTAGAAGCTGTTATATAGCAATTTGGAAATATATATATGAATAATAAAGTCCTTATAATCAATATACTTCAGCAAATGTTCCCTCGCAGTCAGGTAACACAAAGTGGACACCACCTTGTGGTTGTTCCAATGAGAATTCTATGCTAACTCTTAGTCCTCTCCCTTCCGAGACTAAGTGAGCAGCATCTGGTGGTATTTGGACAACCAATTCTCCAGCATTATTATCAGGATCGACTTTTTGTGCTGCTGCCAAGTGCAGGTTTGAAAAGAATTCAAGGGACCGTCTAAAAATATAAACTGTAGTAATAATTTTGTTAAGAAAAAAGTAAAGCTAAAAGATTTATAATACATACTGTTTTGAATCTCCTTGGCAAATATCCAAGAAGGGATCAAAGTATTGAAAAGGTGCCTCATACGTATCATTTAGACATACTCTGTATATTCTACATTGCTTAGCATTAAGCTTTATGAGTCTTAAACTATCCCTTAGTGGCACAATAGTCAATTCCACGAATCCCTTGTAAAATAAAATTACACTTATTAAAGAACTTGGTTAGAAAGGTAAAATCATATTATAGTTGTTTTCTACATACAATTATACTTTTTCTTTGAAAGCTGATACCCGTAAGGCTGACAATTTGATGGGCTGTAATAGATCAATAAAACAATTCAATTACACTCATTAAATGTGCTAAAATTAATCAAATCTACCCTAAAGAACATAACCTTAAAATATATCTATTGAATTCATAACTTAATCGGGCAATGCAATGCATTTTCATCACGTTTAATTACACATAAGAAAATACTTATAATTTAAATGGTCGGCTGTTATCAGCCGTTCTCTCCTTCTTCATTTTGCCATAAATATTTTCAAAATTTATGATATTTTTGACAGATAGCAACACTGTTTATAATAGTTTCCATCGCGCTTTTCCTCTTACACCATGCTCGGCTGCGCCTGTTCTAATAGTTTAGAGTAATACTTTCCAATCGAAACTATTGCCGCCATGTTGTCAGCAAAAGTTTTATAAAATCGCATAAAACATCACAGAAAACTATAATTATTTTATAAAATATGCTACCGAAGAGACTTTTATTCAGACAGAAATTATTGCTTGTTAAATTTATTACTAAGTATTTAGAAATAAATATAATTTCAAATAAATACGAAATTCATTCGCTCTAGTTTCCTATCGAAATTTGTCTGCAGTTTTCTGAAGTGCCAATGCATTTACAGCAATTTACATCAGAATCTGGTTTGATCTGTTGGTACGTGAAAACGGTGGTGTTTCCCATCACTTGAAGTTAGAATGAATTAGAATTCCGAGAGGTTTTCCTATGTGAAATTAAAATTTGACTTTTATTGATTTTAATAAAGAATCCAAAGCGTGAAACGTGAAAAACGTGAAAAGATAATTTCACAAATGGAAGAGAAAACCTCGGATTCAACGTAAGTTCCTTTACTTAAATATTACAGTTTGAAATTTAAAGATTCGCCATTCTGCTAACGAATTGCCGTTACAAGTTTGGAATAAAAGAATTTAATTGCAGCATTTTTTTTGAGTGAAGTAAATTGTCTAAGTATTGAGATTCTTCGATTTTCTCGAAATTTTAAGTTATCGTCCTTGAATGGGTGTCTCTAAAATGGACTTGTAGATGATCGTTAATTTCTTACTCTCTTATTTTAATTCTCAGGATAAAACATTTAATACAACACGTAAAGAGTATTGCATTGAAGGATATGGGAGTTTATGAGTCGCCTGAAACGTTGCCTACTGGCTTATTTTCCAGAAAACATATTCCTGATATTGGGGATTCTAATTTACCTGAAGTGATGGCTAGTCTAGAAATGCTCAATGTTACTTCCAATGTATCTTCACCGTCGAGCAATAAGCGTGTACTTAGGAGAAGACTACCAAGACCTGTTGCTGCCGAGATACTTAATAGAAGGTATAAGGAGAAATGGATTTTATTTATTGATGGTTTACTGTCTTTATCATCACTTATTAGATGCAGCTTAAAGCCAAAGAAAAGGAGAAGCTCTGAAATAGAAAGTGAGGATGATATTCGTGAATATTACTTAGATAAAAGCATCAAGAAAAAGCCCAACTGTCTTGAAACAATTTTTGAGGAGAATGAGGACACAAACGAGAATACTTGTTTCATGAGTGCCAAGAGATTCAAGAGAATGATACAGTTCCAGCAACAACCAACAGACTCCAAATTGAAAAAGCGTCGTGCAAAAGTAAAGAAAGTCTTTGGTTCAAAGGTTGCTTATAAGCATAAATATAGACGGGAGACAATGCAAACTTTACTTGACAAACTGAATGGCATTCGTTCCGAATCTCCTGTTAATGTCAACACTGATATAAAGTGAATAATTATATAACAAAAACTTGTACAAATATGTATATAATACGCGAAGAGGTTGTCCTAGAAAAAGATTATGTCTCATATCACGACATATAATTTTTCTTCGTCCTCTTAGTTTCTTGCATATAAAGTTTCTGAATGGTATCGAAGTTACAGGACAAGTGATACTGCAATTGACACAAGCAAGGATCAAACAGATCTCTGATACAACATTATGATAGACTTGTAATAGCATTTCAATTATTAAAGCAAGATTTAACCAAGTGAATTTGAGACTGAGGATAGGCTGGCTGGTAGCTGGATTTCGTCGTTAAGCAATTATTGACATGCTGGAATGATATCATGTCACTTATAATATCTTTTCATTGGTCAAATTAAATTTATCCACAGGATTCTCTAAGCAAAATACAACTAATATTTTTCTAATACTTAAATACAAAGAACGATAGTTTTCCTCTATGATTGTAACAATTTCCGTGCATCAAAGAGTTCAACTAATAAGTTTTACACGTGGAACTTTTATTAAATCAAGTTTCATAGGTAATCTCACCTTTTCTCAATTACATAATAATTATTTGCGTTTCATAAGTGCAAATTGTAAAGCTTAGTTTTATATACTCTTATAAAGTACGTATCTTTTACTATAAAAAATAAATCTTTTGTATAAGAATGGTCCCTCTTGTACTTAAAACTGTCATGAAATACTACTCTTGAAATATCATGATAACCTCTGTGTCACTGATAACTATCAGTCTCTGAATTATTCCCATCAGATAAATGTGAACTATGTGATCAATGTACAGTCTCATATCTCAGAGATTCAATGTTGTACATGGTATGTCCCATTTAAGGCATACTATCTCATACTGTGTCTTCTGTTTGCTTTATAGTGCAATGCGTAGAACCCTTAGCACATCCTGCATATTCTCTGAGACTACCTTTGTTTTCATTGTATATTTTACTCTGTATGTTTACACAGGCACATCTGTAATTGGATGATCCAGGATTCTCATAAAACATTCGTGGTACTCCAACCCAATTTCTCTCTATTCCACCACTGTTAAAAAATAGATAGATATTAGGAACAATTAACTGGTCGGTGAGATCAAACTTATTGTTAAAGAAGTAGACCTTTTTTTAGTGCACCATACTCTAGTGCCAACATCTATTTTCCATTCAATGTTGCATGGTGGAAACATACGTTTCTTTTCTTCCTCTTTGGATTTTTCTTGTTCGGCAATCTTCAGTTTTTCATGATATTTATAAAATTCACTTGTGGGACTGCCATCTTCATTGTAATATCTACCTACTAGCTTTCCTGTAATACGAACAGTATCTTGGAGTACTTGATTTTCCTTGAATATAAATTTTCTGTCCTGATTTTATGATAATTACCTTTATAAACATAATTATCTTTATAAAACTGAATCCATCCATATAAATCTTTAGTCTGCTGTGCAGATAAACTAGTTATGTCATCAATCAAACCCTCTTCAGTAAAATCACCAGTAATAAAAGCCAATGAAGCATCACGCCCTAAAAAACAAAAAAAAAAAAAAAACAAGAAAAGTAAAAATTCCCATACAGTTAAAATTTCTAAGAAATTCTTCATTACCAACGAATGCATTATAAGCTGCTCCTTTGCCGTAATGTTTTTCTCCTTTTGTAACGTCATAAATCTGACCCAAAACCGATAAATATAAACCGTCATTCAAATTATTATATCTTTTCAAATCGTCCGTGGTGAAGAGCGATTCGCTGCTGTCAAATTCCGTTTTACGAATCGATTCGCCATTGAACTCCATAAAAAATGTCTGTGCAGCGTCGACGTTCTCCTTCAAAAATTTTATCAAAATTTCTCGATGATGATCGCTCGAATAAAACATATAGATGACAGCAAACAACAACGAAATCCAAAGGTATTGCGAAAGCATTATGGGAACAGCTGGGCTTCCTTAAATGGCCAAAATAGCGATGAAAATCGGTAACAGGAGTTAGGTTTGTTTGAAAGCTGTCATGTACCACTGCATACTAATACCAGGTAAAATTACCACACTACAACTTCTATCTGGTCACCTGCTTACAAAGCAGGTTAGATCTCGTGGAATGGCAACGAAGTAAAAGTAATGCGTCTCTTAACTAAGAACGTCATGGGACACGTAGACAAGCGTCTTGGGGAGATAGGTATACATTTGAAAATTTCTTCTGAGCGTTACTGACTTCTAAGTTCAGTGACCTTGACTTCCCACGGAACGAAGAAAGAACAGAAATGATACTACAATGTTCTTGGAATACCATGGTACCTATTCCTCATAAAAATCATCCTCTTATACATTTTTCCATTCCTAACCTACATAAAATTCCTTTACAGCTATATTTCCACTCCGTTCCTTCCTCGCACATCTCGAGGATGAGGATCGGGCGCATTCTCGCGCGTCATTTAAATGGTGTCACGTTGGAGAACATTGGAGAACGTTCTGTGCGTGGACCTGGTTTTCTTATTCTTCTGGCGATGTTCTACGTACATACATGCATGGAACTACGATCAAAAGGTGGCTTATGCATCCAGTAAAATCAATGCACTTATCAATAACTAATGACAAGTCGCATAAAACGCACTGTTCTGGATAAAGATACATTATTCCACAATGTATTGATAACAAAAAAAACCCTGGTTATGATTTCCATACAGGATACTAAACGATCTTGTGTTATACCAATCGGTAAGCAGGACTCATTTATTTCCTGGTTGCCTTTCTGCTCAGGGCATAGACTCGTGCGTGATTTCATTTATAACTAGACACGCTGTTTTTGCAGTCCAATACGAATGCGATCCCTGGCAAGATACCAGTGCTTCCTCCGGGATCTTCACTACGTAGTAGAATCGTACGGCACCACCTCGTAGGATCAATTTAGAACCGGGTTTAATACAAATTTGCGAATCATCCTGCTCAAGGAATACGTACTTGCTATACGTCGGTATTGGCAAGAGTTTAAAGGGTAGAAGGTGGACAGGTATAACGTTAGAGGGTGGAAGACGTAGATACAGATGGAGATAAATGCATACAGGGCGGAAGTGAGAGAGAGCTCATGAGAACGAGAGAAGAATAGCCCAAAAGGAGAGAAAGAAAGAGAGAGAGAGAGCGAGAAAAGTTGACTCGTTGCAAATGGCAGGCGTGTGACATCGTCCACTTGTTTTCGTGACATAACAAAGAGAAAAAGGAGCTTTTTGAAGATCTTGTTTGGCATTAAGTATTCAGGAAGGTATTGTGCCAGTGTACGGGATTGTGAAAAGATATCACAGGAGAGGTACGATGGCTAAATTAGTGGATATATGGCGGAGTGAAAACCCGGCCAGTTTGACGCGAAGGCAAATGCCGTTGATCATCGATGAAAATTTAACGGTGAGTTTGGACACCCTAAAATTATTGCCATTCGACGATGACATCGCAAGATTCAATAATTACAACTTGACGCCAATTACGTAATTGCCCTGTGAACGATTTACCGACTTAACCTAAACAACTGCCCTGCTCGCTCACGTTTGCTCCAAAGCAATCTAGATCTTCGAGCTTTCTAGCTACCCAGCCAGATTTTCATAGATTTTCGTATTTATAAATAAAACGTCGAGTACTGTGTTATTTATTTCTTACATGGATCCTGTTACTTCAATGCTGAGGTGTATCGGACCTACATTGTGGATTTTAGGTTCATGTTAATTTAGAATGGTTGACAGAACACAGGGTAGACTTATCACTTATGGTAATGCATATAAAAGTTAAATCTTGTGGAGATATAACCCTCCATGAGCTTTTTCTCAAAATTATTTGTAAAAATACACTTATCGATCAAGATGTAACTAAAGTATCTAGTGAATTGTTTGTTGCATTATGGAAGATGTTATTTAGAATTTGTCAAGATAAAATTATATTTGGCCACACAAGAAATATTATTTACAAGATATCAGGCTGTCACTTTGTACTTAAATTGCTTATAGGAATTTAGGCTACTTATTTGTGTAGGATGCTGTTGTAGACTGATTTAATGCTATCCCTTAAATGTACTGAGCCACAGGGTACTGTAATATATGGTGTATCGTAATTACAGTATATCAACGCAGTTAACTGTGTTTCAAGGTTTGACTCATAGATTAGAAAGGTTGTTGCTTTGATTGGTTGTGCAGTTTATTGCATGCTGTACACTTACATACACTAATGCTTTTCTTGAACATGGTTTTTCCAATCAAGTTGACAGCCTATGATAATAAATTGAAGATTAACTTAAAAGAGACACATTTATGTCATGGTTGCAAAATACATACTAAACGAGATTCTAGTCTTTCATATTGAAATGCTAATCAAGCATAGCAAAATGAGTACTGAATCTAGATTCACCTTAATGTCTGTATTCATCGTATTTAAATACAGATGATTATGGACGTGAACGGCTTAGGAGCTGTTTGCGACAGTCCTCTTGTTCGGGGAAAGCAGTTAGATGAATTTACCAGAAAGTTAGACATGCTCACTAAAGAAGAAGTCAAGGCATCCTTCGAAGTTACTTGCAAGGATATGCTTTCGATCCTTGGTCAGGCCGTGCCATGTGTTGGTTGTAGAAGGAGGTACGACAAAGCAATAATTATTACAGACCCTTCATATAATTATTCTTATATAAACACTACCATAAATACTTTACATGTTCAGTGTGGAAAGACTATTCTACGACCTCATGAAATCTGGCCATCCTGCACTGGATCCATTAGTCATAACACCAGAGGGTTTACTCACTATTAAAAATGAAGTTCTGGAATCACCCCAGTTACTTTGTACCATGCTACAGGGTCACAGGTAAATAGTCTTAGAAATTGAATTGTGAATTTATCAATTAAGAATTCTAGAATGATATTCGCTTAATTAATCAATCATGTATCAATTTGTTACAGCGCTCGATTAAATAGTCTGGTGGATCGACAGCCAAGGAGTAAAAAGTCTCGCAGATGTGCATTGCATTCCTTGGAGGTTCAACGTATGAGACCTCCTCCAGGTGCATGGAGGGAGGTGTGGGACTGTATGAAACCACCTTGTCGTCAAGAATTAACGTTAGTAGAAACGGATACCTTGGATGCCACCTTAGACACTTACCTTCGCAAGCACAGGTAACTCTTAGACACTCTTCTCATCTGTGAAAAACCAATTTTTCTTATTTGATGAAATTCTCATTCTCTATTTCCTTACAGATTTTGTGGAGAATGCCGGACCAAAGTGCTGCTAGCTTCATCACTTCTAACAACAGAACCAGATCCTAGGACAGAAAAGGGATACGTAGCTTCTTTGTATAATGGAATAAAACGATGCATACCTGAACGACACGTACACTTACCAACGAATACTGAGTATATCAGTACGATCATTGGGCGAGCTCAGCCGGAACTAATGGGCAGGTATAAATTCGAATTTTGTATAAAATTATGTATCTTTTCAATCATTAAGAGAATGTGAATATAAAAAATATTTCTCACTAGGGAACGCCATGCTAAAACTTTAGAAATAGCTCAGGAGGAAGTTCTTATATGTTTGGGAATCTGCGTGGCGGAACGTCTGCATCGTGTTCATCGGCGCCTCAGAGAAGAAGAAACTGTATGCGAAGTATTGGCAGCAGTTGCTGTGGATGCTCTTTCACGAAATTTCCAGGTGAACTACAAAATTTAAGAATGCATTTGTAATACAAATAATTATTAAAATCAATTTACTAATTCTTAATCCTCGGCACAGATGGCTGTAGAGGTAAAGCAAGGAATCACTCAATTAGAATTACTTTACGAGGAACTGACCAGAGAGGAGATAGCCAAACAACAAAGACGTGAGAAATTGCGTCTGAAACGTAAGAAGAAGAAAGAACGTCGTTATGAGACTGAGGAAAAGGAGAATACCTGCGAGGTAATTGTTTGCTTACAGTCAATAAAAATCATTAGTGCATCCTCTATAATCTTTACAATGAAAATATAAACGGCATTGATACGACAGTGTTCTGACGAGAGGAATGGTGATGGTGGAAATAGCGAAGTGTCTTGTGTTTGCATGGAGTCAAAGCCAACAACGCAGAACATCGACCGACATAAGGTAACAGCCATATTTCTTATTCGTCAACCTAACTGTATTACCTGTTTAACAAAATAACAGTAGTATAGTCACTAGAGACTCATAATCATTGATGTAGTATAAGGGCCTAAAAAATTTGCATCGTATTTCTTACAGCTGCAAGTGTTAGATCCAAAAAATAAAGGACCACCAACGTGTAAGTGTCCAGACTGTATGAAGAAGTCGAAGGGATCAAGTAAACCCCAAGGGCAGTCGTCAACGACATTCCTAAATTCGAAAAAGTCTTCTATGGTCACTCAAAAAAGTCCGATCAAGAAGCAGGAGACTGTATCAAAACCAAAAAGCACGACAAACTGTCAGTCGGATAAGGAAGAGAGTAATGTTTATAGTAAAATTGTTTCTTCCGAAGTTGTAGAGCCGTGCGAAAGGTGTAAGGTAAGGATGACCTTAATTCTACTGTAATGTATAATGTTCACTTGGTCTTCATTGTGATGGTTATTCTTGGAATCTTAGGAATTCCTTGAGAAAGGAAAGGACGGTAATTGGCGTATTCGTGAAGTTTGCAAGGATCCAACCTCGAAGGAGATTGCGGATGCTTGGATGGGTAGACCTAGCAAAAGATTCAACATGTGGATGGAAATGAAAAAGCGATATGAATTGTCAATTTGCTATGGAAGAAATAGTCGTTCGTCTAGCGAACAGTCATCCCAGGACTGCGGTTACTCTTCAGAGCACAATATTAGTAGCTCATCGCTTCCAAGTACACCGGAAGGTTCAGAAGTGGCTTGTAGCGAAGGATGTTGTAATCACGAGGGTGACTGTCATGATGCAAGGTCGACGGATAAGCTTGTCCATTCCAACTCTAGTATATCGTTGTTAAGGGAACGCGGTGGGGGCCTTACTCTTATGCAAATGTTAGAAGTGAGTATCAGGAACTTTTTAATCTACAGCTCATCGGACTAAACTGTCAATTCTTTTATATTCGTTGGCAGGACTCGTATTCCTCGGAAGACGAAGGGAAGGAAAGTTATATCCCAGCTGAGGAGGTTCTTGAATTCAAGTCCCAAATGCGTCAAGTCCTGGAGAAGAGACAGGAACTTCGGCAGACCCTGAGAAAACGCTTTGCGATGCTTTGCAGCCATCATAAGCCCTTCACCATTCCTCACTAAGAATTCCTATTAGGTACAGTTACTTATTAGGATACACTTTCTTTTTTTTTACGTTCATTTACTGCCAGTAGAGACATGAATGAATACGACAGATGTATTTTGGATAATTCTTGTCGTGACAGACTAAATTGTGTTCCACTAAATCTATTGGTATTGTTGGCTCACGGAAATATGATTTATTTATGGATGAGAAAAACTGATACAATAAATCGGTAATACATTCAAAAAGAAAAACCCAAGGTGGAAAGAGCACATGAAACATCGTTTGAATTCTATTATTTTCGACGGTGCGAATTGCGTTCAAGAAAATAAAAGACAAATAAACGCCATTTTTCAAAAGCCCATATTTTACTAATAATTAGCTCTCGTTAGTGCGCTCGAAGATCGTTCGAGATTTTTTTTTGAATAAACGCCGGCGGTGAGCTTGTCTGAATGTTTTTATATGGGTCATCAGGATTATATTTTTGGAGTATTTTATTTTCTTGAAATCTGATGTCGACGCTCTGCCGATGGTCGCTCCGATTGCAAGATGGTGATAAGATGGCTGCATATTATCGCTATTGTAACGATAGTAAAGAATTGAATGATTATTGAAGATTTAATATAAAATAAATGTTGCATTCCAATGTACAATTTATTACTTTTGTCCTTGTGCGTTGAGCAATGCGTATACAGGACTTGTAAAAAATATATATAAATTCTAAATGATAGATTACAGTATAACATGTTTTATACATATAATTTTTATACATAAAAACCTCTACGTATGATATTGCTTATAAATGCTTGGACTAGTATCGAGGCTGTTTTACAGTTTGTATTCAGATTATTTTTATACATAGTTAGTTGTTTCTATAACTGTCACTCGAATGCATCATTATTCTGTAGTAGTTAGCTAATATATTCAGCAATGCACAGTGATGCATTTGTGCCACCAAAGCCAAATGCATTCTTCAGAGCCACACGTCTTGAGGTGGCATGCCATTCTTGCTTGACGTGGGGAGCAAAATTAAGATCTGTACTGGAATCTAGCTCGTTTAGATTAATCGTGGGTGGTATTATACCCTCTTTTATTGCCATGATAGTAAACGCGGATTCCAGGTTACCTGCTGCGCCTAATAAATGACCGTGTGCAGCTTTAGTGCTGGACACCGTTACGTTCTTACTGTGCTCGCCAAAGAAGGACTGAATAGCCTTTAATTCTATGGCATCTCCTAGGGGAGTGGAAGTCGCATGTGCGTTAACGTACGTAATTTCACCCGGGTCAATCCCGGCATCCTTAAGCGCTCTGTCCATAGCTAACAGTGCTCCAGTGCCGTCTTCACTTGGTGCGGTCAGATGAGTGGCATCACCAGAAAGTCCGTATCCTAGGACCTCAGCATATATTGGAGCTTTTCGCTCCAGGGCGTGAGTTAATTCCTCCAGGACTAGTACGGCAGATCCTTCACCCATTACAAAACCGTCACGGTCTTTGTCGAAGGGTCGGGATGCCTCTTGGGGAAAGTCGTTTCTTGAAGTACTCAGGGCGCGAAGACGACAGAAGGCTGCTATGGCTAGTGGACTTATACAGGCTTCTGCTCCACCACATATCATCACATTAGTTTCTCCACCTCGTACGAATCGGAATGCATCTCCTGTTAAGATTCTTTTATGTTGATTTTATTTTTAGGAAGGTGTTAGTTTGTAATATAATAGAATTACCTATTGAATGCACTCCCGTTGCACAGGCAGTAGATACTGAGTGATTAGGACCACGGAAACCATATTTAATGCTTATTTGTCCTGCTGCCATATTTGGGAGTATTCTTGGTATGAAGAATGGACTGACTTTACTATATCCTCTTTGTAGGGCTTCGTTGGTATTGCAAACGTCTACCAGGTCTATCATTCCTATCCCAACTGCTACCCCTGTGTCTCGTTTGTCATCCTCATTCTCTGGTTTCCAATTCGCGTCAGATAGTGCTTCTTCTGAGGCTACTAGTGCATAAGCTGTTGCAGGACACATTGAGCGAATTTCACTCTTTGAAAATTTTGCTTCGATATTCAATTGATATGGTTTATCTCCCTTGGGTACTACGGCACCTTTGATGCACAAAGATTAATACATTTATTATGTATATAAAATGCTCTTTATTACGGTAAATAGGAAGTACAAGGCATACCAATTTTACATGGCAATTTCTCATAGCCTGGTTCATCCAATTTGATGACACCAGACTTGCCTTCGATGAGAGCTTCCCAAGCATATCGAAGACCAACTCCTAGAGGACACACGACTCCAATACCTGTAACTACTACTCGACGTCTGGGTCTTACTGTATTTGTAAATGAACGACGAAGGAGATAACATTGACCCCACATTTGTACGTATTTTTATGAAAGATACACCATTTGTAGGTTATATCACGCCGAAAAGATTACCGGCTTACTGAGTGAGAATGAGATTAGAGCGATTGTTAATAGATAAGAAAATTTAAGTAAACTTTTCACTGGACCCAATGTAGTATACGAAAAGTGTCGTACTATTTCGAATAGCTTTAATTACTCCAAATTACTCTATTATATATAAATTATTATCTCCATATAACCACATGTCATGGTTGAAGTTATGGATACTAAATAATTGTGTTCCTGTGTATAACATATACCAATATTTATTAAGCGATTGAATCGCACATTTGGACACTTGATTACGACACATGTACAATTAAATTATTTGTTCACTTTTTAAACATTTGTGCAAGTTTTTTCTTTTCAACTTGTTCTTTTTCTTTTATGGCCACAGCAAGGGAATGCAATTCCTTTTCAACAACACTACTTAACGAAGGATCCAACTCTGCAGCACGTTTTAGGTCCCTTGTAGCTTCTACTTCATTCCACAGTGCAATATGTGCTTTACCTCTTCGATATAAGGCCTTTACATTACCTAGTAAAAGTATGTAAATAATTTTGTGTAAATATATTTTTGTTGTATTTTAATAATACCTGGATCACTCTTAAGTACTGTCGTACAGTGCTCAATCACGTCGTAGTATTCTTTATTCAACAGTTTGCACTGTGCATAATTAAGAAGGATAGGAATTTTCATTTCATTTAGTGCTAACCACTCTTCATCATTTGGTTTTTCCCTGAAGTAACATTCAATGAGTAATGATACAGTAAATATATGTTTTAAATAAACTTACACAAGCATTAATTGTTCTAACATTCCAATTGCTGTTGCATATGAATCAGATGCAGCCTGGTAGTCCTTTTTCCTAAATAAAGAATTTCCCTTCTCTCTTAATTTTGGAATACTTTTCAGTTTCTCATCCTCTGTCATTTGCCACGTTTCTTTCTCATACTCATTAGGGGACACTACTTCAAGTAGTTCTGAAAAGGTATATTATTGATAACTAAAAATCTTGTATCAAGTATTATAAGTGCCTTTACCTATAGTAAATTCTAAATCCTGTGGATTCGTAATGAGATCATTTAAGTCATCATATCCGATGCCCTCATTTTGAAGAGTCACACCACAACAATGATGATTTCTCTTTTCAGAAGCTGGTTTACCGACTTCTCTTAGTGTCTTTGACACAAAGGGATATGCCGTGACTAGCTACAACAGTGGCAATTATGACAATGCAACTTCAACTCATTATTAAATTTAATTACTCACCATTAAACTTAATTACTAAATAAGCTTACATATAACACTGCAAGGTACTTACACTTTTGTTGACTCTAAAACGTGCAACTTCATTTAATGCCATTTTCTGAACAATTACTTCCCATATCTCTAGCTTAAATTTTTTCCCCAGAACCAGCTCCATAGGTTTCCCCATCGTTCTACTATCATCTATCAATGTTTTGTCTGGGTCGCATTTTGTTGTTCTAAAGTGAAAAACAACCTAAAACAATGACTGTATGTTATTATCAAATACAATAATCACAATAATGTCTATTGTAGTTAAAAGTAAGCAAAATAATAAATAATAAGATTCAACAATAGATTAAATAAATTAGTGTTCCTACTTTTGTGCCAGGTACAAAAGACACCGCCTTTGTTCCTGTATGAACAATAGATTTTACAACAGACTCCTCAGGTTCCATCGTAATTATCTAAAATCCTCTAGCATTAAAATTAAAGTAAACAGAATAATCGAAGAATTACGATGACAGTTCAAATACGCGTAACTTGTTTTCATCAGCTGATCACTTTCTGCAACCTATCAAATATTATCTTAAATGGATCTTTTCTGAACTTGTCCAGTTGTACCTGTAGATGTCATTGAATTTTCTAATGCTCTTCCTTGCTATGAAATTATATTTCAAGGAGAATGATAAATATAATTTTTTTTCATAGCCCAGTACAGATTACGTATAACCTTGAAGGACATCATTGGACATCATTCGAAGGGGATACACAGTTTAATCAATTTGCACAATTAATGCAATACTAAAAGTAGATGGTATAATTTACTTGTAGTAAGTATAATACTCAGTAATACACATTGATAAATTTAATTCATTTTACACATATATTGACGTATTCATCGAATCATTTACTAAATTATTTCCTGTGTGTAGGTGAGCTCTGATCCCGGAATTGAAAGGCAGTGACTAGGCACATTTACGCGTACCTGAAATTGAGTATTTAGAGTATTTGAAACATATTTCACATCGGATAACAAATATTAGCTTTTATATAACTCTTATCTATCGATTTTACTTGGATTTAACTCAATAACTGCATAAGCACTTAAGCAGGCAAATGAGTGCACCGGCGTCAAACTCGAATGGCATTATTGGCCATAAGAAAGATGGTAAAAATATATTTTATAATCCAAATTTTATGTAAAACTTTTTACTGTTATGGCTATATTTTAAAGATGTACTTTCAGGTTTCGAAGAAATACAGATACCAGTACCATGGGGTCATATCAGTGGTCAGTACAAAATAGTTGCATTAAGTTTTAGATAGTCATAGATTCAATATAATTTATGTGGTATACTTTTAATTTATTGTGCCATAATTAACGGCAAATTACAATGACAACTGTAGGCCAATGGTGGGGACCAACTGATGTACAGCCTATAGTGGCATTGCATGGATGGCAAGATAACGCAGGAACTTTTGAATGTCTGGCTCCATTAGTATCGGAAGAAGCGATTTTGTGCATTGACTTGCCTGGTCATGGTCATTCTTCGCATCATCCTGAGGGACAGTTCTATTATGTTTTTTGGGATGGTGTTATCCTCCTCCGTAGAATTGCTAAGCATTACAAGTGGGACAAGGTTAGACAGCGAGTTTCAGTTATACAACGATTTACACATTTCTATTTTAGTTATCCTTCATTTTTCTTATATATATATATATATGGAATATCTACTATTTTAATATTTTATTCGTATAATTTTTCTACCCTCTGCTCTGATAGTTTACCTTTTCTATTAATTTTTTACTTATGTGGGGTTGATGGCTTTGCAGAAAAAGGTTGACTGTTACAAAAATCGTTCATATCTTTAGACTTGCGTGTATAATAAAAGTTTTAGGCAAATTATTCTTCTTTTATGCAGCATTATTTCAATCTGACATAGAACATTGACTGTATAATGTAACAGTTTTTATGTTATAAAATCATTTTGCAAGATCGTTGTATAACTAACGTTACCTTGTGGTGTTGAATAACTCAGCTGTGACTTTGTTTCAACCAATTAAGAGCCTAGTAAAATTAATTCTCTTGTAACGTTCTTTGAATTACCTGCAGGCAAATGGTGGGGTCCTAAAGGGATTCAACCGATAATCGCATTACATGGCCGAGAAGATAACGCAAGCACTTTTGATAAATTGATGCCATTGATATCTGATGATATTTCAATACTTTGTCTCGACTTACCTGGACATGGCTTCTCCTCTCACTATCCTGAGGGCCATTACTATTTTGTCCACTGGGAAGGCTTAATACTTCTCCGTAGAATCGTTAAATATTTCAAATGGAACAAGGTTAGCGAG
This sequence comes from Calameuta idolon, assembly GCA_030142285.1. Classification (NCBI taxonomy): domain Eukaryota; kingdom Metazoa; phylum Arthropoda; class Insecta; order Hymenoptera; family Cephidae; genus Calameuta; species Calameuta idolon. The sequence continues at coordinate 129,180 of JARQSV010000805.1, read as the reverse complement.
TAGTTAACATTTTCTGTGACATTGAGATTCACAGTTTTGAAGATTCCCTAACTTTATATATAATATTTAATAGAATTCTAATTGCGAAGCATAAATGAAAGGATTTAAATAATTGTAGGTAGGGTATTGTTGTTCTTAAGTAACAGTCATCCTTTCGAATGATAGCAAAAATAATTCCTTTGTTTCTTTGCCATATCACTAATTATAAATATTATATTGCACTCATTTTATTACAAGTTCTGCTCGTATAGGTAAAACTCATGGGTCATTCCCTTGGTGGAGCAATATCATTCCTCTACGCAGCTGCATATCCAGATGAAATTGAGTTTCTGATCTGCCTTGACATAGCTAGTCCTAATGTCAGAAATATAACGCATATTGCAAATGTAACTGCAGATCATATCGATAAATTTCTTAAATACGAATGCCTTACACCGGAAAGTATGCCTTGCTACGAGTATGATGAAATGATTAATATAGTCCTGGGGGCCTACAAGGGAGATATCACTAGAGAAAGTGCAGAAATTCTGATGAAGCGTGGTATGCAACCAGCGCCAAAGCCAGGTTTCCACCATTTCTCCAGGGATCCACGACTAAAGGTAATTTCTAATATTATTTTTATATATAATAATATAATTCTAATATAATTTCTCATCTCTAACAACAGTATCTTTAACGTATAATTTGTCTTCTAGGTCTCCATGCTGGGTATGTTATCCATGGACCTGGTGATGGCGTTTGCAGCGCGCATCAAATGCAGTTACCTGAATATCCGTGCTGTTCCTGGATTCGCGTTGGAGCAGCCTGAGAATTATGATAAGGTCATGAACCAGATAAAACTGGGAGCTAAAAAATTCGTCTACAAGCACGTGGAGGGCTCTCACCACGTCCATCTAAATAATCCAGAGAGGATCGCACCAATAATTCAAGAATTCCTCAGCACTTTATAATAGTATAGTTATAGTTAAAAATTATATTACGAGTCCATAGCCTAAAATAATAGGTGACATGATACTACTTAATTAATTATTGGGTTTTATAGACTTTCATGCAACAGTGGCTGTAGATCAGCGTAGAAGTGCATCGATTATCTAGTTAATTAAATTATTTATTCACAATTTATGCCTGAACAGCTCCACAATACCTTTCCAAATTCTAAAGAATTCCCAAGAATTAGAACATAAGCGAAGAGAAATCTAAACTATTTTAATTCAAAGCTCCCTTCGTGTTTTATATTCCAAGTCCAGTGGTCCAAAAATGAATGCCTGTTTGATCGTTTCGTATGAGTTTGATTTTGAAATTGAAATCAAGAAGCTAGAGGTTTTATTCTTTCTTTTTTATTGTAGGCGTATTTATTATAATAAAATGATTTGAAACATGTACAGGAGTACATACATAAAGTAAAATAATTTTTATGAATATTCTCCTGCCATACGTACGCTTCTAACAAATAAAATATAATTGATAAATAATTGGTCATTTATTCATACATACATATCCCAGTAACATTCCATTATCATTTATAATTACAAGATAAGATTCTTTTCAAGTATATTGAAAGACTAACGTGATCGACGTCTATAGCTCATCAATGTGTGTCCAGTTTTTTTGTACTTAGAACTCATACCGGTTTATGTTTATGCAACCAAGTGAATGATAACCGTCCTCGAATACTTTGATATCACTTATCAGTTTACCTAGTTGTTTCCATGCGAATAGCCTGATACAATTGTTCATTAAAAATAATTCAACTTTCTTACCATGGCATGCATTTCGTCCAGTGAGCAATATCTAATCTGTGAGATCTAAGCTAGAACGATAAACTGATATTATGAATCTATAACGAACGTTATACCGTCCAATTAAGAAATTTAGCCATCTATATTAATTAAGAAAGCTATATGCATCTAGAATAAGTTCCGTTAACGAGAAATATCAGAATTATTGATACAGTTGTTTCTGTGATATGACAATTCAGGGACTAACGAGTCAGATATTTACCCAGCTGAGTCCAGCTGTGCCACGTAGAAATATTAAATTATTCAATCAAGCGCGGAGAAACGGTACGGTCGTATCCGAAGAAACTAAAGATCCTCAGTCCTACATTAATTTCTCACCTCCAAGAAAGTGATACGTGTCAGTACTTAATACCGGTACAAATACGATATACATATTATGAATAGAATTTGATATTTTTGACAAAGGCCAAACGTGCCGCTCTATTCATTAATCGATTGATCTTTATCATATGTAAATCTAGATTCTCCGATTGAAGATTACAATTGTTCGGCTGTTTACTTCTCCTTCTCTTTTATTGTACTTCAAGTAAAACGGGAATGTCACGTTCTTCAAAGCTATTGGCTTTGGCACACGTTATCATTGTTACTGCTTCTGTAACGTGGTCTTCGTATCGAAGTGAGCGAGCCTTCGTGAAACGGGCATGCAGGCAATAATTACTGGAACGATAGCGTAAGTTACACATAGAAAAATGAATATGAATATCATTTGGACAGGTGGAAGCGGTCTGCGCTCGTCTGCACATCCTTCTGCTGTGTTTTTGAAGAAGCGCCGATTTCTTCAAGTGCCGACTATCCTGCGGTAACCATCGTAACTCTTTGATAAAGGCGCATGCTAATATTAATAGGTAAGTAGTAACAACGACACGTTAATCTCATGGAGATTGCAATCTGATCCATCGATCCAAACGATCAACAAACTTGGCGTTTGTAAGTTTGTTCGTTCGGCTCGAGTTATCATGTTGCCGCGTCAGCTTCAGCACTTGAAGAAATTCTATTACACAGCTGGGACATCTTCGCAAGGTGAAAGTACGCTTAAGAAGTTTATGCTTGTGAATATTCTTGATTTTTTAATCTCATCCGTTTCCGGTACGCTCTTGCCGCATCCACAAGCTCTTGATCCGTAGGGGTGAAGGAAGCTATGGTCCTCAATCTGACTTTTACAGACTCCAAGTCCTGTAAGTATATGATACTCTTAGATAAATGTTAGCGTGACTATTATAAAGCTTTGAATAATTTTTCAAAAAACCTGCAAGAGCTGACGATTCCTATTGCGAGCTTCTTCTGGAGTTACCTTGAAACTTTTTGAGTCACTCTTGTCGCGCGATACCTTCTCGCTGATTATTCTCTGCGTTTCGTAACGCGAACTTCTACTGTTATCATAATATATTAATATTTTTAATATGTGTATTCAGTTATTAGAATTAATGATTATTACTGCGAAAATACCATTCCAGTAACTTCTCCTCCAAGTCCTGTTGTTGCTTCAAATAATCTTTAAGAATGTTTTGTATTTTTGTATCACGCGAATTCATTTTCCAATAGAAAAGTATATTCTGTTTTTCGTTAATCCTGTAACCAGCACTAAATGTAATTGAATGCGTGGTTGGCAGTACAGCATTTGTTGCGCTTAGTAACAGTATCGATTTTTCCTGCGGAAATACTACGTCAAGCAGTGAGACTTTTAGTGCCTAAGTGAGAAGATTAACGTTATAATTACTGTGTAAATGAAATACATTTATTTTTTATAATTATATTATGTATACAGCTCCGACGAGCGTCAATAATTATCCTGATAATTATTTAATATATTTATACATATATATATATGTATATATCTATGATACAGTTTAGTACGTTTAATATATCGTTATGCTCCTCTGAAGTCTCTCTCATCGTACATTGTATTTCAGGAATCAAGAGATTGCGATTGTGGCTGTAAGAAAAATGAAAAAAAAAAAATGTATTTTATAAATAACAACTATAAATATATTTATGTTACTTTACCATTATGTAAATGTGACTTGGCAACGATCGTTCCAGAACTTCCGCCAGTCGACCTTTGTTCAATTTATGTTCCTCATCTACATATACAAAAGATAAAAGAATGCAAGTTATTTGACTTAAACGTGGCAGTTCTGATTGACACGTGGATTATTAGCTAGTGATAATTTCGTACCGGCAGGAACAGCTAAGAGGAGCTTGGGAAGTGATACCAGCCCGGCAACAAGAGGCCTCATGATCCAATCGATTTTACGTTCATCGTTTGGCAGAATACAAATATTAATCTGTAAATATATTATCAAAAAATATTTTAAGGTGCGGAATAAAGATTTTTTATAACGATTGAAGGCTAACCTGTTTTTGTCCAGCAAAGACAAACGCATCGCTCGGTTCCATAGATAATTGGAGTGTTATAAGGTAATCTGAATGATTTCGAAAGAAATATGAAACACATATAGGCATCCTGACCCAACCGTGAGCTGGTAATTTTGCCTCCAGTCCTATCACAGCATCTTCTACCCATAGAGGTGACAGAGTTACACTACTACTAGTTTCCAGACCACTGTCATCATTTGTTCTAATAGATAATAAAATAGTTTAGTCTTCTTTAATAATTTTTTGCTTATAAGAGTATGCAGTGTACCTTACCGTTTCCATTTTATTGTATATACACCAGTACTTGTTGGCTGTTCGCTACCTACTTTAGGAACAACGCAGAAAGGCTCTGATGCAGCCTCTCCATTGGAAAGATTAATACCTTCCAAGATGGATTCCTGTGGTTCTTCGTCCTCTTTCTGAATAGAGTCACCCTGGTTTTAATGATTATGAGATAAATAATATTTGATTATATTTACTGTCTGTACAGTTTACAGTTAATATATTTACCAATTCGATGGAGGTACTTAGAATAGTAATCGGCCATGGTGAAATACACGTGATGTGAGGCATCATTATAAATGGATCATTAATAAAACCCTTTGTTAATGGCTGAAATAATACTGTGTAGAATTGTGTTGTCACCTCGAAAGGTTTCATGACCGAGAATGTGTATATCAATTCTTTGCTGCATTTTACTTGCTCCGTTATGGAATAGTCAACCTATATTTGTATTAAATGGTTATAATAAATAACATAATGCTAACGTTGCACAAATCATTAAATCATTTGATGTACCTTTACAACAAGATTTCTATCCCCAACTTTGTGGGCTTTTACGTAAACAATCTGTTGCACAGAATAATCTTTATCGATACTTGTAAATTCCACAGCGACAGGTGTTTGCTTGCTAGTCATGTTCAGACTTAGTTCAGCTAGAAAAATATTAAATTAAACAAATTTGAATTAACTTCAATAATGAGGGAACATACTTGACTGATCACTGCTGCCATCCATTTGGAGTGTCCCTGTTAGAACAGCATTAGAAATAGTTTCGCTACTAGACAGGGTAATGGTAATTGGAAACCATTCGCCAAGCAATGCTGGGGTCTGAGATGTAACATTTATATTAACACTAGATTCTTCTGGTCTTATTTCTGCATTGAGCACTGGTTTAATGGACTCAAAGAGTCCTGTCCTGTAAGTACAGAGAACAATAATATTAGTACAACAAAGAGTATGAATCAATTTTATCGTACAACAGTATAATATACCGGAATTGTTGTATCTCAGGATACAAACGTTCCAAAAGATTAGTTTCTCCACCAATTCCAGTGAAGCCCAAAATAACACAGCAACTAGTATCATTTCCCAAGTATAATGATACCCGACGTATCTGAATTTCACTCCCGACGTCTTGCTGACGTGCTTGAAATTGGCACAGGAATGTTTTAGTCTCTTTCGGCTGAAATACCAGCGGTTTATTGTTCGCATCGGTAACAGCGAACTCTGAACTGTAGCCTGGACTGTTTACAGTTACAGATAATTTTGAAAACTCCATAACTTCACGGTACAAATTTCTAAAAAAACATTTAATATATATATATATCTTTCAAGTTCCTCAGGATTCTGCTATGCCTTACGAATTGCTGTAAACGCACCGTATAAATACTTCGACTGTTACCGTAGTATTGACAGTATATTTAGGCTGGGAAAATCTCGCTTTGACTTCAATAAATGTTGCCATATTATCATCAATTGTAAAAACAAAAGGATCATTTTGACTGAGCAACGACATCCATTTTTCAATTGCTGAACCCTTCTCAGCATCAGGCAAATCAGGTTCTGGATTCGGTGGCTTTTTCTGTTCATAATTAACCAATGAAACCTTTTACGACATTCTAGTCTTATTTTAACACTATTACCGTACTTGCCTGAAGTATACTGATAATATTAGAACGTATAGCTGATTGATGACTTTCTGGTAATACATTAGAAGGTCCTAAGGCTTCCAATGCTAGAATGAGATAATCTTGTATACTCGCAAAGAGAAAGGCCGCACCCAGTGCCTTCTTCAGCACGTCTGTTAGCAAAACCGGCCATCGTTCTCCCCGATAATCCCATAACATGTGCATCAATAATCTGAAGAATTAAATTTCAGAATTGTCACGTTGCAAGAGACACAAAGTCACTCCTAGAATGCTAATCTTTCTAAACTCTATACTCTGTAAGAGAAGAAGGATATTTATACTCACGTCAGAACCTTGCCGTAATCGCGAGAATTATAATATTCGTCTGCCATTTGGACAACTGCAAGATAGATTTCGAGTAATTAATAAAATGTTAAATCACTATAATTTCTAAATAATAATTACCTAAACGTCTTCGCATCCTAGGACATCGATTAATTTTAAATTGAGATATTGCATTTCCCAGCAAGCCTATAATTATCATCTGGAATAAAGTCAATGGTTTTCAAATTCGTAAAATATAATTTTTCGTTCATTCGTCAAATATTTTTTTTTTAAATTCAATTTATACCGAATGATTTACTGTTGTTTTCTCTTTGTATTGTAGAGCTTGTATCGCTAATGCCTCGCGTGTTGCATCTACTTGTTCTTGGTTCAGTTTTCCAGGTCGCCATGGTCGTTGACCATAAAATTCTAATTTCTCACTTCCTGCTAAAGGATCCGGATCAGGATAGCTAGTTACGTTCTAGAATTATATAATATAGAATACAGTTAATGATACAAAAAAATTCTCACGTAATTCCAATTCTATATACCTGACAAAGCTCTTCGCAAGAATTTTTTCTATCAGTAGCATGCTGGGCCGCCATATGATAGTAGTAACCTGGATGTTGAGTTTGCACAGCCGGAAGGCCTTGCCGGATTGCTTGTTCAAACAATTCAGCAAATGTTGAGAACTGACTGGACATCCATGCATGATGTTCGAACATAAGTTCCTTGGGTCCAGTCCGCAGTTTAAATCTGGTAAAGAATATCGTACAAAGTCAAGATAAACAATTGCTGTTCGGGTCAAATGGTTGGTACGTTTCCTAATGATATTTTTACCTGTCGGTATGAGCTCTGAATTGTGCTATTGCATCCTTTGGACAACTCATGTTAAACATAAGTCTACATAGTTTATAATTAATGAAACTGGCAACTGTTTTTATTTCTAATATATCCGTTTCTGTATATCGAATATCGAGTATATTGTTGTATGCTTGTTGATAATGTCTAAAACAGAATTTGAATGTTATTTTTTTTAATAAATTCTTTATTAATTATTACGTACTTGTGAGCAGTTTGCTGATCTTGTTTGAGTTCATTGAGAAAACCCATTTTAAATTGATGACGAACAAAGAGATACTGATGACTTGTCTTATTTAATTGATCACGATGGCCCTTAACAATGCGGTATTCGTGATGGTAAAAGTTTTGAGCCAAGTCATAGAAGGCATGCTCTAGTCTACAAAATAATTGATATGTAGGTATGAGATTAGTTATTTACTATTGTACAGAAAGTCTTATGATACCTTGATGTGTACCGAAGCAGATGATCTTCATGAGGTAGAACATACAAAGATTTAGCTGGTAATTCACAAGCATTGCAAAGTGCCGTTGCACGTTCTGTTGTTACAACATCTTCCGAACCTGGTTGTACAGGTGTACTATGCTGCACTAGGACCACTGCAATTTTTGTACTACGACCTTCGAGAGCAGCTCTAAAAAGATATTCAAATTGCACACAAAATTATTTTAGTGGATTTTTTACTTAGAACATTAGTACCGTAGTGATTGCACACGCGAGGAACACTCAATTTTCTTCTCATTCCATTGAGGATCAATCCAATCGAGGTCATAAAATATGACTACAACTGAAGGTACTTCATTGAGATATTTGTTCATCCAATTTCGCTTCAAGATTCCTTTTAGCTTATACCACTCATAAGAATTTCGCTATTTAAAGCAGAGAAAAGAAAAACGGTTATTTGTCAGAGTAAAATTGGAATCAAATGTATAATGAGCAAGAGACTATGTGGCTAAACCTTTGGTTTGACTGTAGGAAATTCATGAGCATTGTTCAAGAGTTTAAACTGCACTGGTGCACCATCAGGACGACGACTGTTTGTAAATGCATCCCAGATAGCACGGTGAACAGCATTGTTTACAACATCTAACCCTGTTACTCCGATGAGGGCCAGTGGCTTTGCTGTCAATTCCGGTGGTAGCTCAGTCATGACTGTATCCCTAATAAAAACATTATTTATTTAAGACAAAAGATAAATAAACCTGCCAACGAAACTTTCAAGTTAAAAAGTATTCGTAAGATGAAGGTATTATCTTAATCATCCTAGTCAAAACTCATCAGGAATAAAGCATTATATTAAAGAAAAAGCAGTGTTTTAGGAAGACACTCACTTTCTACAAAAATCTAATGAACGTTCAATAAATCATCAAGACACTACACGGATTGGGAATAATAATTAAAACATTTTAATGTGTACTTTGACATATTAGGTTATGTCACTGAAGTCGAAGCAACACTCAATTTCTCATGGATCTTTTAACCGTCCAATCAGGAATACTTATTCACTACTGTGGGGGTCGCACCTCACGTGACTCATGCCTATTGGTGCATTCCATATGCAGTTACAATAGAAAACACGTTTACCGACTGGCAAATCCCGAAAAATCAGGTGTTGTGATTGATCAGAATTCAACACCGGCACTTAATC
>JARQSV010000805.1:57198-120161 GCA_030142285.1 Calameuta idolon | reverse complement strand
CATCAAGTCCTATATGTGATTGGTTCACTGTGTTTAAACTGGGCGCGGTGGAAACTAAGCCTGTATGTTCATCGATTAACTTAATTGAACACAGGGATTCACACAATATAGATAAAACTTGCATATTTTATTAGCATTTTATTAGATAAAATGTACAATCATCTACTTTAAGTATAAGAAAGCTATATTAGACTAATTCGTTTGACTTTACAATTGAATTAAATTCTTAAGAATATATTAAACAAATCCTCCACTGACTCGAGACAGAACGATAGATAGTAAAGAAAATAGAGAAAGAAAATTTCCAAAAGAAGATCGTGTTGCGCGTACGTAACAGATAATGGAAGAAGCCCATCACCATAAATAATAAAGCCACGATCATTCGCGAACGCGCGTGCACCTGGCGAACAATTTCGCGGCACGACAATATCATTTGACCCTCGAGAGAAAGAAGTAGATAGAAATAGAAAAAAGAAGACAAGAGATAGACGTTAGTCACTGGAGGAGATGCTGTTCAGAAATACAAGACCAACCAATAGGATAAATGGTCAGAGATGCATTCCATTAGATAACAGGTAGAGATTTTTTTTCATTCATAGCTAGACAATTATGTTAATCATAAAATTATAATTATCCTAAGGAGACTTATGACATGTGATAGTCAGGAGATGGTTCAGCTACGGATTCGGTAGTGAACAAAGGATTCGGGAACTCTGGCGGATGTGGCAGTGGTCCGGCAGTCTTTGGCTGACGTCTATACGCCATAAGCCAGCATGATACAGCAATGGCCACAGCAACCAGCGCCAGAAGTGCTGTGATTACCAATGCTATGATAAAGCCGACCATAGACACGCAAATATCTTCTACACGTTGAGCAGCGGGAACTGAAAAAAAAACGGAAAAAATAAGAATGAATCTGAATCGTAAGCCGGTTTGAACGTAACCCAACGTAAGTTTAAATTTCTCGCAGATGAAGCTTTCGTATCTATTGTAATTACCTTCGGCTGGATCTGCCGTGTATCTCTCCTCCCTTCTTTCCAGAGTATATATAGAATTTGATTGAATAGTAATCTCTTCTCGAAGCTGACCTTCGTATCCATCAGTTACACTCAGTGCAGTGTCGTTAGGATCAGAGTCAACGTCCCTACGCCGACGACCGAAGGCATTGTATCCTCGGCAATTGACCTGACAAATTAAAAACGTACGTTAGATCAGAGAATAGATCTTTGTGGGAATATAAAGCGTTTATATTGGATATTAGGATATTTGATTCTTACAGGTTGACACCGTCCAAAGCACACACGAATGTTGCACTGGAATCTGATATTATCACTGCTGGGGAATTTGAAAGCATTGAAAGTAGCCATCAACGATTGAGTTTCGGGATTTTGTTCCCATTCGCCAAATATCGTGGGATCCGTGGCACAGCCGTTTTCGTCTGTTACTATATATTCATTTTCCATGTTGTCCTCCATCGTCTTGGCCACACAGTTGCGTGCAAATCCTCCATAAATAGCTGCAAAGTATCAGAGACTATTTTACAAACTATTCTATTTCATAATATTACATGCAACATATTTATAGGATACTTACACGAAGGTTGCACGTCGACCTGCAACATCAGATTATCTCCAATTTCAGCCGAGCTGATCTCTTTTCCATTCTGCGTGACGATCTTCATTAGACATTCTGGTGGAGGACCGGTATTGGCAATGGTACCAGCAGTGGTTAGCATGGAGACGTTGAAACCCAAGGTAACATTTTGTTCTCCAGTTTGATATATACATTTAATGTGATATGCCTGTGCTTTGTATGTGATGAGTTTAGGATGTTTTTGAATAACCAAAACGAAGCTGGCTTGACCCTGTAGACGAAGACCAGGTATTAGACTAATTGAAGGTACATTCCCGGAAGAAAGGAAATCGTAGAGTAACAATGTACTTACGTTTACGTGAATGAGACCACAGCTTCCGAATGCAACCTTAAAGATTTCTGCTCGAGCTACTGAATCTCCTGGTATTGAAACAACGCGCCTACATTGTTCATCCTTGCTGTGTCCTTTGACATAAAGAACGCCATTGAAAGCTTGTTCCTGAAGATGAATCTCGACCTGAACTCCATCAGAGAGACAGCTCACGACCATCTCAGGCTTGGGGAAGTCTGTTCTAAGTCTGTTCTTGTCAGCTAAAAAAAAATGACAATGATTATATAAAACATAGTTTATACGAATGATTGGTGTATTAATATTTAGTAATGATGAATTTGAACTCACTGCAGTGAGTATAGGCGTCGCCACTGTAACCATTAATGCAAACGCATATAGCTTGATGCTGAGTTGCGTTACAAAGTGCATTAACACCGCAGAGCAATTTAGTACATGGATCTTCGCAAGTACCGCTTGATATCTCGCAATATTTGTTATCAGTACAGTCATCATCGCGCGAGCATTCGATAGTGCCGACTAAAATGTTAAGTTAGCTGGAGTTAGCGTATGATGAATGATTGGGCATTATTTTGGCAACGCTTTGTTATTGTATTATACCGTACGTCACATTGATAGCCATTATTTATTTTTGCTTAGTGGATGAAAAATGCAAATAAATGAAAAATAAAATGGAGACTCACGTAGCTTGCAGTTTCCATCGGTATCCAGGATGTAGCCGTGTTCTATAGGACAGACACAGCGTCCGTGCTCATCTATAACCATTCCCCTTTCTAAAGCACATTCGCAATATCCATCAGAGGTGATTTTCATTCCAGATTCTTTGCGACAGAGTACGCAGTTGTCATTCTGATCCTTGGCAGTGCCTGGTTGACATACGCAGTTGCCATTTATGTCACGTACTTGTCCTTTCTCAATAGCGCAGATGTTTGCTGGGAAACAAAGTGTCATTGACATTAGTTTAACGAACAAGGAGAACAAGAGCTGTACAATTTATAAGGATAATAAGTATCAAGGATAAATACCTTTGTCACAACGTACTACTGCGTTACCACGGAATCCTGGCAGACAATCACAAATCATTGTTCTTACAGGATTCGTGTCCAGCACTTTGCATTCTGCGTTGATACCACAGGGTGCGATCTTGTCGCAAGGATTGATACATTCCCCGTCGAAGCAGGCAGTTTGAGAAGGACATTCAAAGTCTGCTTTGCATCCTGACACGACCTTAGTACAACCCGATTTAGGGTCGCCAACGTAGCCGATCGGACATGAGCATTCCACAGCATGATTGTAAACGACACATTCTGTCTGTCCAGTGCAAGGATTGAAGTCGCATGGGTTTTCGCATTTGTTGTTAATGCATGCCTTGTTCGTAGGACAATCCGTGCTACTCTTGCATCCTATAAGTACACAAGACACGCGAGGATTGCCTCCGAAACCTGATGGACATTCACATATGGCTTTGTGATTTATTCCTTGGCAATGTGCACCCTTTCCGCAATTGGCTAATCCAGGAGAGCAGACTGGTACGCAATTTTGTTGTACGCATGCGTGAGTTCCACTGCATTCATTGTCTACTCTGCATCCGACTACTGTGAAGAGAGAGAGAGAGAGAGAGGAATATTTAAAACTTATTTAGATCTATCGATATATGAATAATTTAAATATTGTGATAGGTACCTCTGGTACATTCAATATCGGCGTTTCCACCGTAACCGCTGACACACGTGCAGATGGGTTTGTGATTAACAACATTGCAGATTGCGTTATCGCCACAGGCGCATGGATCTTTACAAACGGCATTGATGCAAGCCTTTTCAGATGCACAGTCACTGTCTCTCGTGCACTCGATAGGGATAATAGGTTTCGTAGGTTGACAAGTGCCACTGCCACTGCTGATATAGCCGCTTGGACAAACACATATCATCGTGCGAACTGGAAGGCTTGGCAAGACTCTACATTCCGATGGTTCTCTGCAAGGATGGATGATCGTGCAAGGATTCTGACATTTGTGATTGAGACATGCCAATAGTTCTGGACAGTCTCCATCCTGTCTGCATTCTGGTTCTGGTTCTTGTTGACACTTTACATAAGGATTGCCAGTGTAATGCGGTGGGCATCTGCAGATTGGCAAATGATTCTGCACTCTGCATTCAGCCCTGGGCGAGCAAGGATTCTCATGCACGCAAGGATCGATACACTGCATATTTATACAGGCATGATCACCAGGACAATCACTGTTACTATAACATCCAATCACACGACATTTGTCCAGAGGACTTCCGTGGTAGCCGTTGCGACAGCGGCAATCTGCTATGTGATTGTTGGCGAAACATTCTGCATTCACGCCGCATGGATCAGACAACAGACAAGGATTTACACAGTTGTTGTTCACGCAGGCCTTGTCCAGCATACATTCAGAATCACGTTCACACTCTACACTGTAGCAGGCAATTTCTGGATTCCCTTGGTATCCCTCTTGGCAGGAACATACTGGCTTGTGATTCTTAACGTAACATGCTGCGTTTGTACCGCAGCTGCAAGGATTGCGACATTGTCTATTGACACAAGCGTCCCGGTCGCTGCACTCATCATCCGTGGTACATCCTCTGGTTGTTATCAGTTGTACTGTAACATTACAATGGAACAACATTAATAAAAGCACCCATTCACAACAGTGTTCATGGTTTATAGTAATTTACTTACTTGGTCTACATATTCCATCAGAATCAGTAACCCATCCTTGAGGGCAAGTGCAGACCATAGTTCGTACAGGTACAGTGTCCAGGACGTCACAACGAGCGTTCTCCAAGCATGGTCTGATTACCGTGCAAGGGTCAACACAAGTATCACTAATGCAGGCTAATTTACTTGGGCAATCAATATCCTGTTTGCATTCTGGCTTGTCATGCTCTAATGGTGGTCGACGTTCACAGTAAGAGTATGGATTTCCTGATGGTATATGCTCAGGGCATCTGCATTGAGCTGCGTGATTTTGCACGTAGCATATTGCATTTTGAGCGCATGGCGATTGCGTGCTGCAAGGATTTACGCAGCGTCTGTTTTGACAAGCTAGATTTTGAGGACACTCGTAGTCGCTGTTACATTCTGCTCTCTCGCACTGCACTTCAGGATTTCCAAAGTATCCTGGACCGCATCTGCATGCTGAACGATGATTCTGACCGTAGCATTCGGCGTTTATTGCACATTTGTTCTCCAGGATGCAAGGATTTACGCATTGGCTGTTGTAGCAGGTGTCCGAGTAGCTACAGTCATTGTCTGACTCGCATTCCACTGTAAGGTAAGTATGTCAATTGAAAAAGGTCCAATTCACTTAATAGAATTATAAGATCTTTGAAAAAAGGTCCTTACGTTTGGTACATCTTAGTTGAGGATTTCCAGAATAGCCAGGCAAACATACGCAGGATGGATAATGGTTGGTAACAATGCATTTAGCATTTGGTCCGCAGTTGCATGGACTGGCACAGAGATTGTTTACACATGCCTCTGTACCAGCACATTCGCTATTGGAAAGACATCCAGCGACAATTGCAGCTGCAAAATAGTACAGTTAGTTTACAAGATCATTGTTGACATCTTTCTTTGTCCATCTATGAAGTATTGTCTACTTACGTGGTATGCATTCAGTTCTTGGGTCTCCCATGTAGTTGGATGGACATTTGCAAACGGGATAGTGATTATCGACGTGACACAACGAATTCCTGCCGCAAGGATCACCTGCGACGCAAGGATTTGTACAGCGAGAATTGATGCACTGTCTATCATTAGAGCAATCATCGTTTGCGTAACATTCTGGTTGACTCGGTGGAAGCGGAATCTTGGGTTCTGTGACAGAAAAATTATGAATATCAGCGTTTAGCCCTGAACCAATGTTCCAGGTAATAAAAATCATAGACGTACCTGGAGAGCATTCAACGTAAGGATTGCCTACATATCCTGCAGCACAGAAACATGTACCACTGTGGAAACTAGATCTGCATTGAGCATTGATTCCACATCTGGAAGTTAGACAAGCTTCAATGCATCTGCCGCTTGAGCATTTATCATGGTCGCTGCAATCGTCATCTATTCGACACTGGATATCGTCTACCACTGTAATTAAAAAATAGTTTGCTAAAGATATGGACAAAGATTGAAAATAAGTCAAAGACTAGCTTAGAAAAATTATTTTACTCACCGATCTTCTTGCAATTGCCATTGAAATCAGTAATGGTGTTTGGTGGGCACTGACAGATCATTGTACGCAGAGGTATTGTATCTAATACTCTGCATTCTTGTTCGCTTGTACACATATTGGAAAATGTACAAGGATCTTGACATTTTGTATTTATACATGCCAGGGCTGCAGGGCATTCGCCGTCTGCTCTACACTCAGGTTCGTCAACTGCAGGTTCGGTAGGTCCAGGACCTTGAATGAAAAATTTATGAATAAAACAATGATCGAGACATCAAATTTTAATAGTGCAAAATAATTAGCAGGATGATTACCAATGCATTCAATGTATGGATTTCCAGTGGTACCAGGTCCACATATGCATTTCGGTTGATGATCCCTTGCCAAACAAGTTGCAGTTACTGCACAAGTATCATCGTCGCACACAGGTCTACAAACTCTATTGAGCCTGTCGCAAGCTTCATGGTCGGCACAGTCTTCGTTGTAGTGACAGATTGCAGATATGCAAGCGATTCTTGGATCGCCCTGTGTACCTGCTGGACATGTGCACTGAGCTTTGTGTGCAGTTACAGTGCATTCTGCACCACGACCACAGACAATCTCATTGATCTGGCAAGGAGCGATGCAGTAGCTGTTTCTGCAAGCTTTGTCGTAGGGGCAATCACTGTCTGATTTACATTCGGCTGAAAAAAACATTGTTCATAATTAATAATGATACATAGAGGACTCGCTTATCAGTATAATTAATAGTGCTCATGATACTAACGTTTGAAGCATTGCACTTGTGGATCTCCAGCGTAACCTTGCTGACAATTACAGGTTGGATGGTGATTTATTGTAGTACATTCAGCATTGGATCCGCAACGATTACTTAAGCATGGATTTTGGCATAATTGATTTATGCATGCCTCATTCGATGAACATTCAGAGTCTGACCGGCATTCAGGAAGAATCGTGGTTTCTGTCAGGAACAAAGAATTTTTTTTTAAGACTAAGTTCGTTTCGATGGAATTAATTGAATCAGGTGTACATATTGAACCATTGGATTTCTTTACCTTTATAGCAATTAAGGAATGGATCCCCAATTAATCCTGCAGGACACTGGCAAATATGACGATGATTTTCTACATGGCATTCGGCTGTTCTTGCACAGGAATTGATAGTGCATGGGTTCACGCAAAGTCGGTTCAAGCAAGCCATGTTTCGATCACATTCGCTATCAGATCTACAGCCAGGCTCAACAGTCTTATCCACTGAAACATTAACAATAATTAATTTGCAAAATTGATACTGTGATTCCAGGGTTAAATTTTAATCACGTCAGTAAGTACGTACATGGATTGCAAACAACGTTGGCATCGCCAATAAAGTTGGGTAAACATTCGCAAACCATTGTCCTCATTGGCAATGTATCTACTACAGTGCATTGTGCATTGGTACCACAAGGTTGTGATTGACTGCATGGGTTCTTGCATGTGCCACTGAAGCAAGCAAGCTTGCTTGGACAGTCACCATCCATTCTACATTCAGGAATTTCTTCGATTGGTTCTATAAGAATAAAGAAAGATACTTAGTCATATAATTTATTCCACAGATGCAATTAAAAACTAATAACTTACCCATGGTGCATGATGTATAAGGATCACCCAAATAACCAGGTGGACATCTGCAAGTTGGTCGATGATTGATAACAGTACATTGCGCGGATGGTGGACAGTTGCAAGGATCAACGCATCTCAGGTCTCGACAAGCCAAGAAGGTTGAACAATCATTATCCACTGTACATTCTGGCATTTCGCATATTTGATATGGATTTCCAAGATAACCAGTTGGACAATAGCAAGTAGCACGATGGTATCCGTCAGAGCGGCATTGCGCATTTATTCCGCATTGTGTTATCAAACAGGTATCGACGCATTCTTTGTTTATGCAGGATTGACTCGATGCACATTCATTATCGCTGCGACATCCGATCTCACGACAATATTGTTGAGGATTGCCAGTGTAGCCGTCATTGCACACACAAACTGCACGATGCAGTTGCACGTGGCACTGACTGTTCAATCCGCAGGAATTGAGGCTGCATGGGTTCACACATCTTTGTTCGAAGCAAGCCTTGTCGTTTGTGCAGTCCGAATTTTGAATGCATTCTGGTTTTGGTGGTTCTACGGATAGCAAATATTGTAGCAGTCACAAGGTATTTTTATTGAACAATTAATTTGACTGTTGCTGCAAGAAAAATAAAGAAACGTTACCTGGTACAGCGAAAGGAATTGTGCATTGCACTTGAGCATTTCCAACGTATCCTGTGGGACACGAGCAGACAGGTTTGTGATTGACAGTTTGACAGAGAGAATTGACACCGCAGGCTCCTGTGCAAGGATCTCTACATTTCTGGGAGAAACAAGCTTTTTCACGTGGGCAGTCGTCATTGACAACACACTCTGGATAGACGCATACAGCTGCGCCATTCCTGACTCTGCACTCGCCATTGGAACTGCACGGTGATGGATTGCAAGGATCCGGTTCTGAGATGAGATTAAATGTTTAATGCAAAGTTCAATTAATTGTCATAAATATGTAATAATTTTATCAATATTCACCTTCTTTCAAGAAGCATTCAACAAATGGATTTCCTATTAATGGAGCAGAGCAGCTGCAGAGTGGACTGTGATTGATTGGCTTGCAAATTGCACCAACTCCACAGACATTTCTCAGACAAGGATCAGTGCACTTGTTGTTAGTACAAGCCTTGTCACTAGGACAATCCGAACTAAGGACACATTCAGGATGGCATCCTGCCACACTGGTAGGAATTCCTTGTAGTTCTGGTAAGCACTTGCAGACTGCACTTCCTCCAACGTTTTCGCAATATGTGTTAGGTCCACAAGGTGATGGGACACACGGATTGGTGTCTTTTGGTGCTAAAAAAAATATTTTCAATTGTTACGTCCGCGAATTTACATACTTTCAATAGAAATAATAGGTAAATTAATTATTTCGTAATTCAAGTTACCTTCGTATACCGGTCGGCAAAGTGTGAAAGCATCTCCGACGGTTGGGTAAGGACAGGAACAGATTGGAACGTGGTTAGAAACTGTGCAGATCGCACCGACACCGCAGGTGCCTGGACAAGGATCCTCGCACTTGGTTCTTATGCATGCTCGTGTCTTGGGGCAATCGCTGTTCACCAGACATTCTGGATGACAACCTTGGTAAGGATCGCCTCTGTAGTCAGGAAGACATTCGCAAATTGCAGTGCCGTAACGTTCCCGGCAGTGCGCATTGGCTCCGCATGGTGATAAATCGCATGGTCTTGCTTGGGCCGGAGGTATATGTGTTTCTAAATAAAAAAAAATTGATACGTTTAATTTTTGTTGGATACCAATACATGAAAAAGCACTGCAAGCTGAATTCATATGCGAATGGATAGCTACGCACGCGTACCAATGATTTTGTCTAACTTATATAAACACAAGAATATACATGTATTTACAATAAAAGAAATATCTGCAGATGTTGATATGATACATCAGTCAATACATATGTGACTCTCATTGCGAATTTTAAAGCTTGAATCGTTTTTACAAAATGTACAAAATATTTCTCAAGCATTCATACTCAATTCACAGTGCAACTACAGAGTTTAAATTTGGAGGATAACATGCATCTCGTATATACAATAAATACAGTACATAACTGAAAGAACAAAAATATATAGTGAACGGAGATGAATCATCTATAAAGCATGCAACGATCATTAAATGTGAATATAAAATGATTGAATCGTCGATCAAACAATTGTCCATTGTCTTTTTAATGGTTTCAATCAACCGATGAAGCTTATCGCAATTGGCTTAATTTTTTGAAAAGCTGCAGTGTTGGCGTATAAATTTATCAATTATATTCTTACGCTGTAGCACAGAACAAACTGTGAACGGGTTTCCTGTGTATCCCTCTGGACAAGTGCATCTAGGTTGATGGGAGCTGACGTGGCAGAGTGCATTAGCACCACAGGACCCAACGCAAGGATCACTGCACTTTTGTCTGATACAAGCCTGTTGGGTGGGACACTCGCTATTCTGAATGCACTCGGGTCTACAATTCGGTGGATTGCCTAAGAACGTGGGTAGGCAAGAGCAAGAGGGTGTGTTCCCAGTAGAAGGTGTACAGCGGGCATTGGGGCCACATGGTGAAGGGTTACAGGGATCCCTTACTGGTACTTCATCCACTTTTTCTACATCATGAAAAACTCGTTAGCTTCTTAAGTGTTTTTGGGTAAAACAAAAAACTCATTCCAGTATAAAATTACTTACGCATTATGAAACAATTGATGAATGGGTCTCCAGAATAACGTGGGGGACAGCTACAAATTGGATTGTGATTGCGAACAGTGCAGTATGCATTCAGTCCGCATTGGCCAGTACATGGATCCTGACATTTCTGATTGATGCATGCTCTAGTCTGTTCGCAATCTGTACTGACAACGCATTCTGGTCTACAACTTGGTGGAATTCCAATGTAGTCAGGGATGCAAGAACAGGACGCTTGGCTTCCATACTGTCGGCAAATGCTATTTGGTCCGCATGGCGAAGGATTGCAGGGGTCTATAACTTCTACCGCTGTTTAGGAGATGGCAAAGTTAATTCCAGTCTCTCGTTAAATATTAATATTATTATATCCAGGATTAAACTCACTCTTTATAGGATTGCACAGTGTAAATGGATCTCCTTCATGTTTGGCTATGCAACTGCACATTGGTATGTGATTCACGACACTGCATTCTGCATTGCGACCACAGACTCCCGGGCATGGATCAATGCACTTGTTATAAGAACAAGCTTTGTTAAGGGCACAATCAGAATTTTGAATGCATTCTGGTCGGCATGCGTGATACGGATCGCCATGGTATTCAGGGAGACAAGTGCAGACGCCATTATCACAACGAGCATTAGCTCCACATGGTGAAGGATTGCATGGATCTCGAATAACTAGTGTTTCTGTAGATTTAAGTGTATCGTATACTTCTCTCTTGTAATACTTTAATGTAATATTTGCATAAAATTATGAATTTTCCTTACGTTGAGGTGGTGGTGGTGGCGTGGGATAACAACCGTTGAAAGGATCTCCTGTATAACCTGCTGGGCAGGTACACATTGGTGTATGATAAACCACAGTACACTGTGCTCCCGATCCACAAGAACCAGGGCAAGGGTCTTTACACTTTTCTCTTATGCAAGCCTTGTTGCTGGGACATTCTGAGTTTATAGTACACTCAGGTCGACAGTATGGTGGTGAACCAATGTAAGTTGGTAGGCAAGAACACATAGCTAAATCGCCAATATTTCGGCAGGTGGCAAATGGTCCGCAGTGTGCAGTTATACAAGGATTGGTGAGTTGAGATCCTTGAGGCGGTACTAAAATAAATGATGAATCGTTTACCGAAATTTGTAAAAGGTCTTTTAAATTATTTATGAATGGTTTCAGAAGTGCTTGGTAGAACTTACGAGGTACTTCGAAACATTTTACGAATGGATCGCCAGTCAATCCTGCTTTGCAGCTGCAGATAGGACTGTGGAATATGGTCTCGCATCTGGCATTAATGCCACAGATACCAGGACATGGGTCCACGCATTTCTGATTGACGCAAGCACGATTTGTAGGACATTCTGAACTGACAACGCATTCTGGTCTACATCCTGGAGGACTGCCGAGATAAGTTGGTAGGCAAGAGCAGCTGGCTTGGTCATTGACGTTTCTACATTGACTATTCGGTCCGCAAGGTGAAGGATTGCAAGGATCGTGTTCGACAGGTTCAGCTATGAAGATTTAAAAATAAATAAATATTTGTCTCCTAGATAATTTCTTTGAAAAACTACCGAGAGTCTAGAGACTTACGTATTTGACGTATGATGTCACAGTAACGGAATGGATCACCAGTGTAACCAGGTTGACAAGTGCAAGATGGTGAATGATTGATAACTTGACAAACTGCGTTCTGTCCGCAGGTTCCTGGACAAGGGTTCTGACACTTGGTTCGAATACAAGCACGGTCTGATGTACAGTCCGTGTTAATGACACACTCAGGTCGACAACCTTCGTAAGGATTTCCATAGAAATCAGGTAAACAAGTACAAGAACCTGCACCGTAAGACTCGCGACAAATTGCATTAGCACCGCAAGGAGATGGTTGACATGGGTTGATCTTCTCAGTAGGGATGGCTTCGACTAAAAGGAAATTTTGTGTGATTCAAAGGTGATTAAGCCAAAGAATATTGATCCTGGATCATTCTTACCCTTTTGCACGGTACACTGTATAAATGGGTTTCCTGTGTAACCCTGAACACATAAGCACATTGGAGTATGGCTGATTACTCTACACTCAGCATTGGTACCACAAGAACCAGGACAAGGATCCTGGCATTTCCTATTGATACAAGCCAAGTTACTAGAACATTCGCTATTACTACTGCACTCGGGTCTGCAGTTCGGTGGTGATCCAATAAATTCAGCGAGACAAGAGCAAGATGGAGAGTCATTAACTACTTGACACTGTGCATTGGGGCCACATGGTGATGGTTGGCATGGATTTATTGGTGGTTCTGGCTCTCTCACTAAAAGGAGAAAAACTTGTTCTAGTGCTCATGTGATAAAAAATGAATTTCTAAAGCAATCAGTATCACAATTTTAAAAGAATCCTTACTTATTTGTTCACAACGAACGAATGGATCTCCAGTGTACTGCGGTGGGCAACTACAAATTGGATTGTGATTGACCACTGAGCACTGTGCGAACAGGCCACAAGTTCCTGGACATGGGTCGATGCATTTCTGATTATTACAAGCTCTGTTACGAGCACAGTCTGAGCTCACGACACATTCTGGTCTACAGGAAGGTGGTGCTCCGGTATAGCCCGGAATGCATGTGCAAGTAGCTTGACCGTTAATTGCTCTGCACAAACTATTAGGTCCGCATGGAGATGGGTTGCATGGGTCGCTAATTGGTGGGGCTGTATAAACAATATATTTTTTGAGAATTTATAAAAAAATCGTATTTTATACTCGTTTAATACTTTAATGGGAAGAAAAAACAAACCTGGAACTGGAGAGCATAGCACAAATGCATTGCCAGACATGTTCCTGGGACAACTGCACATAGGCAAGTGATTGATCACATTGCACTCTGCACTGGTACCACACGCACCAGGACAAGGGTCTTTGCACTTGTTGCGAATACATGCTTTGTCTCTGGGACAATCTGTATTAACAACACACTCTGGACGGCAACCTGAGTAAGGATCACCGAAATATTCAGGCAGACATGTACAAGTTCCTGCACTGCATTGTGCATTTGCACCACATGGCGATGGATTGCATGGGTCTGTTGGTAGTACCACTGAAAGAAATTGCATTTCTCACATTTGTTGTACTTTGGATGACAGTGTAAACGATAATAATTTACTGAAAGCATGTGCATTGTTGCTGCTTACATGGAGGCGATGGCTTAGGACTGCAGTTACTGAATGGATCACCAGTGTATCCTTCAGGACATATGCAAACTGGTGTATGGTTAATAACGGTACACAGTGCTCCAAAACCGCAGGATCCTGGACAAGGGTCTCTGCATTTTTCTCTTATGCAAGCCTTGTTGCTTGTACAGTCAGAATTAATAGAACACTCAGGTCGGCAATTGGGTGGTACTCCAATATAATTATTGACGCAACTGCACGAATAAGTGTCACCAATTGCTCTGCAAATTGCATTTGGACCACAGGGTGAAGGATTGCATGGATCCTTGGGATATTCCTTCTCTGGTACAGGTGCTAATAAATTACAAAAAAAATTGTAAGGATAAAAACAATCGTATATAAGATAGAAGCATAGCGAATTGTAAATCAACAGTGATTGGGGAGGTCCATATTCCTTTTTTTGACTCACTGTTAATGAACTTAAAAGCATATGGCAAATTTTTTAATTCCTTAGACTTACGAGGTATATCAAAACAATAACTGAATGGATCTCCTGTTCGTCCGCTTACGCAACTGCATACTGGACTGTGATTGATTACTTTGCAAACTGCATTTTGACCACAGGTTCCTGGACAGGGATCTTTACACTTCATATTGATACAGGCAAGATTGGCACTACATTCTGAACTGACGACACACTCTGGTCTACAATTTGGTGCAGTTCCAGTATATTCTGGTAGACAAGAACACGAAGCGTATCCATTATTGTCACGGCATTGGCTATTGGGTCCACAGGGCGATGGATTGCAAGGATCAAATACAGTTGGTTCGACTATATAAATAAAAAATTAAGAATTCATATTACAAAGACGTTGATTTAAATAAAGGTGGAGCAGATTCATTGATTTTTAAGATGTCTACTATTTTGGGAACACTTACTTTGCTGAGGAATTTGATTACAATAGGTAAATGGATCTCCAGTGTATCCATGTAGGCAAGTGCACATTGGCAGGTGCGATACTACTTGACATTCAGCATTTCTTCCACACGTTCCAGGACAAGGATTTTGACATTTAGATCTTATACATGCCAAGTTTGCAGGACAATCCGTATTGATGATACATTCGGGCCTGCATCCTTCATAAGGATTGCCAATATATTCCGGCAAACAAATGCAAGAACCTGCACCATTCTGTTCTCTACATACTGCATTTGCACCGCAGGGTGAAGGTACGCAAGGTTGACGAGGAACGTCTGCTTCGGCTGAAGTTAAAATGGCAAAAGAGATTCAAGTTAAATGCAATAAGTGAAACCTGAATAGGAATGAATAAAAAGAAAATGTGATCCTCACGTTGTTTAACGGTGCATTGAACGAATGGATCGCCTTCATAGCCGGTAGCGCAGATGCACATAGGAGTATGGCTGATGACACGGCATTCAGCATTAGCACCGCATGAGCCAGGACAAGGATCTTTGCATTTTTGGTTTATGCAAGCCAAACGGCTACTGCACTCGCTACTAGTGATGCACTCTGGTCTGCAGTTAGGTGGAGAACCAATATATTCTGATAAGCAAGAGCAAGACGGAGCATCATTCACGACTTGACATTGTGCATTGGGGCCACATGGTGATGGCTGACAAGGGTCCGTAGGAGGTGGTTTAGGTGTTTCAGCTAAAATTTATGTGGAATCATTAAGAAACAGTGAATAGAGAAATACGACAAGGCAAAGAATTCCTTTGGGATACATACGAATTGGCGTGCATCGTATGAATGGGTCACCAGTAAAGATTGGTGGACAGCTGCATATTGGATTGTGATTGAGAACTTGGCAGTAGGCTGAGAGACCGCATGTGCCTGGACAAGGATCCCTGCACTTTTGATTAATGCAAGCCTCATTCAATGCACATTCCGAATTGACTATGCACTCTGGTCGACATCCTGGTGGATTTCCAATGAATCCAGGAACGCAGGTGCATACTACTTGACCATTGATTGCTTGGCAACGACTGTTAGGACCACATGGTGATGGATTACAAGGATCAACATCGTCCACTTCTGGAAAATTCATTTTTTACGGTTGTAATGTCTTGTCTTATTGCAGTTAGAAGGAATGTATAAATTCGATAGTTACTTTCAACTGGTAAACAAATGGCGAATGCATTTCCTGACATTCCACTGGGACAACTGCACATGGGTACGTGATTGATGACTGTGCATTCTGCATTCTGTCCGCAGACTCCTGGACAAGGATCAGCGCACTTGTTACGAATGCAAGCCTTATTGAAAGGACAGTCCGGATTTTGAACGCATTCTGGTCGGCAACCATAATAGGGATCCCCATGATACTCTGGTATGCAGGTGCAAGTACCATCGCGACATATTGCATTTGCACCACACGGTGAAGGATTGCATGGATCTTGAGGAATTTGTTGTACCGCTACAACATTAATGAAGTCGATTATACATTTTTTCAATTGCTACTAGGAATGTCAAAATTAAAAAAAAATGTCTTACGAGGTGGTGGTTTAGGTGAACAACTACTGAATGGATCACCGGTATATCCTTCAGGACATGTGCATATTGGTGTATGGTTAACAACAGAACATTGTGCTCCTATGCCACAAGATCCTGGACAAGGATCCTTGCACTTTTGATTCAAACAAGCCTTATTGCTCACACACTCAGAATTGATTGTACATTCCGGACGGCAGTTAGGTGGAGAACCAATGTAGTCATTGGTACAAGAGCATGATGGTAATCCACCAACATTTCTACAAATGGCGAATGGACCACATGGAGATGGTACGCAAGGATCTGATTCTGGTCGAGGTTCTGGTGGACCTAAGATACAAAACAATTAATCTCTCTTCATCCCGTAATACTTTTGTCTCTGGTATATACTTGGGATATACTTACGAGGAATGTCAAAGCATCTCACAAATGGATCACCAGTCAATCCCGAATTGCAGCTGCAAATGGGACTGTGATTGATGACCTCACACTTGGCATTGACGCCACAAATACCTGGACATGGGTCCACGCATTTCTGATTAACGCAAGCGCGATTACTGGGACATTCTGAACTAACGGTACATTCTGGTCTGCAAGATGGCGGTCTGCCAATATATGTTGGCAAACAAGTACACACCGCTACACCATTGGATTCTCGACATTGGCTATTGGGTCCACATTGAGAAGGATTGCAAACGTCAACGACTGGTGATTCGGCTGTGTAAAAGATAATTGAAAGTTATTTTCAGCAAAGTAACAAATTCAATGTTCCTGATGAAAGAGACTTACGAATTCGTTCTATCAAGTTGCAGTATCTGAACGGATCACCGGTGTAACCCGGTTGACAAGTGCAGGATGGCAAATGATTTATAACTTGACAGACAGCATTCTGACCACAGGTTCCTGGACATGGATTCTGACATTTGGATTTTATACAAGCCTTATCCGAAGTACAGTCCGAGTTAATAATACATTCAGGTCGACAACCCTCATATGGATTTCCAATGTAATCAGGTAAGCAGGTACAAGATCCTGCACCATTAGATTCTCTACAAACTGCATTAGAACCGCAAGGAGATGGTATGCATGGCGTTGGTTTGTCAACGGAAACTGGTTCCACTATAAAATGAATTGTTTCAGATATGGTTAACAGGAAAGTTCTGATGATCTTTTCAAAAGTTAATAATTTACTCACTCTGCTTGATAACACACTGAGTAAATGGATCCCCGATAAAGCCTAATGAGCAGACGCACATTGGCGTGTGACTTATTACTCTACAGTCTGCATTTATACCACAAGAACCTGGACAAGGGTCTCTGCACTTCTGATTGATGCAGGCAAGGTGCGTTGAGCACTCACTGTTGCTAACACACTCTGGTCTACAATTTGGTGGCTGCCCGATAAATTCAGGTAGACAAGAACAGGAAGGTGAATCATTTACAACTTGACATTGAGCATTGGGACCACAAGGTGATGGTTGACATGGGTTCGAAGGAATATCCGGTAGTTTATCTATAAAAGAAAATTGGAGTTTGGATTACACGTTGCATGTGGATCAAATTGATACCTGCATCACATACTTACCAATTGGCCGACACAAAAGGAATGGATCACCAGTTAAATCAAATGGACAGCTGCAGATTGGATTGTGATTAACTACATTGCACTGTGCTCTTATACCACAAGTTCCTGGACATGGGTCTATGCATTTTTGGTTACTACAGGCCATATTTAGTGCACAGTCAGAGCTAATAGTACACTCCGGTCTACAATTTGGTGGGGCGCCTACATATCCTAGTATGCAAGAGCACACTGCTTGTCCATTTATCTTACGGCACTGACTGTTCGAACCGCATGGTGATGGATTGCACGGGTCTTGTGGTGGAGGTACTAAAATGCAAGGGTCAAAAATAATATTATAGAATCTAAAGATGCAACTATACAACGAAGCTAAATAAAATAAAATTTGTACCTTCTATCGGGGAGCAGGCTAAAAATGCGTTACCAATCGTACCGGATGGACAGGTACAAATCGGAATATGATTTACCACACTGCAAATTGCATTCTGACTGCAAGTACCAATACAAGGATCCTTGCATTTGTTTCTGATGCAAGCTTTGTCTCTAGGACAATCAGGATTGAGAACGCACTCTGGTCGACAACCTACGTATGGATCACCTTGATATTCTGGTAAGCAAGTGCATATTCCGTTAAGACATTGTGTGTTTGAGCCACAATTTGCACAAGGATCAACGACTGCTGGCTCTTGTACTGCAAAGGGGGATTTCGATTATAAATTTTCTCTTTAGATTGACCTAAGACGAAGAAAGCTGTATGGGAAATTTCTTACGTATTTCTTTTACAGTACATCTGGAGAATGGATCTCCGGTGAAGCCATCCGGACAAATGCACATGGGTGTATGGTTTACCACAGTACACTGTGCGCCTAAACCACAGGATCCTGGACAAGGGTCTCTGCACTTGGACTGAAGACAAGCTAAGTTACTAGAGCAATCCGGATTGATTGTACACTCTGGTCTGCAATTTGGTGGTGATCCAATGAACGTCGACAAACAGGCACAAGAAGCCTGGCCATTGACATCCCTACATTCTGAATTTGGTCCACAGGGTGACGGTACGCATGGATTAACATATGGTGGACGAGGTGCAGATTCTTGAACTACAAGAATATTTGACATTAAAGTATCTTCAAAGCGAATCATCTGTCAAGCCTTAAAATAGTCTTACCAGGTATCTTGAAACAATTAACGAAGGGATCACCGGTGTAACCAGCTTGGCAAACGCAAATAGGACTATGATTGATAGTATCGCATCTCGAATTCGAACCGCAAGTTCCTGGACAAGGGTCAACACACTTTCTGTTCACACAAGCTCGGTTTGATGCACATTCCGAGCTTCCTGTACACTCTGGTCGACATCCTGGTGGGCTACCAATGTATTCAGGTAAGCAAGAACATACAGATTGCCCATTGACAACTCTGCATTGACTGTTGGGTCCGCATGGGGATGGACTGCACGGGTCGGTTACAGGTGGTACAGTGTCTATGATAAAAATTCCCAAGGTAAGGATTTCACGTTAAACAAGGTCAAAGTGGAATCTGATGCATTAAGTACCTTCGTATATCGGGCTGCAATATCTAAATGGATCACCGGAGTATCTAGGATAACAAGTACACATTGGCAGATGATTAATGACTTGACATTCTGCGTTTAGACCGCAAGTTCCTGGACACGGATCTTTGCACTTGGTATTTATACACGCTTGACTGGATGGACAATCAGAATTGATCACGCATTCTGGTCTGCATCCCTCGTAAGGATTGCCAATATAATCCGGCAGACAAGTACATGATCCAGCACCGTTAAGTTCCTTGCACACAGCGTTGGAACCACATGGTGATGGTACACAGGGTCTCTCAGGAACAGATGGTTGTACTGTAAATGTTATGCAATTACAGATTTCCTGCCAAGCACAATATCGAAATGCTTGTTTTTGCTATACTTACTCTCGATCACACTACACTGTGTGAAAGGATCACCTGTGTATCCACTCGCGCAGATACACATTGCAGTGTGACTAACGACTCTACATTCAGCATTGGCTCCGCATGATCCTGGACAAGGATCCTTGCACTTTTGATTGATACAGGCTAAGTAATTGAAACATTCACTGTTACTGACACACTCTGGTCTACAGTTTGGTGGAGCACCAGTGAATTCAGGGAGGCAAGAGCACGAAGGTGAATCATTGACGACCTGGCACTGTGCATTTGGACCGCAGGGGGATGGCTGACAGGGATCTACAGGTACAACGACCTCATCGGCTGCAACGGGAAATTGAACGAAATTAAATATACTAATCTCTGGAAAAATTATAAGCAATCTGGCGAATATTTTCAAAGCATACTAAGCAATACTCTTCTTGAAATTCTTACGTATAGGCACGCATCGAATGAAGGGGTCACCAGTGAATCGAATTGGACAGCTGCAGATTGGATTGTGATTCACAACGTCACACTTCGCTTTAAGTCCACAGGTTCCAGGGCAAGGATCTCTACACTTTTGGTTGCTGCAAGCTTCGTTCAATGCACAGTCCGTGCTTACGATACACTCGGGTCTACAGCTGGGCGGAGTGCCGATATATCCTCTAATGCAGGTGCATACACTGTGGCCATTTACCGCGCGACATTCACTGTTTGGTCCGCAAGGCGATGGGCTACATGGATTGATTGGTATAGGATCTGTCGATGGCAAATAATAAAGTGTTTAGATTAGGTCTACTGAATTCTCTGACATCCTCGCTTTAACTATTCTTAAGAGCAACCAGGAGATAGTGTACCGTGAATAGGAGAACAGAAACTGAATGCATTGCCAGTCATATTCCCTGGGCAACTGCACATAGGCACGTGATTGATGACTGTGCAAAGTGCATTAACGGCACATGTACCAGGACATGGGTCTTTGCATTTGTTACGGAAACAAGCCTTATCCCGTGGGCAATCATCATTGAGTACGCATTCAGGGCGACAGCTGGAATAGGGATTGCCTTGATATTCCGGTAAACAGGTGCATACACCGTCGTTGCATTGTGCATTCGGTCCGCATGGAGAAGGATTGCATTTGTCTACTGGAGTAGGTTCGAATGCTGTAATAATATGGATAAACGTAAGTTTAGATATCGTTAGGAATCGCTGTTACCGTTTTTTGTCAGGGATACGTCAAATCAGGGCTTACAATTTGGTGGCAGCAAGGTGCAACTGCTAAATGGATCGCCGGTATATCCTTCAGGGCAAGTGCACATAGGGATGTGATTTACCACAGCGCATCTCGCTGCAGCGCCACAAGAACCAAGACACGGATCCCGACATTTCTCATTGATGCAAGCCTTGTTGCTTGGACACTCGGAATTGATAGTGCACTCGGGTCTGCAGTTTGGTGGTTGACCTATGTAACTTTCTAGACAGGTGCAGGCTGGTGTACCGGCGATGTTACGGCACTGTGAGAAGCTTCCGCAGGGAGATGGCACGCACGGATCTCTTTCGAATGGAATATCTAGTTGCGGTGCTGAAAATTGTTACAAGGTCAAGAAGTCAGTGGATTGAATCGGCATTGGTACAGTAAGCATTCAAAGCCACACGTTTGTGTATTCGTACGCGCATCAAAGCTCTTAATAAGTGAAACTAATAATATTTCCATATGAAATATTATCTGTAACGGCAAATGAAGCTGGGCAAGAAAGCGTTAAGTATATCCTTGAAGTCTTACGTGGTATGGGCGTGCATCTAGTGAACGGGTCTCCGCTGTATCCAGATTGGCAAGTGCAAATAGGGCTGTGATTAACGACAACGCAGTTCGTATTGAGTCCGCAAGGATTGGGACAAGGGTCCACGCATTTCTGATTGACACATGCCAAGTTGGCAGAGCATTCTGCACTGACGACACACTCGGGTCTACATCCTGGTGGGCTACCGATGTACGTGGGTAGACAAGAGCACACAGCCTGTCCATTAACTTCTCTGCACTGACTATTGGGTCCGCAGGGTGATGGGTTACAAAGATCTTTCTTTTCCTCGACAGCTAAGAAAACGAATCGTTGTACATTTGTTATGGATAGCATAGAATATTTTTGCACGACAAAAAAAGAAGCTTCAGGTCCTCTTAAGCGTTATTAATTAACTGGAGTAAGGGTAGCTAAAACTTACTGGGCTCCGGTGGGAGGACACAGAAGGCAAAAGGATCACCAGTGTATCCAACACGACAGTTGCAAGATGGCAAATGATTTATTGCAGTGCATTCTGCATTTTGGCCACATGCACCAGGACAAGGATCCCTACATTTGAGCTGAATGCAAGACTGATAAGATGGACAGTCGGAGTTTATAACACACTCGGGTCTGCATCCTTCGTAAGGATTTCCAATGTAGTCAGGGAGACAAGTGCAGGATCCTGCACCATTCAATTCTTTGCACACGGCGTTCGAGCCGCAGGGAGTCGGTACGCAAGGATTGCGCTTGTCATCGGGAATCGGTTCGTCTAGAACAATTCAAAAGAGCAGATTAAAATTAAATATTCATATCTTTCATTATAAGCCAAATAAGCACCCATAGCAGCATTCTTACATTGTACTGGCAAGCATTGCACAAATGGATTTCCAGTAAAATAATTCGAGCACACGCAATTAGGCGTGTGACTCACTACATGGCACTCTGCATTTAATCCACAAGATCCTGGACAAGGATCCTTGCACTTTTGATTGATACAAGCTTGGTGGCTGGGGCACTCGGAATTACTGATGCACTCGGGTCTACAGTTTGGTGGGGATCCTATATACTCGGCCAGACATGAACAGGATGGCGAATCGTTTATAACTTGGCATTGGGCATTGGGTCCGCAGGGTGATGGCTGGCAAGGATTAACAGGTGGTGGTATGTGTTCCGCTGTCATAAGAAAAATAACAGATTGCATTATAAATGCCTCACTTATATGTCTATAATAAGACTTCGCATTTCATTTCTTTCTTACGTATTAAGATACATCTGACGAATGGATCTCCTGTGTATCGTGGAGGACAAGAACAAATAGGATTGTGATTGATGACTGCACATATAGCCTGTAAGCCACAGGTACCAGGACAAGGATCTCTGCACCTTTGATTCGTACAGGCTTCGTTCCTTGCGCAATCCGAGCTTACTATGCACTCTGGTCTACAGGATGGTGGACTACCAAAGAAGTCAGGTGCGCAAGAACAAACGGCTACGCCGTTGATCTCGCGACAGATACTGTTGGGGCCACAGGGTGACGGATTGCACGGTATTGTTGTGGGTGGAGCTGTTAGTTTTAATAAAATATAATATTTTAGTTTTAATTATTATCCTCGATAAAGTTTGATTCTTATAATTGATTTCATGTATCATCCTATACCTTGTACAGGGCGACAGGATATCAAGGCACTTCCAGTTGTACCAGCAGGACAACTACACATGGGTATATGATTTATGACGTTGCACAATGCATTTTGTCCACAAGTTCCAGGACATGGGTCTACACATTTGTTACGTATACATGCTTTGTCGCGAGAACAGTCCGTATTTAAGACACACTCTGGTCTACATTCAATGTACGGATCACCAAAGTATTCTGGCAAGCAGGTGCAGATGCCATTGTCGCACTTGGCATTGGGACCACATGGTGAAGGGTTGCAGGGATTCGTTTCAATAGGCTCTGCAACTGCACAGGCGAGTCGGTATAATAAAATTCGTTATAATAAAATAGATGAATTATTTCTTGGTCATAACAAATAAGGGCTTACGTGGTGGTTTCAATTGGCAGCTAGTGAAAGGATCTCCTATGTATCCTTCCAAACATGTGCAGACGGGTACATGATTGTATACTGTACATAGCGCATTCTGACCGCAGGAGCCTGGACATGGGTCTCTACATTTTTCTCTCATACAAGCCTTGTTGCTTGAACAGTCAGCGTGGATAACGCATTCGGGTCTACAGTTTGGTGGACTTCCAATGTAGTTGGGTAAGCAAGAACAAGAGGGAGATCCATAAACATTTCTACATTGAGAATGTGGTCCACATGGAGATGGAACGCAAGGATCTCTAGGTGATTCTGGTACAGGCGGTGGTGCTGAAAATTCATGAAATATTTGTCGAGCTTTAGTCAAAGCTATCAGGAAGTATCTATGACTCTGAAGTGTATTCAAGCTTTGCTTACGTGGTATTGGGTAACAACGTGTGAATGGATCACCAGTATGTCCGTAGTTGCAAGTGCAAATTGGACTGTGATTCAGGACTGTGCACACTGATTGTTGTCCACAAGGGTCAGGACAAGGATTGACGCACTTCTGATTGACACAAGCACGATTGGATGGACATTCCGAGCTTACGACACATTCAGGTCTACAACTTGGTGGGCTTCCAATGTATGTTGGTAAGCAGGTGCAAATAGCTTGGCCACCCTGATCTCGACATTGACTGTATGGTCCACACGGGGATGGTACACAGGGATTGATTGGATCTTCTACGATTGCTAAAGAAATTATATATACCTTAGCGAAATTGTACTTGATGAATGAGCGAGTTTTGAGTGAAATAAAATAAAGAAAGCTTACTAGCTACTGGTACTGGATTACAGTAACGGAATGGATCTCCAGTGTAGCCCACGAAACAAGTGCAAGATGGTTTGTGGTTCAGCACATGACATTCTGCATTTTGTCCGCAGGTGCCAGGACAAGGATCCTTACATTTCGATGAAATACAAGCCTGATTCGATGGACAATCAGAATTCAAAACACACTCTGGTCTGCATCCTTCGTGAGGATTACCGATGTAGTCAGGTAGACACGTGCAAGAACCTGCATTCGATTGCACTTTGCATACTGCATTTGCACCGCATGGTGATGGCGTGCATGGTGCAATAGTCTCTTGGGGAATGACTAAAACAGTATGACAATTTGTTACGTACTGGGACTATTGAAATTGAATTTTTTTTCTTTGATAATTTTCTTACATTGCTGTGCTGAACACTGAGTGAATGGATCACCAGTAAAACCCACTTCACAAATGCACATTGGTGTATGACTAACGACATGACATTTTGCATTGGATCCACATGATCCTGGACAAGGATCTCGACACTTTTGATTGATGCATGCCAACTGACTAGGACATTCAGTGTTGCTCACACATTCTGGACGACAGTTGGGAGGTGACCCAGTGAATTCTGGTATGCAAGAACAGGAAGGCGATTCGTTCACCACCTGACATTGGGCATTCGGTCCGCAGGGTGATGGGCGACAAGGATTCACGTATTCTGTAGGTTTCTCGGCTTTTGGGATTAGAAAATATATAGTTTAGACATTTTTAAATAAAGATGAAGTACTAAATATCAACACCAGGTGAATAAAACTCTTACGGATTGGTGTACAGTGAATGAATGGATCACCAGTCATGCCTTGAGGACATGAACATATTGGATTATGATTGATCACATTACACGTTGCTCTAATTCCACAAGTTCCTGGACAAGGGTCACGACATTTTTGATTACTGCATGCCTCATTCTGAGGACATTCTGAGCTGACTACACATTCAGGTCTGCAAGTTGGTGGTGCACCAATGTAGCCAGTGACACAAGAACAAATTGCATGTCCGTTATGTTGGCGACATTGACTATTCGGTCCACATGGAGATGGATTGCAAGGATCACTGACAGGTGGAACTGTAAAGGAAATATTAGGTACATTTTTAGAATCTGTATAGGGCATCTTGATCAATATATCCGTAAAAATTAATAGTTCGATAGTTTACGTACGCTCGATTGGAGAACAGAATACAAATACATTTCCCGACATTCCCGATGGACAACTGCACATGGGAACATGGTTGTACACATTGCATATTGCATTCGGTGCACAAGTTCCAGGGCAAGGGTCGATGCACTTGTTTCGTACACAGGCACGATTAAGTGGACAATCTGTATTGAGCACGCATTCTGGTCGACAACCAGTGTAAGGATTGCCTTGGTATTCTAGGAGACAGGTGCAGACACCGTCACTGCACTGAGCATTAGGTCCACATGGTGAAGGGTTGCAAGGATCTCTTGGAATCGGTTCAGGTGCTGCAAGTATTGTTTATGATAAGGCTATTGTTTCAAAATATCAATAATTAACTGAGACAAGAATTGTTCTTACGTGGTGGTGGTTTAGGATAACAATTACTGAAGGGATCTCCAGTGTATCCTTCAGGACAAGTGCACACCGGTATATGATTCATAACGTTACACCTTGCTAAGACTCCACAAGATCCGGGACAAGGATCTTTACATTTTTCACGTATGCAAGCTTGACTACTAGGACATTCCGGATTGATTGTGCATTCTGGTCTACAGTTTGGAGGACTTCCAATGTAACTCTGAAGACAGGAGCATGAGGGTGATCCTCCAATATTACGACATTCGGCATTAGGTCCACATGGAGATGGTACACACGGGTCTCTTGGTAGTTCATCTTGGACAGGTGGTACAACTGCAATTGGCGTGGAGGACTGGTCATTTTTAATTCCAAAACCTAAGGTTGAGATTGTTCCTTTTTTTACACTTACGTGGCATAGGGAAACATCTGGTAAATGGATCACCAGTAAATCCTTGTATGCAGCTGCAGAGTGGTGCATGATTAATCACTCTGCACTCTGAATTTTGACCACAAGGTGTTGGACATGGATTCTTGCATTTTTGTTGGATGCAAGCCTTATCGGATGGACACTCAGAACTAGTGACACATTCCGGCCTACAGGAAGGTGGAGTTCCCACATAATTTGGAAGACACGAGCAAACTGCTACGTCATTTACTACTCTACATTGACTGTTAGGACCACAGTAAGCTTCAGCACACGGGTCAGTTTTGTCCATTTCCACAACTGGGGATGACAAAAAATGTAAGTTTTGTGTTCTGTCATTCTTCTTCGATAGAACAATGCAATAAGTGATAGGTATTCTCACCAATTGGTTGCTGCTCTGAACAATACCGATAAGGATCCCCAGTGTACGTTGGATAACAAGAGCAAGTGGCAAGATGATAAACAACATGACATTCTGCATTGGTGCCACAAGTGCCAGGACAAGGATCTATGCATTTAGAATTGACACAAGCTCGATTGGATGCGCAATCAGAATTTAGAGTACACTCCGGTCGACAACCCTCGTAAGGATTGCCTATGTATTCCGGAAGGCAGGAGCAAGATCCTGCGTCATTGCGTTCAGTGCAAACAGCATTTGGACCACAAGGAGATGGTAGACAGGGTGCTGGTCTTTCTGATATGTCTTCCACTGTAAAAGTATCAATAGTCATGGAGGACACTGTAACTTTGGTATTTTTATAATCGACAGAGTAATCAATTAAATTCTCACATGGCTTAATAACGCATTGCGTGAATGGGTCTCCTGTAAATCCTTCAGCACAGAAGCACATTGGTGTGTGACTGACTGTACGACATTGCGAATTCGATCCACATGCACCAGGACATGGATCCTTGCACTTTTGATTCACGCAAGCTCGATGATTAGGACATTCGCTATTGCTGACACATTCAGGTCTGCAGTTTGGTGGAGAACTAGTGAATTCAGGTAAACAGGAACAAGATGGTGAATCGTTAATGACCTGGCATTGAGCATTTGGTCCACAAGGTGATGGTTGACAAGGATTTACATGCACTACTGGTTCTTCAGCTATTGGGAATAAAATATGCAAATTAATATTCAATTCCGATAATAAAAATTCTTTCAGGATATCTTATAGGTCTTACGAATTGGTGTGCAGCGGACGAATGGATCTCCTGTGTATTTGGCAGGACAATGACATATTGGATTGTGATTTATGACTTCACAACGTGCTCCAAGACCACAAGTTCCGATACAAGGATTTCTACATTTCTGATTTGTACAAGCTTCACTCAAACGACATTCAGAACTGACTACACATTCAGGTCGACAAGACGGTGGACTTCCTATATATCCTGGGACACATGTACAAATCGCTAAACCATTGTTGGCACGACATTGACTATTGGGTCCGCAAGGCGATGGTGAGCAAGGAGAAACAACTTGAGAAACTATATAAAAAAAGAAAAAATTATCTCCTGGTACAGTTGCTTTTAATTTTGTGCGAGGGAGACGAATTTTTAAATACCTTTGACGGGTGTGCAAAGGACAAAGGCATTGCCTTCAAAACCAGTTGCGCAGCTGCACATTGGTATATGATTGATAACATTGCACAATGCATTACTGGCACAAGTGCCAGGACATGGGTCCTGACATTTATTCCTGATACATGCTCTATCACGAGGACAATCAGTATTGAGTACACACTCCGGTCGACATCCAGTCAGTGGATTTCCAAAGTATTCAGGTAAGCAAGTGCAGTGGCCATTGTCACATTGTGCATTTGGTCCACAAGGAGACGGATTGCACGGATCGGTCTCAATTGGCTCGACTGAAGTGTAAAAATATGTTTTAGTATAATCAGTTAAACATTTCAAGGAATACGAAGATCACGTTTCTGTAACTCACTTTCCAAAGGTTTTAAATGACATTGACTGAATGGATCACCGATGTAACCTTCACGGCATGTACATATTGGTGTATGATTTATTACGGTGCATTGAGCTTCGAACCCGCAGGATCCTGGACATGGGTCTTTACACCTTTCTTGAATGCATGCTCGGTTGCTAGGACATTCTGAATTAATTGTGCATTCTGGTCTACAGTTTGGTGGACTGCCAAAATAGTTTGGCAAGCAAGAACAAGATGGAGTATCTCCCACGCGTTGACAAATTGCGTTAGCTCCACAGGGCGAAGGCACGCAAGGATCTCTATAGACTGGCGGTTCTTGTTGAACTTGAACTAGAATGAATCGAAGGAATTTGTATTATTTCAAATTGAAGAAAGAACAGTTACACGAATTTCAGGAAGTGACACGTACTTTCTATATGGAAGCATCTGGAGAACGGATCTCCAGTGTAGCCGTTCTTGCAGAAGCAAATCGGACTGTGATTGATCACTTTGCATAATGCATTCGAGCCGCAAGGATCTGGACATGGGTCTAAGCACTTCTGGTTCACACATGCTCTTGTCGAGGGACATTCTGAGCTAACAACACACTCTGGGCGGCAACCTGGTGGACTGCCAATGTATGTTGGTAGACATGAACAGACTGCCTGGTCATTATTTACACGGCATTCGCTGTTTGGTCCACAGGGTGAAGGACTGCAAGGGTTTCTCTTTTCTTCTTGTTCTAATTTCAGGGAAATGAAATGTTATATATTGGTACTATGAAAAAAAAAAAAGATAAAAGAAATTGAGAATCTTACGGATTTGAGGTACTATCAGATTGCAATATCGGAATGGATCACCAGTGTATCCTTGAATACAGGTACAAGTGGGAGAGTGGCTTATAGTCTGACAAAGTGCATTCTGACCACAAGTTCCAGGACAAGGATCTTGACACTTAGATCTGATACATGCAAGATTTGCAGAACAGTCAGAATTCCTAACGCACTCAGGTCTGCATCCTTCGTAAGGATTGCCAATATATTCTGGGAGACATGAACAAGATCCTGCACCACCTTGTTGTTTGCAAATTGCATTAGAACCGCAAGGAGTGGGCGTGCAAGGTGTTGGTCTTTCTTCAATTGCTAAAAGGGTACAAAGGATGTTATGATTTTTTGAAATTATTTACAAAGTGCATTAGGAACAAAAATTCTGAGACTTACGTTGAACGGGTGTACACTGAGTGAAGGGATCACCAGTAAATCCTGAATTACAGATACACATGGGTGTATGACTAAAGACACGGCACTCGGCATTGGCGCCACATACACCTGGACAAGGATCTTTGCATTTCTGATTTAAACATGCCAGGCGACTGGTGCATTCACTATTACTGACACATTCGGGCCTACAATTTGGTGGAGATCCTATAAATTCAGGTAAACAGGAACAGGACGGTGATTGATTTATAACTTGGCATTGTGCATTCGGTCCACAAGGTGATGGCTGGCACGGATTGATTGGTTCAGCTTGAACCTCCACTATGAAAGAAAATGGATCATTGATAACCATAAAAGGGAATTTATATTAAAAAAAAATATTTTCAAGAAAGTTCATTTTTATCTTACGTATTGGATTGCAAGCTAAAAACGGATCTCCGGTTAATCCATGACGACAGCTGCATATTGGATTGTGATTAATTACAGCACATTCTGCTCTCAAACCGCATGTGCCAGGACAAGGATCTTTGCACTTTTGATTAATACACGCCTGATTTTGCGAACAATCTGAACTGACAACACACTCTGGTCTACATGATGGTGGACTTCCGATATAACCTTGTATGCACTTGCATATTGCTAGACCATTTATTTCCTGGCAATGACTATTTGGTCCACACGGAGACGGTGAACAAGGATGTTTGATTTCTTCTGTTGGGGCAAGGATAAATAGATTTAAAAAATTCTTCAGAATTGCTATTAAAGACATCCAACAAAACTTTGCGTCACGACTATAATTTTAATTTACCTTTAACTGGAGAGCACACAATGAAAGCATTGCCACTTGTTCCGGCAGGACAGGTGCAAATAGGTATATGGTTTGTCGTAAGACATTGTGCATTTTGTCCACAAGTTCCTATACAAGGATCGACGCACTTGTTGCGAATACAAGCTTTGTCTCTAGGACAATCATTGTTAACAACGCATTCAGGTCGACAACCGCTGTATGGATCACCATGGTATTCAGATATACAAGTACAGGTACCATCGCGACAAATTGCATTGGGTCCACAGGGTGAGGGATTACACAAGTCTAAGACTTGTGGTTCTTGTACTGTAAATTTTATGCAATATGCTCAGGTAAATAATTAATCAAATTTTAATTGCATATAATATAAATATGAAGGGTGTCTTACGAATCGGTGGTTTGAGTACACAGTTAGTGAATGGATCGCCAGTATATCCGTCTGGACAGGTACAAATTGGAGTATGATTTATAACTTCACATCTTGCACCAAGTCCACAAGATCCAGGACATGGATCAGAGCATTTTTCCCGAATACATGCCAAGTTACTTGAGCATTCTGGATTTATAGAACATTCCGGCCTACAATTTGGTGGAGCTCCTATATACGTAGGCAAACAAGAGCAAGATGGATTTCCGGCAATGTTTCTACATTGAGAATATGGTCCACAGGGTGATGGAATGCAAGGATCTCTTGGTATCGTTGCTGGAGGTTCGGGTATTGGTCCTGAAGTGGAATAAAAACAGCGATATTTAGGTGTTTGATTTTTAGAAAATTATGCAAGTTTTAGTTAAGATTAAATTGTACTAACGTGGAGTTGGGAAGCAGGACGTGAATGCGTCCCCGGTAAATCCGGTTCTACATGTGCATATTGGACTGTGATTGATGACCTTGCATTCTGCATTGTTACCACATGGTTCTGGGCAAGGATCAATGCACTTTTGGTTCGTGCAAGCTTTGTTTGATGCACATTCAGAACTTACTACGCACTCTGGTCTACAACCGGGTGGAGAACCAATATAATTTGGAAGACAAGAACAAACTGCCTGACCATTATTTTCACGACACACACTGTTCGGTCCACATGGTGAGGGAACACAGGGATCTCGTGGATCGTCATGAATTACTGTCGAATAAATAACGAGATCATTTAAAGATTGTTTCCAATTTGAGATATCAATATTTGATTGGACTATAAGAAAATGGTATCTTACCCGGCGCAGGTTCAACGTGACAATAACGGAAAGGATCTCCTGTGAATCCAGGAATGCAGGTGCATGAAGGCAAATGATTGATCACCTGACATATTGCATTCTGACCGCAGGTGCCAGGACAAGGATCTTTGCACTTAGTCTGAACACAAGCTTTGCTAGGTACACAATCTGAGTTAACTACACATTCAGGTCGACAGCCTTCGTAAGGGTTTCCAATGTATTCCGGTAAACACGAACAAGATCCTGCGCCATTTCTTTCTTTGCAAACTGCATTTGCGCCGCAAGGTGAAGGTATACACGGCTGAGGTTTCTCGACTGACACAACTAGAAAGGTGGGTAATTGTGTTTTTAATTAAATTGAATCTTCTGATGATAATTGGCAGCGTAGTGAAATCATTTGCACCCTTACTTTGTTCCAGGACACACTGAGTAAATGGATCACCGGTATATCCAGCTGTACAATAGCAATTTGGTGTATGTGCAACTACTCTGCACTGTGCATTCGCGCTGCATGATCCTGGACAAGGATCTTTACACTTCTGATTGATACAAGCCAGATGACTTGAACATTCATTGTTACTAACACATTCTGGTCTGCAATTTGGTGGAGAACCAGTGAATTCTGGTAAGCAAGAGCACGATGGGGAATCATTAATGACTTGACATTGTGCATTAGGACCACAAGGCGAGGGTTGGCATGGATTTTGTTGAACGACTGGTGTGTCAGCTAAAACGTAATAGGACGAATTTATACAAACTGTTCCAAAAGGAAAGAATATATCAAAGAAATCTCTGAATTTCTTACGTATTGGAGTGCATCTAATAAATGGATCGCCTGTCATTCTTGCAGGGCAGCTGCATATTGGATTATGATTTACTACTTGACACAAGGCCGAAATTCCACAAGTTCCTGGACAAGGATTCTTGCACTTTTGATTAATGCAGGCTTCGGATGGTGAGCAATCGGTACTGACAACACATTCTGGTCTACAGGTTGGTGGACTACCAGTGAAACCAACTATACAAGTGCAGACAGCAACTCCATTCACTTCTCTACACTGACTATTTGAACCACATGGCGACGGATTGCAAGGATTCGTTATCACTGGTTCTATGATAAGAAGAAAAATTATATTGTTGGATTGTCTTTTTCATTCTATAGAAGAAATATCTTGAGAGTCAATCTTATACCTCTGTAAGGACTGCACAAGACAAATGCATTTCCTGACATTCCCGCAGAACATGTGCACATTGGTACATGATTGTAAACATTGCAGATTGCATTCTGTCCGCAAGTGCCTGGACATGGATCCATACACTTGTTACGTAAGCAAGCTTTGTTCAAGGGACAGTCTGTATTCAGAATACATTCTGGACGACAACCAGCGTAAGGATCACCCTGATACTCGGGTAGACAAGTGCAAATGCCGTTTTCGCAACGAGCATTTGGTCCACAGGGTGATGGATTGCAAGGATCCTTTGGAATTGGATCTGCAGCTGTAAACGTTATAATATAAAAATTATAAATTGTTTCAGAATAAAATCTATTGAATTATTGTAAATTTTTCTTACGTGGTGGAGGCTTAGGATAACAATTACTGAAAGGATCTCCAGTGTATCCTTCAGGACATGTACACACTGGTGTATGATTGATTACTGTACAATGTGCCAAGGCACCACAAGATCCTGGACATGGGTCTCTGCACTTCTCTCTCATACAAGCTTTGTTGCTTGGGCAATCTGGATTTATTGTACACTCTGGTCTGCAGTTTGGTGGACTACCAATATAGGTTGGCAGACAAGAACAAGATGGTGCACCTCCAATATCACGACATTCAGAGTGCGGACCACAGGGAGATGGTATACAAGGGTTTTGGACTTGAACAGGTGCTGGCGGCGGTTCTGAAATTGTTTATTGTATAATATATCTTTTCTGATATTTTTTGGGTATGTGTACTCTTTTTTTAAAAACTCACTTGGAGTTGGGAAACATCTTGTGAATGGATCTCCGGTATATCCACTTATGCAGGTGCAAATTGGACTGTGATTTAAAACGGCACAGTTGGTACTCTGACCACATGGATCTGGACAAGGGTTCGTGCATTTTTGATTAATGCAAGCTTTGTTTGCTGGACATTCCGAACTGACAACACACTCAGGTCGACAGCTAGGAGGACTTCCTATATATTTCGGAAGGCACGAACACACTGCTTGGCCATTTAATACACGACATTGGCTGTTAGGTCCACAGGGCGATGGGTTGCATGGATCTATGGGTTCGTCTTCAACCACTATGAATGATAATTTGATTGTGAGATACAGGCGTTTGCTAAGTAAATGTTGAAAAAGAAAAGTTGGTTGTGACGTTACCAGGTGCAGGTGTAGGATGACAATAGCGGAATGGATCTCCAGTAAATCCAGGAATACATGTACAAGATGGGGCGTGATTTATCACTTGACAATCTGCGTTCTGTCCACAGGTTCCAGGACACGGATTCTGACACTTGGATCGTATACATGCAAGACTTGGCACACAGTCGGAACTGACTACGCACTCCGGTCTGCAGCCTTCGTATGGATTTCCAATATATTCTGGTAAACAAGTGCAGGATCCCACACCGTTTTGTTCTCTGCAAATGGCATTGGAGCCGCAGGGGGACGGTGTGCAGGGAGAAAGATGTTCAACGGGAGCTACAGATAAATATTTGTTATAAGGGGTTCTTCGACAAGGCAGTAAAATTGTATATTGGGTAATGCGAGGCTTACGTGGTTTAACTGTACACTGACTGAACGGATCTCCAACATAGCCGCTGATACAAACGCACAGGGGTGTATGACTGACCACACGACACTCTGCATTTGCACCGCAGGAGCCAGGGCAAGGATCTTTGCATTTCTGATTGATACACGCAAGATGACTAGAACATTCACTGTTACTGATGCACTCGGGTCTACAATTCGGTGGAGCCCCTGTGAATTCTGGCAAGCAAGAGCACGAGGGGGAATCGTTTATAACTTGGCACACTGCGTTAGGGCCGCAGGGTGATGGTTGGCATGGATTTACAACAACAACCGGTGCATCCACTGAAAATAAAGTATTCACGTAGTACAGGCAAATTTCCAGATAATATTATAATACGATATACAAGTTCCTTACGTATAGGTTCACATCTCACAAATGGATCACCAGTCATTCTCGCAGGACAGCTGCATATAGGATTGTGATTGATAACTTGACATTGAGCTCTGATGCCACAAGTTCCTGGACAAGGATCTATGCATTTTTGATTACTACAAGCTTCACTTCTTGCACAATCTGAACTGACTATACATTCGGGCCTACAAGATGGTGGACTTCCAATAAATCCAGGAACGCAAGTGCAAACTGCTAAGCCGTTCACTGTACGACACAGACTATTAGGACCACAATGCGAAGGATTACAAGGATCCTCAACCACTGGTTCTATCACAACAATGAAAACAAATGTTAGAGCATAAATTCTAATTAATACGCAACACAAAGGTAATGCTAAAAAAAAGTACCTCTGAGGGGAGAGCAAAGTACAAATGCATTTCCGCTTGTTCCTGGTGAACAACTGCACATGGGTACATGATTATAAACATTGCATATTGCATTTTGTCCGCAAGTTCCCGGACAAGGATCTTTGCACTTGTTTCGAACACAAGCTTTGTCAAGTGGACAATCAGTATTAAGAACACACTCAGGGCGACATTCGACGTAAGGATCACCTTGATATTCTGGAAGGCACGTGCAAATACCGTCGTAACATTGTGCGTTTGGTCCACAGGGATCTGGATTGCAAGGATCGTCGGCAACCGGTTCAGGAGCTGTAATATCCGTTGTGATATAAAACAACTGTCAAGAATATAATTTTAAAAGATCTAAAAGACGTGATCCTTACGTGGTGGCGGCTTAGGGAAGCAATTACTGAAAGGATCTCCAGTATATCCATCAGGACAAGTGCACACTGGTGTATGATTGATAACATTACACTGTGCCAATATTCCACAGGATCCAGGACAAGGATCTTTACACTTCTCTCTTATGCATGCCTTGCTGCTTGGACAGTCTGAATTTATTGTACACTCTGGTCTGCAATTTGGCGGACTGCCAATGTAATTAGGCGAACAAGAACAGGAAGGTGCACCTCCAATATCACGACATTCAGCATATGGACCACATGGTGAAGGCACACATGGATTTCTAACAGGCATTGGTGCAGGTAGTGGCTCTGAAATATTTTGCAAGATGAGCAATGACACGTGAATGATTTCTGAAGTAATTTTTACAATTTTTTTATTCTCACTTGGT
Organism: Calameuta idolon; assembly: GCA_030142285.1. Classification (NCBI taxonomy): domain Eukaryota; kingdom Metazoa; phylum Arthropoda; class Insecta; order Hymenoptera; family Cephidae; genus Calameuta; species Calameuta idolon. The sequence goes on along the minus strand of JARQSV010000805.1, from coordinate 84,394 downwards.
GTTGAGAAGCAACGCGTGAATGGATCTCCTGTGTATGTCGCCTTGCAAGTACAAATTGGACTGTGATTCAGTACTGCACATTCTGTATTAAGTCCACATGGGCCAGGACAGGGATTTATGCACTTTTGATTAACGCAAGCTCTGTTGCTAGGACATTCTGAGCTCACTACGCACTCTGGTCGACATCCTGGTGGACTACCGATATATTCTGGTAGGCAAGAACAAACACCCTGGCCATTTACGACTCTACATTGACTATTCGGTCCACATGGTGATGGGTTGCATGGATCTACTGGTTCTGATATTACTGGAGAAAAATCGTAGCTTAATACTACATAACTCTTATTGTGACTGACAAAAGTAGAATAGAATTTTGAGAATTTACCAGGTGCAATTTCTTGGTGACAATAACGGAATGGATCACCAGTGTAACCAGGGAAACATGTACATGATGGCAAATGATTGATAACTTGACATTCTGCATTTAATCCACAGGTTCCTGGACAAGGATTCTGACACTTGGATCGGATGCAGGCAAGAGTTGCTACGCAATCCGAATTCATTATACATTCTGGACGACATCCTTCGTACGGGTTGCCAATATATTCAGGTAGACAAGTGCATGAACCTACTCCATTCTGTTCTTTGCAAATAGCATTAGAACCACATGGTGATGGGGTGCAGGGTGAAAGGTGTTCGACTGGTATATCTAAAATGAGGGGAATTAATAAAATCAAATGATTGTTACAAACTGAAAAAAAAAATGAATTTCAATTTAAAATGGGGTCTCTAGTCTTACTTTGCTTCTGAGTGCACTGCGAAAATGGATCACCAGCATATCCAAGAAGACATGCACACATTGGTGTGTGGCTCACAACACGACACTCGGCATTGATTCCACATGCACCTGGACAAGGATCCTTGCACTTCTGATTAATACAAGCCAAGTGACTAGAGCATTCACTATTGCTAACACACTCAGGTCTACAGTTTGGTGGAGAACTTGTATATTCTGGTAAGCAGGAACACGAAGGCGACTCGTTGATTACTTGACAAAGTGCGTTTGGTCCACAAGGGGATGGTTGGCATGGATTAACAGGAGTTACAACAGTGTCTTCTATAGAGATTTTAACGAAGGTAAAAAATTAAAATATACTTCTAGTTGTGATTTTGTTATCTGAGCAAAAGAGATCTTACGTATTGGTTCGCATCTGACAAATGGATCACCGGTGTGACCTTGAGGACAACTGCATATGGGATTATGATTGATAACTTGACACTGTGCTCTTATTCCACATGTTCCAGGACAAGGATCGATGCATTTTTGATTACTGCAAGCTTCGTTACGTGCACAATCTGAACTAACGACACACTCAGGTCTGCAGGAAGGTGGGGTTCCAATGTATCCAACAACGCAAGTGCATACAGCTTGACCGTTTATGGCACGGCAATGACTGTTCGGTCCACAAGGAGATGGATTGCATGGATCTTTGATCTCGGGTTCTATTAGAAACACAAATGAATTATTAGCAAGTTTCAAGACTCACTGATTTCTTTCTGAAGGTACTGATGAAGCTACCTGGTATTCGTGAGCACGAAATGAATGCATTCCCAGTCATTCCAATAGGACAACTGCACATGGGAACATGATTGAAGACATTACAGATTGCATATTGACCGCAAGTTCCTGGGCACGGATCGACGCATTTATTGCGCAGGCAAGCTCTATTCAAAGGACAATCAGTGTTCAGAACACATTCAGGACGACAGCCAGTGTAAGGATCTCCTTGGTACTCAGGTAAGCAAGTACAAATGCCATTATCACAACGAGCATTTGATCCACAGGGCGATGGATTACATGGATCTACTTCTACAGGCTCCGGTGCTAAAAAATTATACATGGTGTCAAAAAAAAGTCTGTAGTCAGTCTTGTCTTTATGATATAATTTTACAAAGAAAGGTAAGCTTACGTGGTGGTGGTTTTGGATAACAATTACTGAATGGATCTCCTGTATAGCCATCAGGACATGTGCACACGGGTGTGTGATTTATTACATTACACTGAGCCAGTAATCCACAGGATCCTGGACAAGGATCTCTGCACTTTTCTTTCATGCAAGCCTTGTTGCTTGGACAGTCAGGATTTATGGTACACTCTGGTCTGCAATTTGGTGGGCTACCAATGTAAGTCGGTAAGCAGGAACATGAGGGAGAACCACCGATGTCACGGCATTCTGCATATAATCCACAAGGAGATGGGAAGCATGGATTTTTGATTGGTTCAGGAGCTGGTAAAGGTTCTGAAAATGGAAATTTTATGATAACCCTAATCCGATACCTTGGAAAAGTACTATTAACCTTGCATTAGCTTCTTACTTGGAATAGGGAAACATCTTGTGAAAGGATCTCCAGTATATCCTTGTTTGCAAGCACAGATTGGACTATGGTTAAGGACCTCGCAATTTGTATTCAATCCGCAAGGACTTGGGCACGGATTAACGCATTTTTGATTTATGCAAGCCTTATTTGACGTACACTCAGAGCTTACTACACACTCTGGACGGCATCCTGGTGGGCTTCCTATGTATTCTGGTAAACAAGAGCATACAGCCTGGCCATTGAGATTGCGACATTGACTGTTTGGACCACAGGGCGATGGGTTGCATGGATCTATGGGTTCGTCTTCAATCACTATGAATGATAATTTGATTGTGAGACACAGGTGTTTGCTAAGTAAATGTTGAAAAAGAAAAGTTGGTTGTGACGTTACCAGGTGCAGGTGTAGGATGACAATAGCGGAATGGATCTCCAGTAAATCCAGGAATACATGTACAAGATGGGGCGTGATTTATCACTTGACAATCTGCGTTCTGTCCACAGGTTCCAGGACACGGATTCTGACACTTGGATCGTATACATGCAAGACTTGGCACACAGTCGGAACTGACTACGCACTCCGGTCTGCAGCCTTCGTATGGATTTCCAATATATTCTGGTAAACAAGTGCAGGATCCCACACCGTTTTGTTCTCTGCAAATGGCATTGGAGCCGCAGGGGGACGGTGTGCAGGGAGAAAGATGTTCAACGGGAGCTACAGATAAATATTTGTTATAAGGGGTTCTTCGACAAGGCAGTAAAATTGTATATTGGGAAATGTGAGGCTTACGTGGTTTAACTGTACACTGACTGAACGGATCTCCAACATAGCCGCTGATACAAACGCACAAGGGTGTATGACTGACCACACGACACTCTGCATTTGCACCGCAGGAACCTGGGCAAGGATCTTTGCATTTCTGATTGATACACGCAAGATGACTAGAACATTCACTGTTACTGACGCACTCGGGTCTACAATTCGGTGGAGCCCCTGTGAATTCTGGCAAGCAAGAGCACGAGGGGGAATCGTTTATAACTTGGCACACTGCGTTAGGGCCGCAGGGTGATGGTTGGCATGGATTGACTGGTACCACAAGTGGTGTATCCACTAATTAGAAAAACAGCATTATTAAGATAAACCCTATCTCCTCGTAAACTATAAAAAATGATTTAAAAATATTCTTACGAATTGGGTCACATCTAACGAATGGATCCCCATTGTGTCTTGGTAGGCAGGTACAAATTGGATTGTGATTGATAACCTGACACTGAGTTCTAATGCCGCAAGTGCCAGGACATGGATCAATACACTTTTGATTACTGCACGCCAAATTGCTCATACAGTCTGAACTAACAACACATTCTGGTCTGCACGATGGTGGGCTACCTATATATCCTTGTATACAAGAACAAACAGCTTGTTCGTTTATAACACGACACTGACTGTTAGGACCACAAGGCGAAGGACTGCATGGATTCTGGACAAAAGTTTCTACAAAAGAACATTGTGCATTCAGTTATAAAATACATCAAAATACTTTGACTGCAGAAGGAAAAATATATGAATATAGAATATAAAATATGAATGAAGGCAAAAACACACCTTGTACAATAGAACATACAACGAATGCATTTCCGAACATTCCTGGAGGACAGCTGCACATTGGTACATGATTGTACACATTGCAGATTGCATTTTGCCCACATGTACCTGGACAAGGATCTGTACATTTATTACGAATGCAAGCTCTGTTCAAAGGACAATCAGTGTTGAGAACACATTCGGGTCGACATCCAGAGTAAGGGTCACCCTGATATTCGGGTAGGCAGGTGCAAACCCCATCTCTGCATTGTGCATTCGGTCCACAAGGTGATGGATTACAAGGGTCTATCGGGTCATATACAGCTGGAATATTTTCATACGTTGAAAAGAAAGTTTTTGACTTGACAATCTTTATAGGGGTTTTTAAGTATTCTTACGTTCTGGAGGCTTCAGGGTACAGCTACTGAAAGGATCTCCCGTGTAACCCTCTGGACAAGTGCATACGGGAGTATGATTAATAACATTGCAGTTTGCACCAAATCCGCACGAGCCAGGACAAGGGTCTCTGCACTTTTCTGTTATACAGGCTTTGTTACTGGGACAATCAGGATTTATAGTGCACTCCGGTCTACAATTTGGTGGACTGCCTATATAAGTTGGTAAACATGAACAAGATGGGGAACCACCAATATCTCTGCATTCTGCGTAGGGTCCACATGGGGATGGTATACAAGGGTTCCGTACTGGTTCTGGTGGTGGAGGCAATGGTTCTGTAAAATAGTTGGTACGGTTTTTGTGTGAGTTTTAAAAAACGTTAAGGGTTTCTTAAGTTAAGAAATTAACAATTACTCCTTGCGTATTGTTAGATCTTAACAAGGTTATGAACTTATGTAAAGTTGTCTTACTTGGAGTCGGGAAACACCTGGTGAACGGGTCGCCGGTGTACTCCTGCTTGCAGGCGCATATGGGACTGTGATTTAAAACTTTGCAAATTGTGTTCAGGCCGCAGGGACCAGGACATGGGTCGATGCATTTCTGATTAATGCAAGCTTTGCTAGCTGGACATTCCGAGCTTACTACGCACTCAGGTCGACATCCTGGGGGACTTCCTGTATATTCTGGTAAGCAAGAGCATACAGCTTGACCATTTATTACACGGCACTGACTGTTCGGTCCACATGGCGAAGGATTACAAGGGTCGCTTGGTTCCTCATGAAGAACTGAAAGTTTTGGAAATGTATTTCACTTAGGATTGTATCTCTGGCGCAATAGACTCCATCGTTAAAAGCGTAAGTTTGAGTGAGTGAATTTTTAAATGAGTTCCTAAACCTCGTTATCTCCTACAGGGTCAGTATTTAATTAATTATAGTTACACGTCATCGACTGAATCTAATAATGAAATAAAAATCTACAACCTCGTTACTAACATTAAATCCGTAGCATTGGTCAGTGTATTAGAATCTTTTTTCCCTCAAAGGATTACGTATGATATGAAATGGGTAACTTGATTACGATGAACCTGTGTTATGATTTTTTAATGTCATCGAAAATATACATGACAGACTGAAATATCCTTGTGACTTACTGGGCTGCGGTTGGGGATGACAGTAACGGAAAGGATCTCCCGTAAATCCAGGAATGCAGGTACAACTTGGCAAGTGATTAATTACTTGACACTCTGCATTCTGACCGCAAGTTCCAGGACATGGATTTTGGCATTTAGACCGGATACAGGCCAAACTCGATATACAATCTGAATTAATCGTGCATTCTGGTCGACATCCTTCATAGGGATTACCAATGTATTCAGGTATGCAGGTACAGGAACCTACACCATTTTGTTCTTTGCAAATTGCATTCGAACCACAAGGTGATGGCGTGCAGGGTGAAAGGTGTTCGACTGGTTGGATATCAGCTGGAAATGGGATAATGTTGAATATTATATAAAAATCATTAAAGAGTCATTCATTAAATATCTGAATGATCCTTACGTTGTTTATAATTGCACTGTGCAAATGGATCCCCAGTGTATCCAACAGAACAGACACACATTGGTGTGTGACTGACTACTCTACACTCTGCATTGGCACCACATGATCCTGGACAAGGATCTTTGCACTTTTGATTGATACAAGCCAAGTGGCTGGAGCACTCGCTATTACTGATACATTCAGGTCTGCAGTTTGGTGGTGATCCAATAAATTCAGCAAGACACGAACAAGATGGATTGTCATTAATGACCTGGCATTGAGCATTAGGACCACAGGGGGATGGTTGGCAAGGGTTAACTGGTACAGGCGTTGATACTAAGGAAAGAAAATAATGTGATGAAAGTAATTAAAATTTAACTTGAGGGTAACTTTGTGATGAAATCCTTACGTATGACTTCGCATCTAACGAAAGGATCGCCTGTGTAACTCGAAGGGCAGCTGCAAATAGGATTGTGATTTACTACTTGACACAAGGCTCGAAGACCACATGTGCCTTGGCATGGATCGATGCACTTTTGATTGCTGCAAGCTTCACTCCTTCCGCAATCCGAGCTCACAATGCACTCAGGTCTGCATGTCGGTGGACTGCCAATGTAACCAGGCACGCAAGTGCATACTGCATGACCATTTATAGCGCGACATAGACTGTTAGGTCCGCACGTTGATGGATTGCATGGATTTTCTACTATCGGGTCTGTAGGGATATATAGTATGAATGTATTAGAAAATTCAAGGATGATCTAATTTGAGTAAGAGTTTGAGGAGATATTACCTCTGACCGGATTGCAAGCAATAAATGCATTTCCAGCCATTCCTGTGGGACAACTGCACATGGGGACGTGATTGAACACATTGCATATGGCATTCTGACCACATGTGCCTGGACAAGGATCTATGCACTTGTTTCGGACACAAGCTCTGTTTAGTGGACAATCTGTGTTCAGGACACATTCAGGTCGGCAACTTTGGTAAGGGTCTCCTTGGTATTCTGGTAGGCAAGTGCACACTCCTGCATTGCATTGGGCATTTGGTCCACACGGGGATGGGTTACAAGGATCCGTAAAGACTGGTTGTGTTGATACTAGAATGAAATGGAAAGCTTGATATAGAATCCAGATCGAAGTGATCGGTTTGATATGAGGGAACGCCGGATTCTTACTTTCGGGTGGCTTCAGGTAACAATTGCTGAAAGGATCTCCAGTGTATTCCTCAGGACATGTACACATTGGAGTGTGATTCACGACTGCACAACGAGATCCAACGCCACAAGAGCCAAGACAAGGATCTTTGCACTTCTGATTGATGCAAGCTCTACTACTGGGACAGTCGGCATTGATAGTACATTCTGGTCTACAATTTGGAGGACTGCCTAGGTAAGTAGGCAGACAAGAGCAAGATGGTGCACCACCAATATCTCTACATTCAGCATTTGGCCCGCATACTCCTGGTACACATGGATTTGATACTACAACTGGGGTTGGTATTGGCTCTGAAAGAAAAGAGTTTTTAGAAACTAGATTTCTAAACACTCGACTGACGCTGTTGTCTTCTAAAAGATGGGACGTCTTATATCTTACTTGGTATAGGGAAACACTTAGTGAATGGATCTCCAGTTAAACCTTGCTTGCAAGCACAAATTGGACTATGATTCAAAACCACACAAGTCGTACTTAGTCCACATGGACCAGGACAAGGATCAACACATTTCTGATTGATGCAAGCTTTGTTCCTCGAACATTCAGAGCTTACGACACACTCGGGACGACATCCTGGTGGACTTCCGGTATATTCTGGCAGACAGGAACATACACCTTGACCGTTAATCGTTCGACATTGACTGTTTGGTCCACAGGGTGATGGATTGCAAGGGTCTCGTGGCTCATCTTGCACTACTGTGATGATAGACACATTTTGAAGATTATTTAGGTCAGATAATTTGGATAGGAAATGAAAAAAATGTACTGTGCTATTACCAGCTACTGGTATTAAATTGCAGTAACGGAACGGATCTCCAGTATAACCAGGAATGCAGGTGCACGATGGTAAATGATTGATCACTTGGCATTCTGCATTCTGCCCACAGGTTCCAGGACAAGGATTCTGACACTTGGATCGAATGCAGGCAAGACTCGAAGCACAGTCTGAATTCACTACACATTCTGGTCGACATCCTTCGTAAGGATTTCCTACATAATCAGGTAAGCAGGTGCAGGAGCCTACGCCATGAAGTTCCTTGCATATTGCATTGAAACCACAAGGTGACGGAGTGCAAGGAGAAAGATGCTCTATTGGCGAAGCTACAGGGACAATAAATATGTATCAACAATATTTTCTAAATTAATAATTGAAAATATTTTTTTTTTTCAAAAATATCCTTACGTGGCTTCACGCTACATTGACTGAAAGGATCTCCTACGTAGCCATTTATGCAGACACACATTGCTGTGTGACTAACTACACGGCATTCTGCATTAGCACCACATGATCCTGGACAAGGATCCTTGCACTTCTGATTAACACAAGCCAAGTGACTCGAACACTCGCTATTACTGATGCATTCGGGTTTACAATAAGGCGGAGATCCTGTGAACTCTGGCAAACAAGAACAAGATGGCTGATCGTTTACTACATGGCATTGAGCATTGGGACCACATGGCGACGGCTGACAAGGATCGACCTTTACCACTTCTTGTACCGCTGAGAATAAACGAAGAAAGACGGATTAATTATGATTCTACAAGGAACTCTAAATATCGAAAATTACGTTTGATATTCTTACGTTGTGGAGTGCATCGAACAAATGGATCACCCGTAAACTGTGGCAAGCAACTGCATATAGGATTGTGATTGATCACATTGCAAATGGCTTTGAGTCCACATGAACCAGGGCAAGGGTCAATGCATTTCTGATTGATACAAGCTTCGTTCAATGAACAATCTGAGCTGACTACGCATTCTGGTCTACAAGATGGCGGCGATCCAATAAATCCTGATACACACGAACAGACAGCCTGCTCATTTATTTCACGGCAGATACTATTCGGTCCGCAGGGACTTGGAGTGCAGGGATTCCTCTTGGGGGGTTCTGTTCGTATCAGGAAGGTAAAATTAGACAAGATAGATGAGACTGACTTTGAACTAATCGATGCTATCGCAAGAGGATTAAATTTTTGAATATTTCTTCACAAACGTACCTCGGTATGCGGAACAGTGCACAAATGCATTTCCTGTCGTTCCTGTGGGACAGCTGCACATGGGTACGTGATTATACACGACGCAAAGTGCATTCTGACCACAAGTACCAGGACAAGGATCCACGCACTTATTCCGTACACAAGCTCTATTCAAAGGACAATCCGTATTCAAAACACATTCAGGTCTACAACCGAAATAAGGATCGCCCTGATATTCTGGCAAGCAGGTGCAAATTCCATCACGGCACTGTGCATTGGAGCCACAAGGTGACGGATCACAAGGATCAGTTTCAAGTGGTACAGCTAGAAAGGAATAGATTCAATTTAATTTTTAGAATCAAAAACTGATAATATCGACTATTGTGTTTTTTCCATTGATGAACTGCAATCTTACTTGGAGGGGGTGGTGGTTTTGGGTAACAGCCACTAAATGGATCACCAGTGTAACCTTCAGGGCAAATGCATACCGGTACGTGATTATGCACCGAGCACAGAGCAGTCTGGCCACACGAGCCCAAACAAGGATCTTTGCATTTCTCATTGCTACAAGCCATGCTCATTGCACAATCAGAATGCACTCTGCACTCCGGGCGACAATTTGGTGGGGATCCAATGTACTTAGAGAGACAGGAACAGGATGGTACTCCTCCGATATTTCTACATTCTGCATGGGGCCCACAAGGGGATGGCATACAGGGGTCCAAAGCTTCTAAGAGAGGGGGTGGCGCTGAAATTGGAGAATTATTACGCGGCTGTCGAATGGGTGTGTCGTTGGCTCAAGATGTCCATATATACGAAATATAAAGATCAGAAAGTATATAAATCAGAAGTATAAAGTTCATCCAAAGAGATAATACTTAGAGGCTACAGTGTAATTTGCAAATTTATCAATCGCATAAAGGCATCTTGAGTGATATGCATTAAATCTCTTACGAGGTGCTGGGAAACATTTGCCGAAGGGATCTCCAGTGTAGCCAACATTACAAATGCATATAGGACTATGATTGATCACTCTGCACTGGGTATTTATACCGCAGGGAGCCGGGCAGGGTGATATGCATTTCAAATTGACACAGGCAAGCTGCAATTGACATTCGCTGTTGACAACGCACTCCGGTCGACAGCTTGGGGGACTTCCAATGTAGTTTGGTAGGCAGGAACAGACAGCTTGACCATTCGAGTCACGGCATTTACTATTGGGTCCGCAGGGCGAGGGACTGCATGGGTCTACTTCGTCCTCCACAACTGCATTAGGAAATACAACGTTAAGCCTGTGCACTGTAATATGTTAAATCTGACCAGCAATTGTCTTTCTTAATGCATCTGGGCTTACTGATTGGCTGGGCTGCTGAACAATGTCTGAATGGGTCTCCTGTAAAGCCTGGATTACAATAACAAGATGGCAAGTGGTTCACCACGTGGCACTGGGCATTATAACCGCAGGTTCCTGGGCATGGGTCCTTGCACTTGGTGTTGATGCAAGCCATGTTCGACATGCAGTCGGAATTAATGACGCACTCAGGGCGACAACCTTCGTACGGGTTACCTATGTAGTCTGGGAGGCACGAGCATGATCCTGCTCCGTTATACTCGCGGCAGACGGCATTGCTGCCACAGGGAGATGGGTCGCACGGATTCCTAATTTCTTTCGGGGGCTCTACTGGAAATAGAAATTTGTTTTTTATCATTTTATTTTTACCTAACGGAGCATCACTCCAAAAGCATATGTATAAGTGCCATATTAGTGCGTGGCCACCAGAGCTGTGAATTATTCTCTCTTGCTTTTGGGTTAAACAGGTTTGACCTGGGGCAGTGTGCAGTTTATATATCATGGGTATTACTTTGGGAGTTTTTTATTTTTTATTTCATTGGACCAGGCAAGCGCTTATTTCTATTGATGAATGATCGTTTTAATTGGGTGGGTATGGACTACGCAAGGCTGTTATGATTTGCAGTGCATTGTAACGCGCATAACATTTGATTCGTAGGTACACTCTCACAATCAGTAACTAGGAATATATTATGGTGTTATATAAGCGGCTTGTGCAATTTCTCTATTATTTTATATTTCGCTAAGGAATCTTTCCACATCTTTAGCGAGGCATCGGGATTACGGTTTGTTCGCATGGTGCTGGAGTAATATAATTTCTTACGTATCGTAGCAGTAAAATCATTCAGGCTACATGCTGCGTACTAGGCGCATGTGAATTAGGGGCGGGCAATATTATGGGGCTTAACGTTAATCGCAGGTGTTTGGTTCAGGGTAAGGACATCGCAGTGTCCTTGTTATCAGGGATGTGTTGGGCGGAAGGGAACGATTCGCCATCCTTTTTTTTTTAATTGGTCATGGGTGTCGTAGTATCTTTGTTATCAGGCCGGATTAAATTGGGCTTGGGGGGAGAGACGTTGGGGAGGAGTGCATTATCGAGCCCAGTCGATAGGCCCCGCCACCATTTTCATTTCAAACGCATTTCATGTTTCAATATTGTTATCGAGAAGCTTTCGAAACCAGGAAGCTTCCTTGAAAGCGTTTTAGCTCGACCGCTTGGTCGCTAAGGATTCTCCTATTATGCGACTAAACTGAAGTCGCATGACTTTCTGAAACTATCTCTAGCACTTACCTTGTTCACCTTGGCATGCAAGCAACATCAGGAACATGCAGTAATGAGGAGTTCGATGAGTACATGTACTTACCCTTAACGGCAGGCTGGCAACTGCTGAACGGATCACCGGTGTAACCTTCTATGCAGGTGCAGACGGAGTGATGATTGATCACGGAGCAACGTGCATTCAGACCGCAAAGACCGACACAAGGATCACGACACTTTTGTTGGATGCAGGCCAGTTGTGGTGCACATTCGGGATTGATAGTGCATTCTGGTCTGCAGTTTGGTGGTATACCGATGTAATTTGGCGAGCAGGAACATGCAGGACTCTCTCCACGTACGTGACACTCTGAATTTGGTCCGCAGGGCGATGGCAAGCAAGGATTGGTAGGCACTTTGGGTATCTCCACTGATAAAAGCAAGATCATTGTTATTTTTACAAGTCGATTGGGTCCATATAGAGATTTGGAATTAATGAGATCTTACCTGGTACTGGGTAACACCTGGTGAACGGATCACCCGTGTTCCCTTCGGAGCAACTGCAAATCGGATTGTGATTCACAACCTGACACCTGGCATTCTGTCCGCAGGTTCCTGGGCACGGGTCTTGGCATTTGTTTCCTAGACAAGCTTGCGTCAATGGACATTCTGCACTGACGATGCACTCGGGTCGGCAGGATGGTGGACTGCCAATGAAGTTCAACTGGCAGGAACATACTGCGTGGTTATTGATGACCTTGCAGATGCTGTTTGGCCCACAAGGTGATGGCGTGCATGGTTGCTTAGGAGTATCTAATGAGAATAGAAATTATTAGTTATCTAATTCTTAGAGTTTATCATTTTGTTTTATACATAGAAACGCGATACATACCTTCTTGCTTAAATGGTCGGCAGAACGAGAATGGATCTCCAGTCGTGCCAGGTGGACAGCTGCACATTGGAATGTGATTGACAACATCGCAACGAGCTGCAGTGCCGCAAGTTCCTGGGCAAGGATCTATGCAGTGCTGGTTGATGCAAGCTTTCACTCGACTGCAATCGGAATTCATGGTACATTCCGGTCGACAATAGGAGTATGGATCACCGAAGTAATCAGGAAGGCAGGTACAGCTGCCTTCGTTGCATATTGCATTGGGTCCGCACGGTGATGGATTGCAAGGGTCCTCAGGGACCTTTGGTTGTTCTGTAATATTAATGTGACCAGTTTTCATGTGTTCATATAAAATAAAACATGGTGTATCATTACATATAAATCAAATCTTACCAATGATCAGTGAGCACAGTGTAAATGGATCGCCAGTAAATCCCTGTTGACAGAGACAAGTTGGTATGTGATTCTGAACACGGCAATCCGCATTTTGACCGCACGATCCAACACAAGGATCTCTGCATTTCTCTGAGATGCAGGCTTGATTCGAAGGACAATCCGTATTCACGACGCACTCGGGTCGACAATTTGGTGGAGAGCCAATATAATTCTTGAGACAGGAACAAGCTGCTTGGTCACCGACATTTCTGCATTCAGCGTAAAGTCCACATGGACTGTGTGCACAAGGATCCCTTGGTGTCATTTCAACGATTGATGGTTCAACTGTAAGAAAAAAAAAGTACATTATATAAAAATTATTTACGAGTATTGTATATGCTAAGGTATAAATGCATTCTGCGTTCTTACTTGGTTGAGGATAACATCTTGAGAAAGGATCTCCTGTCATTCCTGCAGGACAACTGCACAGAGGATTGTGATTGATCACTTGGCATCTGGCTTCGACTCCACAGGTACCAGGACAAGGATCATTGCACTTATACTTGTAGCAGGCACGATTCTGTGGACACTCAGAATGTACAACACACTCTGGTCTACAATTTGGTGGTGAACCTATGTATGACTCTTGGCAAGTGCACACAGCCTGATCATTGATTGCACGACAGATACTGTTGGGTCCACATGGAGATGGTCTACAAGGATCAATGATCGTTGCTTCGGTAGCTGTAATGATAATGATGGTCAGTAAGATCGGTAAATGAAATGCTTAATTCCATATAGGTTAGTTTTACGTACTTGGCTCTGGCTGAAGTGTACAGAATGTGAAAGGATCGCCAATGTATCCAGGGAAGCAAATGCAAGTTGGAATGTGATTAACGACAGAACACTGAGCTTGTGTACCACAGACACCAGGACATGGATCCTCGCATTTGTTTCGGACACAAGCCTTGTTCGTTGGACAGTCTGAACTAAGGATACATTCAGGTTGACAGCCTTCGTATGGATTACCATGGTAGTCCTCGATGCAGCTGCATGCACCTGCATTGTCACGTTGCTGGCAAACTGCATTGGCTCCACAAGGTGATGGCTCGCAGGGATTGACAACTTCATCTGTAAAATATATAGATTTAATAAGCGTATTTGTAATTCAAATTAATATTATAACCTTGTACAATTGTTTATTACCTTGTTTGATAACACATTGGACAAACGGATTACCGGTGTATCCAGTGAAGCAAGTACATGTCACAGCATGATTGATTACTCTGCACTCAGCATTGCTTCCACAAGAACCTGGACAAGGATCTTTGCATTTTGAATTTATGCAAGCCTTGTTTGAAGGACAATCAGGATTGATAACACATTCGGGTCTGCAGGAAGGTGGCGTTCCAATGTAAGATGGCAAGCATGAACACGATGGTTGGCCATTAACATTTTGGCATTGTGCATTTGGACCACAAGGCGAAGGATTGCAAGGATCTTCAGGCAGTTTCGGTTCAGGTACAACTGCAATGATTAAAATGAAATATTGTTAACATCCTTTATAAAACTATAAATTAACGAAAAGTCATGTCATTCGGTATCTTACTTGGAATGTCATAACAGCTCCTGAATGGATCACCAGTCTGTCCAGGCAAGCAGCTGCAAATTGGAGAATGATTGATGACTTCGCAACGTGCATTCAATCCACAAGAACCCAGGCATGGATCAGTGCATTTCTTGTTAACACAAGCCCTAGTGGGAGAGCATTCAGAGCTGACGATACACTCTGGTCTGCAGGAAGGTGGCGCACCGAGATATCCTTGCAGACAAGAGCATACAGCATGGTTATCGATGTTCCTGCATTGACTGTTTGGTCCACAAACGGATGGGGTGCAAGGATCTCGTTTATCTTCTGGTACAGCTTGTGGTTGTACTCTGCAGTTGACGAAAGGATCGCCAACGTATCCAGTTGGACAGGAGCAAACAGGAATGTGATTGACCACGTCGCATTGAGCATTCTGGCCGCAGACACCGGGACAGGGATCTTTGCACTTGTTACGTAGACAAGACTTGTCACGGGGACATTCTGAGTTCAGGATGCATTCAGGTCGACAGGCTTCAAATGGATTTCCAGTATATTCTGGTAAACATTCGCAATCACCATTTCTGCATATTGCATTGGGTCCGCAAGGCGATGGATTGCAAGGGTCGCTAACGATGGAAGGTTCAGTAGCTGAAGATAAGAGAAAATAATTATTACAACAGTGTCACGAATGAAGGTCGACAGACTTTTAGAAACTGTATTTTACTTACTCGGTGGAATGATCGTGCACTGTGTGAATGGATCACCAGTGTATCTCTCGATGCAAGTACACACCGGAATGTGATTCAGGACATGGCATTGTGCATTGATACCACAAGAACCGGTGCAAGGATCCTGGCACCTCTGATTTACGCAAGCAAGATGACTCTTGCATTCAGCACTTATGCTGCACTCTGGTCGACACTCTGGAGGAATACCGATGAAGTTTGGAAGACAAGAACATGCAGGACTTCCTGATATAATTTGACACTGAGAGTTTGGACCACAGGGAGATGGTGTGCAAGACGGTGGTCTTTGTGTCGTTGAGATATCAGCAATTACTAAAAAAAAAATATGACAAATTTTTGTAGTCCATCGATTAAAACCCTAAACTACTTTTGTTAGCCTCGAGATTTTATTATTACCACGAGGAGAACACTGAGTGAATGGATCTCCAGTAAAACCAGCTGGACAGGTGCAAATCGGATTGTGATTCTTGGTAGTACATTGTGCTCTCAAGCCACAAGTGTTTGGACAAGGATCCGCACACTTCTTATTGATACAGGCAAGATGGACTGGACATTCAGCATTGACAATGCATTCTGGTCTGCAAGATGGCGGAGCACCAATGTACTCTGGTAGACAAGTGCATACAGCTTGTGCATTAACAGTGCGACACTTGCTGTTAGGTCCACATGGTGATGGTGAACAAGGATCTCTGGCCGGTGGTATGTCTGTTGGAGATGATATTAAATTAAAATTGGTATCGATCTTCTTATAGGAAAATGATCTCTTTTGAATCTGTCAATTACCTTTAGTCTCCTCAATGTTACACGCAAAGTAAGGATCTCCAACATAACTTGGTGGGCAGGTGCAGACAGGCACATGTGCCTTAACACTGCAGATGGCCAAAGTACCACAAGTCGATGGACAGGGATCAACGCACTTGAATCCAACACAAGCCAAATGCTCAGCACAATCATTGCTTATCTCGCATTCCCTGTGGCAACCCTTTTGTTTGTCATAAGGATCTCCAATGAAATCAGATGGACAGGCGCAAGCGCCGGCACCATTTCTTTCACGACATTGAGCGTTGGGTCCACACGGATTTGGCAAACAAGGATTCGATGGTTCTGGTTCTCGGGCTGTATTAACAAAAATTGATTTGTCTTGCCGCTTGAAATGATTTAACGTAGATAATTTTAAGCTATATAAAATTCTGTACTTACGTGGAGGAGGTGCCAATGCACAACTAACAGATGCATCTCCAATATATCCTTCAGGACAGGTGCATACAGGCGCATGATTCTGCACGGCACATCGAGCAAGCTCGCCACATGCACCGGGGCAAGGATTCTTGCAACGTTGATTAATGCAAGCAGCAGTGGTAGGACATTCCGAGTTATCAGTACATTCGGGTCTGCAATTTGGAGGTCTGCCGATGTAGTTCAATGAGCATGAGCACGCAGGTTGTGAGCCGATGACTTTGCACTGAGAATTTGGTCCACATGGATTTGGCACGCAAGGATTTCCAACCTCTTTTGGAGGTGGTTGTGGCATTTCGATTTTAACACAGCGCGAGAAAGGATCTCCAGTGTAACCAACACTGCAGCTGCAGATTGGATTGTGATTTACAACAACGCATTTGGTATTTTCTCCGCAAGTTCCTATACACGGATCGGCACATTTATATTTGACGCAGAACTTGTTCTGTGGACACTCTGACGAAACAGTGCACTCCGGTCTACAGGATGGTGGAGTACCGATAAAACCAGTCTGACAAGAACACACAGCATGGCCATTTAGAGTACGGCAATTGCTGTTCAGTCCACAGGGCGTAGGTTCACAAGGATCTGTTATAGGCTCGGTAGTAACCGCTTCGATTACTCCACAGAATGTTAAAGGATCTCCTGTATAGCCTGCTAAGCAAGAACAAGATGGAGCATGATTCATAACACGACAAACTGCATTCTGTCCACATGCTCTAGAACATGGATTCGTGCACTTATTGCCAACGCAAGCTTTGCTACGATCGCAATCTGCGTTCGTCACACATTCTGGCCTGCAGCCTGTGTAAGGATCGCCAAAGTATTCAGGCAAGCAACTGCAGGATCCTGCGCCGTTGAGCTCATTGCAAACTGCATTAGCTCCACATGGTGATGGATTGCATGGAGTACGAGGAGGCTCAGTAGTCGTTGGCTCTGAAAGATTAATAATTTTAGTAAGTCTAGACTCTCAGTACTTGGCGAATAAATAAAAATGGTATATGCAGTAGAAGAAACGGTAATGTACCTTCCATTATTGGTGTACACTGAGTGAATGGATTACCAGTGTATCCTAGATTGCAAACACAAACAGAACGATGTTTCACAACGTTACAGTATGTATTTACACCGCAAGAACCAGGACAAGGATCTGTGCATCTTTCCTTCAGACATGCTAGATTTCCAGGACACTCCTCATTTGTCACACATTCTGGTCGGCAGTTGGGTGCACGACCCACGTAGTTAGGCAGACAGGAACAAGCTGGGAATCCATCGATACTTCGACATTGTGAATTGGGACCACATGGAGATGGAATGCATGGGTTGCCACTTGGACCTGGTGCTGGTACTTTTACTGTGAAAGAAAAAGATGATTATAAGCCAATTTTGACTATACTTAGCTTATATATTTACACTGGACATTGACTATTTCAATACAGTACTTACGTTCTTCCTTCAAACACTCGAAGAATGGATCCCCAGTATATCCAGAAGGACAACTGCAAATTGGATTGTGATTCACAACTTGACAATTTGCATTCTGACCGCAGGTGCTTGGGCATGGATCATTGCATCTTTGGTTGATACATGCTTTGTTCTGTGCACAATCAGTACTAACGACACACTCAGGCCTACAATTTGGTGGACTGCCAATGTAATTTGATTGACAGGTGCACACTGCATGGTCATTAATAACACGACAGTTACTATATGGTCCACATGGAGATGGTTGGCAAGGGTCTACTGGTATATGGCCAACTGTAAATAAAATAAATAAATTTATCATCCACATAGTGGTTCGTATTATTGCAAATGAGTATTTTAAGATTGTAGATGATCAATCATTAATATAGTATAAAAGTGAGGTGTTACCTGCTGGAGGGATATGACAAGATGTCAATGGATTTCCAGTGTAACCAGGTAGACAAGAGCAAGACGGCTGATGGTTAAACACTTGACACTGTGCGTTAAGTCCACAAGCTGAATCACAAGGATCTTTGCATTTATTGTTAATGCAAGCCTTGGTATGGATACAATCCGAATTTTGGACACATTCTGGTCTACATCCTTCATATGGATCTCCTGTGTAATCAGGTAAACAGGTGCAAGATCCAGCACCATTACGTTCCTTGCATACTGCATTCGAACCGCATGGAGATGGATTGCAGGGTTCGCTGGGTGGTTCCACTGGTAAAACGACTGGAACATTTGATATTGCAATTAGTATGGTTTCCAAAGTAAAAATTAATTTAAAAAAGTTTTTGATTTTGTATGTACCTTTGAGATTGCATCCATAGAATGGATCTCCTTCATATCCCTCATAGCACTGGCACATTGGACGATGATTTTGCACTGTGCACTTGGCGTTAAAGCCACAAGAGCCTATGCATGGATCAGTGCACTTCTTCTGGAAGCAGGCAAGATGATTGGAACAGTCCTGGTGAATAAGACACTCGGGTCTGCAGTTAGGCGGCGCGCCAAACATTTCAGGAAGGCAGGAACATACTGGTCGACCTTCCTGAACTCTACACTCTGCATTTGGACCACATTGAGATGGTAAGCAGGGATTCTTGGGTTCGGGAACTTTCACATCTTCCTTGACACATTGCACAAACGGATCTCCAGTATATCTTGATGGACAACTGCAAATGGGGTTGTGGTTGCTCACTTGACAATGGGCATTCAAACCACAAACTCCTGGACAAGGATCACTGCACTTCTGCCCGATACAAGCCAAATGTGGAGAACATTCTGAACTGACTAGACACTCTGGACGACAAGATGGTGGTGTACCCTGGTATCCAGGACTGCACGAGCATACCGCACGATCGTTCATAACACGACAGATGCTGTATGGACCGCAAGGCGATGGAGTGCATGGATTCTGCGATGGCAAAGGAGGTTTCTCAACTCTGCATGACTGGAATGGATCACCACTGTATCCTGACAAGCAAGAGCAGACAGGGATGTGATTGAGCACTTCACACTGTGCGTTAGATCCGCATACGCCAGGACAAGGATCTCTGCAATGTTGATTCAGACAAGCCAGATGACTCGAACAATCTGCGTTGATGATACACTCAGGTCTGCAACCACCGACATATGGATTTCCGATGTAGGGTGGTATGCAACTGCATTTGGCAGTTCCATCACGAACCGTGCAAAGCGCATTGTTTCCACAGGGCGATGGTACACATGGATCTTGTGGTTCTGGTTCCCGTAGTGGTGTCTTCGTACAGCCTACGAACGCGTCGCCTTCAAATCCGATCTTGCAGGAGCAATAAGGAGTATGACTTATGACAGTACAGTCGGAGTTTGGTCCACAGCTGTCCGGACATGGAGGGATGCACTTATGATTAACACAAGCCTGGTCGATGGGACATTCTTGACTTATCAAACACTCTGGCCTGCAATATGGTGGACTTCCAATGAATGCACTCTGACATGAGCACACGGGTCTGCCCATTTTGACTTGGCAAATGGAATTAGGTCCACAAGGTGAAGGATTGCAAGGCGAAAGTGGTTTCTTCTCTTCTTCTCTGTCAATCGGGGCGTAACATCTCACAAACGGATCTCCTAATTGATCAGCGGGACAGCTGCAAGTAGGATTGTGATTGATCACAGAACACAGTGCATTGTAGCCACATATTCCATTACATGGATTAACACATTTTTTATTAATGCAAGCTTGAATTTGCAGACAATCAGAACTGACGACGCACTCTGGATTACAAAGAGGTGGACTTCCTCTGTATCCTGGTAAGCAGGAACAAGTTGCGTAGCCGTGAGTTGATACTGTACATCTGCTGTAAGGTCCACACGGAGATGGATCACAAGGATTCAATGGATATGGTGCTGGCACCGGTGGTACATCTCGTATTGGGTGACAATATACGAATGGATCACCAGAGTATCCTGTGTTACAGTAACAAACAGGGACATGATTGATAACATCACAAGATGCACTGGGACCACAAGTGCCAATACAAGGATCCACGCATTTGTGATTTGAACAAGCTCGATCCATACTGCAGTCAGAATTCTGTACACACTCCAAGTGGCATGCGATGAAAGGGTTGCCAAAGTAATTCGGTAAGCACTTACAGGTGGTCGCGCCATTTCTTTCTTCGCAAAGTGCATTAGCACCGCATTGAGTCGTGCTGCAGGGATCTTGTGACTCTACAGCTTGAGGAATGCAATTATGGTACGGATTACCATACAGTCCATATGGACAACTGCAAACTGGTGTATGCAGAATAACAGCACAATTTGCATTCGCGCCACATGAACCCAGACAAGGATCTGCACACTTCCATCCGATACATGCTTGATTAAATGCACAATCACTGTTACTCAAACATTCAGGTCTGCAGAATACACTGTTCTGATTGTCTGGAGAATTGCATCCTCCACAAACTGCAACTTGGTTGGTAAATGTATCACACAAAGAACTCGGTCCACAAGGTGAAGGCATGCAGGGCAGAGTGATATTGCGTTGATCGTCCATTGATATTACAGGTCTTCGAATACAGCGGATGAAAGGATTGCCAAAGTAATTCGCGTGGCAGACACAGGTTGCTGTATGATAAGAAACTCTGCATTCTGCATTCGCACCACAAATAGTACCAAGTGAGCATGGATTGATGCACTTAGTTCCAATACAAGCCTTGTCATCAGAACAATCTGAATTGATGGTACACTCAGGGTGACATCCGCTCTGAGGATCTCCAATAAATTCTGGGAGACAGGAACAGACTGCTCTATCTTGCAGAACTTGACAGATTGTATTGAGTCCACATGGGCTTGGCAAACAAGGGTTCTTCGGTGGTTCGGGAACAAGTGGCGGCGAACATCTCATTGTTGGATTGCCATACAGACCTTCCTTGCAGGAACATACAGGATGATGAAGCTCGACCCGACAGGTGGCACCAATGCCGCAGGCTCCCAAACATGGATTCTGACATCTGTATCCCATGCAAGCTTCTGTCAAGGAACAATCTTCATCCACAGTGCATTCAGGTCTGTTGCATCCGGCTGCACTGGTAGGATCACCAGATGTACCATCGATGCACTCGCACAAAGCTTGATTTTGCGGCGTGACTCTGCACTCTGCATTGGGACCACATGGACTTGGTTGACAGGGGCTGATGGGAGGTGCGTGACAACCAGAGTAAGGATCGCCTATAAATCCAGTCCTGCAGTAACACTGTTCTTGATTGTAAGAAACGTAACAATCCGCGTTGCGACCACATGGTCCTGGTTGACATAGTTCCACTACTGTTGGTGTTGCACAGATCTTGTAAGGATTTCCAACGGTTGAGTCAGGACAATAACAAGGAGGATCCTTATTTGCGTCACAGACAGCACCAGTTCCACAAGGATTCGGTTGGCAAGGATCTGATTGCAATACGCATCCTCTGATGGTATTTGGACTCTCAATGTATCCTGGTAGACAGGTACACTTGGAGAAACCATTTTCTAAAACAGTGCACTGGGTATTTGGTCCACATGGCGAAGGATCACAGGGATTATCCGGAAGTGTACAGGATATCTTTGGCGGATTGCCTTCGTATCCTGGCAAGCAGAAACATTTAACCTGACCGTTGACAATGCGACATCCAGAATTTGGACCGCAGGGATCTCCTTGACAGTTCTCACCTTCTGGAACTAAATTTATAAAAAATTATTTATTAATTGCTGCTGACTGATTAATCTATTGTTTCTACAAATACTTACTGCACTGCTTGAAAGGATTTCCAGTAAGACCCTTGGGACAGAAACAAATAGGATTTCCATTGTCAATCTCGCAAATCGCTTGAAGTCCGCAAGGATTTGGAATACAAGGATTCGTGGAAGTCTCCACACAGCCAACCGAAGGATCGCCAGAGTATCCAGGTAGACACTTGCAAGAGGCTTTGTGATTCTTCACGTCACAAATGGCATTGCTCGCACAATTGCATGGATTTCCACAGCGACTGTTTATGCAGGCTTCGCTACTGGCGCATTCACTGTCAGTCGTACATCTAGAATCTGAATGAAAAACGTTTTCATGAATATTCACCGTTCTACTCAAGATTTTTTAAAGATCAATCTCAGATAAGAGATACCTTTGTGACACTCAATATATGCATTTCCACGATATCCAAAAGGACATTTACACTTTGCTTCGTGATTTTCAACATAGCATTCAGCATTGTCACCGCAAGTGTCCTCGAAACAAGGATTGATGCAGCGTCTATTTAATCTATTGCAAAGCTTATTGGGTGGACAATCTTCATTGTACTGGCAGATGTTCTTTCCTTCCTCGACTGAAAAATTAGACAGGTCCATCAATTTGTTATAGCCTTTTTTCCTTAAAGAGCAGTGTCACTTATGGTTCATCTAAATATAATCTTACCCAAACTACAGGTAGCAAATCCATTTCCATGATATCCTTCCTCGCAGCTGCAATCCGTTCCATGATTGGTGTTGATGCAGACAGCATGTTTCGCGCATGGATTGTGAATCAAGCAAGGTTCTTGGCAAACTTGTCCGACGCAGGTCTCTGTCAGTGGACAATCCCTGTCGCTAGTGCAACCCACTAGAGAAAGAGTGACAAAGCCCATATAGCCCCCGAGAGAAGATAGTGCATAACATATAAACACGATAACAATTCTGATAAAAAGACATTCATACGGAAAAGAAAGTATTCCAATCCAACTATTCACGATAGCAATTGTGTATGATACAAAATTCCTTAGTGTTGTCTTTGTAGCACAGATCGCTATCACACGATAAAACAATATGTTCGAGGAAGACGTTCCTAACAGTGCACGTATCGAGAAACGAGTTGTTTTTAAAATTGAAAAGAAAAAATAAAACAAGTACAAAGAACACAGGTCTACGTGCGAGGAAGCATCACTGAAAATGACGTCATTTCTATCTCAGGAAGAGAAAAAAAATTTGTTTTTCTGAATTATATACAATAATTACATATTTACACGTTCAACGATCCTGCACCGTGCTGGACGTCCTTTATGACGATTTCTTTGATTTACAGTGAGACTATCAGTTAAGTTTGACAAACCTTTCACACATTGTCGTGTAGCTGAGTCACACTCCATTCCTGGTGGACAGTACGGGCATTCATCGTCGACTGATTGTATGACTGAAATTAAAAAATATATAATCATTTAACTTATCTGTTTATTGTGTATTTTATAAACTTGCACAGTTTAAGTCAATTCTAGGTACCTTTGACGCAAACTGGTCGATGTTCCTCCACATGACATTCTTCCACGTAATCACAAGGATTGCCAAGAGTGCAAGGATTCAAGCACTGTTCGTTAATGCAGGCCAATTGCGCAGGACACTCTCCATGTGTTGTACACTTGACGTCTGAGAGAAGATTGATTAATTAGAAAATTGGTATTGATAATATTGAAAATATATAATGACAAATATATGATATAATATATAAAGATCAAATGTTCCATATAGCACTGCTCGAGGATGCATTATATAAAATAAATATGTAACTGCGATTAGACGAGAGATTCAGTGTACTGGTAATTGAGCATTTAATTAATAAAATAGTCATCATCCTCGAGAGGGTACATTTAAAAAAAATTAAAGATCGTACACCGTCGAGTGGATGGTTGAACGATTTAAAAACGATAAAATCTTAAAGCTAGCTTATATGATTAAATAAAATGATTATATGTACATGATGATTGCGACAAGTTTTCCCACGACCTAGAGACATTAAATAAATTTGCATTACAAGTGCCAATAAGCCCAAAGCCCACAGTATGTACGACAGGAATCTGTCCACTTTCATTAGATGAACTTTGTCGAAGTTAATTAATTAGAAAAATAATTGCTCTTGGAATTTGGATCCATGATACAGTGATGAAAGTGGACATCCTCAAATCAAATGTTGTCAATAGAATTTCCATCGTGCTATAACAGAAACCAAGTTAGTATATCAGATATATTCCTTCACCCACATTAAAACCACAAAACCACTAAACCATGCATGTTAATCAAGTAAACCGTGGAAGGAGCACATATGAATACTTTCTGCAAAAGAAAAGCTGAGTAAAAAAAAGAACTAAAGACACAGCTCTTCTACCACATTTTGTATTGTGAAGAAGGTATTCCAACCGAGTCCTGTATCCGGGTAAATACCAATGGTATTTGGCAAAAAAACGATCCTTCCAAATAATAGATAAATGAGAGCGAGAGATATTCGTATTGGGAAGCGACATCGTGACTCTCCAGAATTGGTTGCCTCCAATTTTCATCTGGATTTTTCATGTATATGCACTGAAGTAAGCTTCCATAGGGCGGGGCCACATCGCCGGAGCGTAGAAGGTGGTGATGTACAAAAAAAGAAAAGAAATTACGAAACTCCCGTCTAGAGAGGTGTTTTTACCTGGGAGTATGCTACAATTAGTCGAATTCTGGTGATCAGTTGAGCACAAGCACACAGGCCGATGATCCTTTACCTCACAACTGGCATTGTTAGTGCCCATACATGGATCATAGATTTGGCAAGGATTTTCGCAAAGATTGTCTATGCATGATTCGTCCTCAGGACAATCTGCATTCACAGTGCAGATACTATTATCCGTGTATAACTTTGTATCAGAAATTGATTCAGTTGTTACTTCTGTTGTTAATTCAGTTCTTTCTGTAGTATAGTATGTACTTTGTGCTGGATTAGTACTTGATGGAAGTTCTGTCGTTGTTCCGTCAGTGGAAGTATCAATACTCATGTCTGTTGTTGATGTTTCTGTTACTGTAGTGTAGCTATCAGTTATACCGGATGAAGTCATTTCAGTTGTACCTGATTCTGTTATATGGGTATCTGCAGTTTCTGTCGTGTAATATGAATTAGTTGTAAATGCAGAAGTTAATTCAGTAGAATATGAATCGAACCCTGTGGTAGATTCGGTATTGTCGTTTCCTGTAGTAGTAGATGCTGAAGTAAATTCGGTTGTATCGGATACACTAGAAAAATCAGTAACATCCGTAAGTCCATTAACACTTGTACTGGAATCAGTAGTTTCTGTATAATCTTTAATTGTTGTTTCTGAAGTGCTAAAATTTTCAGTTGTTTCGGTTATCGTAGAATATTCTGTAGTTAGTGTAGTACTTGGAACAGTAGTTGTTTCAGTTTCTTTCATTGAAAGTTCAGTTGTACTATGAGTATCTGTATAATTTCTTTGACCAGACAACTCCATTGTAGCGGAACTGATAGTTGTCGTAGGAACTGTAAATTTGAGGATTGAATTGTTACTAGTTGTTTCTGTAACTGTCTCAAGATGATCCCCATTCGGGGTAGTACTAACGGGAATATAACCGGTTGTAATAACTTCAGTATCATTAAATGTTGCTGGTGTTGTATGAGAACTTTCGCTGTGGAATTCATTTTCGGTTGTGAGTTTAGGACCAAATGCAGATGTTGTGTATTCTGGTACTTGTGAAGTTGAATTTTCATCGTTGTTCTCAGGAATTAATATTGTATTTGTGTTTGATAAATCTGAGGGGTGAGTAGTGTGATGCAAGTCAGGAACACTGTCGCGAGTTACGTGTTCTGTAATTTCTACAGGTGAATATGTACTTTCTGGTTTGGATGTTGTATGAATCTGAGTAGCAGAATCAAGAGTGTAAATTTCAGTTACTTTCGGTGTTGTTATACGATCCGTGAACCCTTCTGACTTTGTACTTGTTTCCCGATCTGAAGGAGTCGCCGGTTGTTCTGTGGTTTGTTCAATTTTGTTAGTTGTTGTTTCCATAGGTGATAAGAATTGAGTGGTAGGTACTGATAGTGGACTAGTACTTTCTGGCAAATGACTGTCAGGGATATGAACAGGATTTTGTGTTGTTTGGTGTTCTGTAATGTCAAGTGCTTTAGTAGTTGTTTCTGAAACTGATACACCTTGAGTCGTGTAATCAGTTTTTGGAGTAGTAGTTTGTGACATCTGACTGTCATCAACGTGCATTGTATTTTGTGTTGTTAGATGTTCTGTTACTGCTACATAAACGGTAGTCTCTTGTGCTCCTAAAAGAGATTGAGTGTAATCAACAGTTGGTGTAGTACTTTGCGGTATCTGACTGTCGTCGACGTGTTGTATATTTTGAGTAGTTTGTGGTCCATCTGCTTTAACAGTTGTTTCTTGAATTGTGGGGACAAACTGAGTACTGTGATCAACTCTCAGAGTAGTACTTTGTGGTAATTCACTGTCACCAACGTGAATTATATTATGTGTTGTTTGATGTTCAGTTACTTCTTCTACTTTAATAGTAGTTTCTGAAACAGATTGAGTCGTGTGCTCAGCTGCTACAGTAGTACTTAATCGTAATTGACCATCATCCACGTTTTCTATGTTTTGTGTTGTTTGCTGCACTTCTATTTTAATAGTTGTTTCAGGAATTGATGATATAGGCTTAGTTGTATGTTCAACAATTGTAGTAGTACTTTGTGGTAACTGACTGTCATCTTCATGCATTACACTTTGTGTTGTTTGTGGCTCTTCCACTTTAATAGTGGTTTCCGGAACAGATGGAGTTGTGTGATCTGCTGATGGAGTAGTACTCTGTGACGACTGACTATTATCAACATGCATTGTCGTTTGCGTTGTTTGTTGCTCTTCCACTTTCACAGTTGTTTCTTGATTCAC